>JAZDUA010000835.1:0-370000 GCA_038098605.1 Gryllus longicercus | reverse complement strand
GAGACGAGGTCCCCGGGCGGCCATCGCAGTCCTCCGCCTGATCGGCGACCCCAGACTCTTACGAGCCTCTGCGGGCCCGCTCGCGGCGCGGGGACAGGGCAGGTGCCGCCTCTGTCTTAGCAGCGCGATCCGTCTCAAGACGTCTCTTCGGGGTTGTAGGCGCACCGCCGTTCCAGGAAAATGTCAGACAGAAAATTACGTTTCCGTTGAAAACGATCGAAATACTGGCCCATCAGCCTGATAGTCATCATGTGAAGATCCATGGTGTGATTACTTCTGGTGGTTTTGGGGGTGAGGAAATTATACCAATGAAGGAATTCAGGATGAGATAGCAGGATTATGTGCAGGCTTGGCTTTTATAGTTTTTCACTAATCGTTCAACCAGGGAGGTATATAAATCTATTGTATGTTCTTTGCGTATATAAATTTTCCAAGTAATACATTGGAAAACACGCATTCAAAGGTCTCTATTGTTATCAACACACTCCAAACAATATAAAGCAACCCGCACAACACTCTTGCAATGCGTAGAGCTTGCAGAACGTACGTTCACATGATGCATTTTCATCAATGTTTTCCGAAGTTTTAATCAACTTCAGTTCATTCTCACAAATAAACCATTTAAATATATTTTGACAACTGGATACGGTTCCACGCACCCATAAAAGTTTTGAAAATTATGGAGAAATTTCGCGTTGATACACTGATTGTGTCATGTGTTAGAATTGCCAGAGGCAAATCCCAGCATTATGAAGAAGCGAATTGATCAAAAAAGCAAGCGATATTGTAAAATGAATGTTATGGGTTTATATTACCAACAAATGATGTTCATTATAATTAATATTTTACTACACTCAGATATCGTTTAATGTTTTATTACTTTTTTCCAATACCCGCAGAAAACGAAAGAAAACTTTGTAGCCTCCAGTCTTATGAAAGGTCTCTATGGTTTATCTAGATGACTGGTTACTAGAGAAAGTCGAAAAACAATGAAACTGAATGATTTTGAGTGAAAATTCAAATATTTTATTGTAGTGTTCTTTCCCCCCTCATTCTACTCCTTCTGACGAAACACTCAAAACTATTCAAAGCGTCACTGCTTAGAGCACAGTTGACGCCATGCAAGTAGAATATTCTAAGAAAGAACAAGGTTCTAAGAAAGAAACCTCCTATTAATATTTGCTAATAACTTGCTCTATTATGGAGTAACAACAACATATTTTACACTCTTTCTATGTAAAGAATTGTTTTACGGTATTGTTAGAATTCTCATATTTAATTTGTGGCAGTGTAATTTGTGAGTGCTGTGCATGCTTGATTTTGGATATACATTTTATGTGGTGTCATTCATCAGAATTTTTTTTCACATTGAAAATGGATACAAATAAATACATTCCTTTGTCTAAGATTCGATGAAATATAAGGTAGAATTGACGTAAAAAGAGGAAAGACTCCCAATGAAAAATAATACATATTGATCAATAAAGGTCCAATGGCATTAAGTGACAACTTGCTTTGGATTAAGCGTTTATTAATTTTCATAAACACGTTTTAAATATTTCATAAAGGAAGAAGTATTATTCTACAGCATATACACTGTAAGTGATTTGCCAAGTCTGACAAATTGTATACATGAACTAGATTCTATCACAAGAAATCATCTATTTCACTTCAACCCGACACAAGATACTTTCCAGATTTTCCGCCCCAGTCCCTTCTTATTCATGTCTGTGCACCCTGTGCTTCCTCTTAGCAGACCTTTGGCAGACGAAGGCGCTCGAGTCCGAGGTTGACGGAGCGCGGGGCCTCCGTCCCGGGACGAGCGCGTGCGGCGCGGGAGGACCTCGTTCGAGGCCCGCGCGCGCAGATTACGCTTGCCAAGCACGGCTGTTCGCAGGACACGTTTGCATCTGGCCGTATTTCAGACGCGTGCTCGGCATAGCGTGTGCTCGCAGACCTCCTGCCTGCCCGTGCCCGCCCGCCCGCCCGCCCGCCCGCCCGCCCGCCCGCCCAACCGCCCGCCCGCCCGCCCAACCGCCCGCCCAACCGCCCGCCCAACCGCCCAACCGCCCGCCCAACCGCCCGCCCAACCGCCCAACCGCCCGCCCAACCGCCCAACCGCCCGCCCAACCGCCCAACCGCCCGCCCAACCGCCCAACCGCCCAACCGCCCGCCCGCCCAACCGCCCGCCCGCTCGCCCGCCCGCCCAACCGCCCGCCCGCCCGCTCGCCCGCCCGTTCGCCCGCCCGCTCGCCCACACTGCACATCCGTCCGCCCGCACCGGCGGCACCTCCCATACACCGTGTGCACCGCCTGCCCACCCCGCCCCAACCCGCCCCACCCCGCTCTGCCCCGCCTCAGCCCGCCCCACCCCGCCCCAACCCGCCCCACCCCGCTCTGCCCCACCCCGCTCTGCCCCACCCCGCTTCACCCCGCCCCTCTCCTCACAACCCCGCTCTGCCCCACCCCTCTCCGTTCCACCCAACTCAGCCCCATCCCGCTCCGCCCCCGCTCCACCTCGACCCTCACCGCCTCGCTACGCTCCGCGCCGCGCCCCCCTCCGCCAAACACAGCGCCGCGCTGTCCTCCCCGTCCTTCACCGTTTGCTCCCGCCCCCGTACACCACGCCCCACCCCATCCAGCGCCGGGCCCGCGCCGCTCGCAGCGCCCACACATCCTGCCCTCACCACCGCTGCCCTGTATGCCGCCACCCGCCCCGCGCTTCATTGCTTCCGCCCCCGCCGCCCCCACCGCCCCCGCCGCCCCCGCCGCCAGCGATGCCGCCGCATCCGCGCGCCGTATCAGTGAAACTAATGCGCGCCTCGCGTCGCGTTTTTCAGCTCATCTCGCTCCGCGATCCTCGCCTGTTGGGCGTGGGCCGCGCGGCATTCCAATGGCCCCACGCCACTGGCGCCGCGGCCGCCGCTCTCGGGGGGGCGGAGCGCGGGGCGGGGCGGGGAGCGGGGGGCGAGGAGCGAGATTGCACGGGGCGTACCAGGAAGTGCGCAGGAGGGCGGCGTGGGGGAGAGGCATTAGAAGAACAGCTCAGGCTACAGGATAACTCGGTGAGGGAGGTGGCAGGAGCCTCAGGTTTGGATATTACCCCTTGTGGCGTGTATGGCGAGGTAATGTGAGTGGGTATTAGGTTATGTAAAGTGACGGTGAGGACATAGGTTGGAAGGTAAGGTGAGATGAGCTAGGGTTACGTGATGGTGAAGTAGGTACTTGATGATATGAGGTAATAGAAGGGTAAGGAGAGGAAAGTGAGTTGACGTAAAGACCGATGAAGTGTCATGGGAAGAGATGAAGTGACGTGAGAAAAGATGAGGTGACTTAGGGTGAGCAGATGACGTGCCGGGAAAGCAACACGTTTACGAGGTATCTCTCTGTGAGGTCTCTCCATGTGAACAGGGGTGGGGTATTCCAAAAACGAAAATCAGATTGAATATTTGCAAAAGTTCGAGTGGAAACGACACAAAATGTAGGCTAAGCGTAAGACGCAAGCATTACCTGATCAACGACACCTACTAGACACGACGAGAGCAGTGTAATTGTTTTAGAAATTGAACGGGAAAGTATTATATAGGTTTTTGCAGTGAATTAATTTGAATGAAGCTGACGTAATTTCCCAAAGAAGACTTATAGAACGTTATTTGGCAACATGAAATTGGCGTTGTTTGCAAAAAAGTACACTGTATGTAGGTATTAGCACTATTGATTTCTCTGGCGATTATTGCAGGGGGAAATGCCGTTTTACAGGGAGGTTAAATTTGTCACTGAATAATTAAGGATTAGAAATATATTGACGAAAAGACTTGTGAAGAAAAATGTCTACGATGTGATCCTGCAAGATTTGAGTCGCAGTTGCGAGCAAAGATCATGGCGAACATCAAAGCTTAGTGCTCGTATCACACGTATGAAATATGTTTTTTGAACATTCAATCCAGGGGTGGTTGTCGACTTACACATTATATACTCTATCACATTGATAATCATTCACGTCCCATTGTCATTCATTAATTTGATTCCCCTACCTTTCTTCACCCAGTGGATGACAGTAATAAACCACCATTGTGGTCATATTTCAAATAAAGCATAAAGGCATAGTTTTACTCTCAGAAGTGAGTATAATTCACCTCCTTATCGTCGAGAGATCAAAGTCAAGACACGATTCGCTTTTTGCAACGCCTAAGGATGAGAGACGTTGAGTGCATAGAGGTAATGTGGCCCTGGTGGGGCATTTGCGCTAGGGGATGTGAGCTGCGAGAGCATTTGCAGCGTGGGTGTAGAGGGAGCGTGTTGCGAGGAGTACAGCGGGACGAGATGCTGAAGAGGAGGGGATGATCGCGTGTGTCGGAAGCGTGCGTCGCATCGCTTTCCGAGTAATTGTTTACGATCGTAACCCGCTCTGGAGAGGGTTGCTGGAGGGGAAGCGTGGAGAGAACTCCGCCGGGATCAATTGCAACGAGGATCTACGTATTTGTGTATGGCACATGAGTGTATTTCAGTTTAGACTAGGCGTGGGAAATTTTGGCACAGAATATACGATGATACATACGGTCTCCTTTCTTTCATTCTCATCGTCCCTCACGTTTATAGTTGGGTTCATAACTGCTGTTTAGTGTTCACTGTGCATACCCGATGCAGTTGTTTGTTGAGTGTAAATTTTGTGTTTGAAAATATTTCTGAAACGGCAATTTTAAATGATCAGATCAAGAATCAATTTATAAAGTTCAAAACTAGTTCATTTGTAAGTAAAATAAAAACAATTTTAGAAATACATTGAAAATGTTTAAAAGAAATATTTTATGAACTCAGATGTATTTTATCTTATCTGTTATTACAAAACTAAATAATTGAGATATACAGATTGGCAACTTTAAATCGCTATAAAAATGAAGCGCATTAAAATACCAAATGCTATATCCAGATATCAGGTTAATTTTCCAGAGATTGAATCATTAAACGTTAAAACCCTATTATATAAATGTGAAAGAAACAGTAGTAAGACAAATGAATTAAGTAGGGTACTTGAGACTCGTATATTAGATATGAAGTTTAATTAGGCACTGCACTAAATATTATAATAGTGACTTACGACAAAAAATATATTATTTTATATTTATTTTATGATAATAATAGAAACGAAGATAACCAACAATTTTTCACAGAATACAATGAAAGCTATTCTAAAGTATATTCCACTATTTGCAATTTAACGTTTACGCGCTCAACAAAGCCAGCTAAACACTACAGCCTTCGGAAAGGGTCTGTCTGGTGGAGGGCTCAACATCCGATTGCAGCTTGATTGGAGCTTGGCGCGCGTGAGTCCAGCGGAGGCAGACTGGCCAGGATAGAAAAGGAAGCGAGCTTTAATACGAAGTTAGAAGGTAAGGAAGCTGCGAGGAGGGGGTAGATCTACGGCCCTACGGCAGACGCGGAAACGAAACGAGAAAGACGCGGGGAAGGAGCAAGGAGGTCTGTGGGAATAGGTGTTGCGAAGCGGAATGTGGGTAAATCTGCGGCGGCAACGGAGGAGCCGAGGAGGTCACGGAGAGGAAGGGAGGGGGAGAGGGGAGGTGGGGAGGGGGGCGAGTATCACGGCGCGCGCGGGAAGGTCTGTGCGGGGGCGGCAGGATTAACTGGCTGCGCACCTGCTTGCGTCTCACGCCGGCATCTGCCTCACCCCCTCGCCCCGCCGCGACCCACCCTCGGCCCTTTCCGTCGCCCCCGCCCCCGCCCCGCCCCCTGCAGCGCCTTCCGCCGCCGGCGGAGGCGTGTCCCTCCCCCACTGCCTCTCCCAGACATGAATATCAAATCACCGCCGCGGACGCCGCCTTCACCGCCCCGCCGCTCCGCCCCGCGCTCGCGAATCTTCGACGCCCGAGGCGCCCCCTGCGCTAACGCCCTCGGCTGCTGCTCCTGTTTAGCTCACACTGCCTATACATACTCCCTGCTCTTCTCCCGTCTTCTTTATCCTCTTCCCTCTCTCTGAGCCACTGCGTTAGTCCTAAACCTTCACACTCACTCCGTACCATCTTATCCTCTACCTCACTTGTTATATATACTCCCTGCTTTCTCAGTTCTTTCTGTTTCTCCTCCGTCTCTCTCAGTTACTGCATTAGTCCTACACCTTCACACTTCCTTGGCTCCCTTATTCCCTCCGTACCATCTTATTCTCTACGTCGCTTTTCATATACACTCCCTGCACTTCTCCGTTTTTCGGGCTTCTCTTCTCTTCTCTCTCTCTCTCTCTCTCTCTCTCTCTCTCTCTCTCTCTCTCAGCCACTGCTGTAGTTCTTGACACTCCCTCTGTACCATCATATCCTCTCTCTCACTTATTATATGCACTTCCTGCTCTTCTCCCTTCATTTTGCTTCTTTCCGTCTCTCTCAGCCACTACTTTAGTTCTCAACCTTCATACTCCTTTCGCTCCCTTATTCCCACTACAATCTTATCCTCTTCCTGTATAGTCTCCTTTTTTTGCTTCTCCATTCTCCATCTATACACCACTTTATCCCTGATCATCCATTCATTTTCCCTGCTTCTCGATTATTTTCCTGGGTCTATATCCTCTCTCTCCTCACCCCTCTTTCTTCTCCATTTTCCTCTAGATCCTCCACTTGGTCGACCAACCTCTCTCTGTTCTCTGAATGTCTTTTTCCTCCTCCAATTATATTTTAATCATCAACATGTTTCACTTTCCCTCATTCTCCACCTCCACACTACTAAAATAGTTTCCTTACGGTTTTATCCCTTTCAATGATCTGATAATGATACTCTGTTCAAACCCCTCGTGTCACTTTTTTCCACCATCGCCCTACATTTTCTTCCAAGACGAACTCTCATTTTCAGTTTTTTCACAATTTTCTCAATATTTCGCTATATCTGTCTTCTTCTCTCCTCTTCCCCTCCTCTGAATTTTCAGCAGAAGAATAATCGGCATGTTTCTCTCACAGTCTCGCCCCGTTCTTCCTTTCTGTCAACACTTATGTTTTGTTTTTTATCGTATGTTATCAAAATCATTCATTACGTCTTCACTATTTGGAAAAATTATTCAACATAACCACAAAATCTTCATTATCATTGTTTATATTATTACTTATATCATCGAACAGCATTGCCAGAATCAATCCTAGCCTTACGATGACCGTAAATAAACTTCCTTTATCACGAAAACCTTTCCAAACGTACTGCCCTTCCTTGACTGCACGAATACCTCTAGGAACGCTCCCTCAATCTTCCGCTTCCTCCTTCTCACCCCCACCCCGTCCCGGACGCGAATCCCTGTTCCGTCCTCCCCCCCCCCGCCCGTGGCTTTCTCCTTGGCGGCGCCACGCAGCCTCCGGCCGCCGGGGGCGCCCTATAACCTTCCATCACACGGCAGACCTCGCAGCCTGTCGCTTAAATAGCGTTTTGAATATCAAATGTGTTTCCAATAATTGCACGGCGGCGCACGTAGCCGCGCTGTCTGTCGGGGGCCTCCTGAGGCGGCGGCCACCGCAGTGCATTCGGCGGTCGTCAGGGCGACGCGCCCGGCCCCGCGCCATTACGATTCATATCGCCTCCCGCGCCGCCGCCGCCGCCGCTCCGCAGTAAAAATTTCAACGCCCGGCCTCGCGCCGCTCACCTCCCCGCCCTCCCCCTCCACCGCTCAACCTTGTTCTTGCGCCTTCCCCGCCCCTCCCCGGGCGGCTCTGGACCGGCTGTCCCGCCCCGGTCTGCCCGCCCTTTCTCGGATTTCCCCGGCCCTCCCAAACTCTCTTTGACCGTCCCCGGCCCATTGCAGTCCTCTCTGATCCTCCTAGATCCTTCCTTTCCCAACTTTAGTCAATCCTCTCGCACCTCCATTGCCCACATACGCATTTTCTCCCATTTCTGCTCTTCTCGACTTTCCTACCCCTCTACTCTGTCTCAGAGACACACAGCACTGAACCGTCTGTCCCACCACTCCGTTCCACACTAACCGTTCTTTCTCGATTCTCCACAACACTACACTCTCCGACCCTCTCCATCACACTCTCAAATCCTATTCCCCTCCTCACGATCCTTCGCAATTCTCTTCGATCCTCCTAGAACGGTATGTCCTCCACAACCGTACACACAACCGTCTCAACCTTCCCACTTGCCTCGCATCCAACGGGGGCCGATCTCCGCCACCTCCCGAGGAAAAAATGCACTACACTTACAGGACTAATGACATCAGTAGTTGACGCGCCCATAATCACGAACAAGTAACCAACAAACCGACTTGTCTCGGTCTCCATTGCATCTTCTAGGCATTTTCTTCTATCTCTTCCGGCTCCTCTCGGCTCTCTTCCCGTCTTCACGCAAACTTCCACTGCCCTCTCCGGCCTTCCACTCTTCTCCCGTCTTTACACACCCTTCCACTGTCCTTCCTGGCTCTTCCACATTATTTATCTGCTCTTCTTAACCATCTCCGAATCTCCACCTCCTCACTGACAACTTCTGGCCGTTCCCGGTTCTTTGAGACCCTCTTTGGCCCTCCACGAACATTTTCGACGTACATCGGCCTTCCTCTGCACACCCAATCCAACGCGTCTGTTCTCGCCTTGTCCTTCTTCTTCTTCCCTCTCCCTTAGCATTTCGTTCCCCTCGACGGCGCCGCCCTGTCCCGCCTCGTGGCCGCCCACTAAGATCCGCACCAACATCTATTTTCGTCCCACGCAGATTAGTAGATCCTGAGAGTGTTCTTGCACGTGTCGGCTGCGCTCCAGTGTTTTGCTTGCGACCTATTTTCTAGGAAGTGGTGTTTGTGTAGGAGCAAGGATTTAATGTAGCTTGTTTTTCTCGAGAGACGTGATGCTTGGGGGAAAACATTCCGCTTTTTGAGTAGTTGGGTTTAAAAAATTTAAATTTGTAAACAAATTGAAACAATTCTGATGAAGAGTAGCTTCTAGAAAAATAAAATGCGTTAATTAGCACTGATGGTGTAGTAGTCCACAAGAAACAACTTACGTGGTAACATAAAGATTTTTCGAAAATAAAGAGTGTAGTACAGTTGTATATTTATATTAATTTCATATCCGGCAGCAGTTCAATGGTAAACGTACGACTTATTTTCTCGCAGGTATTATACATCTAAAGAGATAAATCAAGTGTACTTTGTTTCGTCTCGAGAGATATAACGATTGAAAATAATGATCCATTTTTACCCATTTTCATGGGGAGAAAAAAGTATCAAAATAACTAAAACTCGCTTAATAATAATAATAATAATAATAATAATAATAATAATAATAATAATATTAATAATAATAATAATAATAATAATGCCATTAAATTAAATAATAATAAAATTAATAAGTATTTGTTTAATTAATAATCATAGTAATTACCATCATAAGCCTCGTGGCTAGCTCTTGATCAGCATGTTCCCTTTCCACAACGTGGCCCACCGTTCGATTCCCGTTCGAGCCAAGATTATAGTGAGCGTTTTTCTTCAAATGTCCCACTACATGTTGCTGTGCGACGATGAGAAAATTCACTTCTCGGATTGAGAAGACCGGAATACGGCGTGGGGATGTGTACGTGCTAACCACACGTAGGCCTGAGCCTGTTCACGGGCTGTCGCGCAATGTAAATACATACACACATACACACATACATACGTACATACATACAATTATATCACAACGTCGTTAACCCCGGCGCTACTATCTTCCTTCTTACTTTATTGAGTTGTGTTTTTATCAAAGCATGTATACTTCATTTCTTATGAAGTAACGAACAGGATCAAAGCAAACAATCAAGAAACTTTATTTTTCGTCGGTGGTAAGAATCATGCTTTATACGGGATAAGAATGACAGATGAAGAGATAACCAGGTCTTCAAATATTGTATGATACTGGACAAAACACTCAAAAATCAAAGAACAAATAGGGAATATTTATTTCCTTTCCCGTTGGCGCAGGATATTTAAAGAATAATTGTTTATAAAAATATAACTGACATCATAAAGTTTTGACAAGTTGCAATGAGAGAAACATGTAGAGAGATATTCGTACCTTGGAGCAATTCTATACAAACTGAAAAAAGGTTTTTTACAGCTCTTTACAAAAAAATACATCGTTTACTGAATATTTCTCTCTCTTTAAGATACTCTAAAACGTTTTGCCGTCAATGGATGGTTCTGTATCAAGTACCTAGCAAATGTAAATTCAGACTTCCCAACATTTTAAAGAAAGTAAATTTTTACGTATGGGAATAAGATTTATCCACTTTTCCGTTATGAGTTCTCGGCAATAAGAGTCTCTCGAAAAGACGTCATTTTTTCGCAGAATAAGAATACAGCGTACGCAGTAGGCGAGGACGAAAATATAGAAGCAATTGGTCGTATGTGTATAACTATGTAGTGTCTTGATTGTTTAAAATTATTAGATATATCGCTAAGAAAACATCTTTCTTTACCAAATTATTTATCAAGTTACTACCCCGCGCTCCGGCCGACAGGTTCCATAAAGCCTGCAGGGGTGACTTCTGGAGACCATCTTAAATACGACACTGTGCGTGGGAGGGGCGGGGCTTCTTTCAGGGGTGGAATAGCGTAGCGGAAGGGGTGGGAAAAACTCGTATGATTGTCATAGAAAATATAGTGGACAAAAATGAAATCTATGAAGTGGTTGGGAACAGATAGCGAGAGAGAGAGTGAGAGTGTGTGTGTGTGAGAGAGAGAGAGAGAGAGAGAGAGGAGAAGGAAGAGGGAGAGGGAAAGGGAAAGGGAGAGAGGGAGAGAGATGGCGAGAGAGAGAAAGAGAGAGAGAGAGAGAGAGAGAGAACATGGGATAGATACAAATTGTATGCACTGATAAAATAAAAGTATCAAGTAGAAAACTTGTAAGAAGTACACGAAGTGGCATGATGTGTGATCGAGAAATCCCTGAAGACGGTATGTTTTCACAACAATGTATGTGTCATCGTATACGTTTCTGAACTAACAGCTACATTAACAGATTATGCCAGATCGCCTGCAGCGTGTGTCTTCCCGAAGCCAAAGTTGCCCTTCGCGTGGCCGGTGCGGTCTGAGCTGAAGGCTCGAGTTGCTGCTTCACCGTTGCGGAAGCGGTTGACCCTGGCCGCCACCGCCGCCCCCTGCGCCGCCTCCACCGCCGCCGCGGCGCGTGGAATTAATAACCGGTGGCGGCAGGTGCGGCCCGGAAATGAATTAACGCCTGCGTGCCGCCGCGCCGTTAGCCACCGCCGCCGCCGCCCCCGCTGCCCCCGGTGCCCCCGCCGCCACCACCTCCGCCCCTCCCGCGGCCGCCACCACCGCCGCCACCACCACCGCCGCCGCCACCACCGCCGCCGCCACCGCCACCGCCACCTCCACCTCCACCTCCTCCTCCACCTCCACCGCCACCGCCACCGCCACCGCCACCGCCACCGCCGCCACCGCCACCGCCGCCGCCTCCGTCCCCACTGACCCCACCGCCGGCGCCGCCGCCGCCGCCACCGCCACCGCCACGGCCCGCGGCCTTCGCCCTAACAGTGGCTCTGCAGTTAGAGTCGCTCTGCCCTTGCGGCCCTTCTCGTTACCTGCGCCCTTCGCAGCACTCTAGTTGCTAGCTGCCCCAACTCGCCGCAACTCAGTTTTCGTCATCGATAAGCAATACTGCCACGTTTTAAACCTCTATCGCCTACCAGCTTTCATGAGTCATAACATCGTTTTCCTTATGCCGCATGCACAAATATAATTTACATCCAGTAAGCAATTCCTTTATTACTGTTACTTTTGTCTCATCGTACACACCTCCCTTCCTTTCTACTGATGTACTGAAAACCTATAATTCACAATAAGAATAGAAACTGACAGTACTGATAATGTGAGAATCCCCACTCGTGTTTCTGCTTTCCCCTCGACAATGTTCGAACTGTTGTCATACCCAATCTTCTTCAACTTATCTCAAACATTGTGTGTTGTTGCTCCATCCTCCGTTTTCCATTTCTCCTGTTCCTTCCTCAGTAGCGCTTTCTCTTCTAAAGACCACACTCTCACTATCCAACTTCATTTCAATTTTGTAATTATTTGTTTTATCGCCTCCACTCACCTGTTCTCGTTTAGGGTCGAAAACGCCACCCCCGCTTCCCTGACATATCCGCCTCTACTCTCCTGCCGCCGCCGCCTACCTCCGCTCCCCACTCCCACAGTCTCAGTGCGCCATTCTTGTCTCCTGAGAGCGTAGGCTTCCGCGGCCGGTGTCACTACTTGACAGTGGCATTACGCCCTGAGGAAGGTCGCAGAATGGCGACCGAAACGTCGGCACCTTCGCCATGGACGCGGCAACATCCGGACAGCCTAGTAAATACATTCTTGTCTCCACTTCCACCGTTCACCCTTCACCGTCCACGATCTCACCGTCACCGCCTCGGACCGCCAGTGCAGTCCCTCTCGCCGGGAAGTCTTAGGGTTTGAGTCCCGACGCAGGTAGGATCTTCGACACTAACTAGACAGCTAGGCCGAATTCAATCACGTGCTGGGGGACATTTGAAGCAACCGGCTGCTCTGATCGGTAGGTTTCCGTGCTTTCTCCGATCAACATCAGGTGAATGCCGGAGCAGTACCCTAACAAACGGGCAACGAACCGCGCGCGATCTTCCTTCCCCTTCCTTTTCCTTTACCCTTGCCTTACTCATACACACTTACACGAATCTGCAGTACACTATCGCACATATGGTGAGACCAGACGTGAACTTACATCATGTTTTAGAGCCGGCTGGAGCAGTATGCAGCTTGTGGTATATACTTGAGGCAGCTGGTGGTTGTGGAAAATTCAGCAAGATGACGTGTAGGTCGGTGTCGGACGTCGCCCTCAGCTGGGGAATATCACCGCCGCCTCGTTCGTTAAAAACATAAACTACGCTTACATGCTAATAATTTTAGCAGTTGACGCGCTTGGAATCACTAATTAATTAATGAACCCGACCGCCCCCGCGAAAGATCGCTCTGGCACTTCCCCCCCCACATCCACCGCCACCTCCCGTCAACTGCCCCCTCCACACCGACCACTGGCACCGCAAGACCTGAGCCACCCAAGAGCAGCCGTGCCCTCCGCGGGAGTGGATGGGGCGGGGCGTGAAAATTGCCAGTGACCCAGAAAGCGGGCCGCCGTGGACTGTCCTCTGGGGCGCGGGCCGGCGACCGCCCGCCCCGGGGGAAGAGGCTCGCCCCGGAGGCCGGCCGCGGACGCGGCGCTGCTAATGTATAATGCAGCGGCCAGCGAGATTGTGGCGGACGCGCCCCGCCCCCCCTCCCCCCGCGCCGCGTCCCACTCTATTTCTGGACGCTCTGATCGCCGCGTTTGTCCGCTTCTAGGTGTAGGTTGTTGCTGTTACCTTGCGCGCGTTGGAATCTGGGGGATTTTCAGCTCTCTGGTATTCTGTAAGAAGACAGATGTAGTAATGTGTGTGGTGGTGGAGGTTTCGTTCTTAACATGAACCGCCTCAAAAAACACATTCAGAAGTAACTCTTTCGACGGAAAATTAGAGTACATTTTCGTAGTAGTGATATAGATGCAGCCAAAAGTCATTTATAGGTATAAAGCAGGCTCTTACCGATTTGTCATAGAAACGCATTATGAATATGGTGGTAAGGCTAATAAAACGTTTGTCATAGTTATCATTCAATAGGTTGTGATCATGACTAGAGAGTCGCGCAGTTTTTACGATATTTTCTCGATTCCGCTTTCATTCTTTGTATCGTACCCGCAATCCCATTATTTCTAGTTAAAAAATCTTTCGGGATTTGATAAGATTGTTCGTATTTAACCTATGTTCATAGACCGTATCTTGGAATTTGTTTTCCACAAAATATTGTCTACTGTCTTCCAACCGTGTATGTATGTGTTGGTCTATCTCTCTTCCTTCTTCCACGTGAAAACCATTATAACATTTTCTTGGGTAGCCTCTATTTGGTCATCTTGTAGAGTTAAACATATTTATGCTAAAACTACTATCATCACACAGAAGGACAGAAAGAATATTTACTTAGCTCATTGACAGCGCAAATTTGTTTTCTAAACCGATTTCCCTGTGTCAAAAGTTAGCATATCCCAGCTATAAAATAAGGCTTTGCCTTCCTGGCACGAAAATTGGACGACAATACCACACTCCTGGTCTGCAGTCACGCAGCCCAAATTACCAGAGGACCGTGATCGGTACAGTTAGTGACGGGGGCGACGGGTGCCAGCGGCAGCGCTGGAGAGGCGGGGAATGGGGCCCAGTGGAAGGTTGGAAGGCGGCGCGCTGGAGCGTTATTATCAGCGCGAGTGCTCGCGCGTGCGAAATCAGCGTCGACGCCGACTGGCGGCCCGACGCCGACGCTGAAGCTGTCGCTGCCTCTGCTTCCGCCTCCGCCGCCTCCGTCTCCGCCGCCTCCGTCTCCGCCTCCGCCGCCTCAGCCTCCGCCGCCTCCGCCTCCGCCTTCCCCTCCGCCGCCGCCACAGCCGTCGCCTCCACCGCCTCCGCCTCGCCCTCCGCCTCGCCCTCCGCCTCGCCCTCCGCCTCGCCCTCCGCCTCGCCCTCTACCTCCGCCGCCTCCGCCTCCGCCGCCGCCGCCGCTGCCGCTGCTGCCACCGCCCTCGCCGCCGCCGCCGCCGCCGCCGCCGCCGCCGACGTCGTCGACGACGCTCCTGTCGCCGAGAGAGGAAGAAGCTGCCGTCGCTTAGTAAAATGGAGTCGGAGGAACTCAATCAGGCTCCGGACTCCGTTTCCGCCGTTTGCCGGTGATTCCTCGGCGCATCGACAGGAGGAGCGCAATTTCGTTTCTGCTACTGCGTTTCACTGCCTATCACCTGATGATCTCTTTGTATTATTTTATCTCGTTTCAGTCTCACGCAGCTTACTAGTAGACGACTACCGTCAGGTTTGGGTGTATTTGCGTACTCAGATAGACGTTTCTTCCGAGTGTACTACTAAATTTTAGATATTACTGTTGCCTCTCTTTGTACTGCACCCCATTTTGTATATTTGTTTCTGTAATTCTATCATTTCATACTTACTAAAGAAAACAATCATCCTTCAAAGTGATTACCTTCATTGACCAGAGTCGTTCTAATTTTTTTTATTTTTTTAATATTAGGTCGTTATTGCTCTTAAATTAAATGCTTTAATTAGATTTACGTCACATTACAACAAATTTAATTTCTATCACTTTATGCTTATTACCGAAGCCTAAGACGTGTAAGTGAAACATAGTGACGCTACAAATGGCTTCCCCTGTCTGCTGGTGATTCCCATTTTCTTCTGGCGAGTAACACAACTGCATTACACCTTGGTGGAAAAAGCTGTTTTTGTGATGTTTGCCTTCACTTCCTACTGTAATGTGCTGCAATCAGTTTTTTCCCGTTCATTCCCGGATATTTCTCTAAAGTTCGAGGGAACTAGCAAAATTTGGTTATGATTACCGCATTCCTCCTACTTACTGAACACTTTACTTCAATCGAAACTTTTTGCTGTAATCGCTCCCTCCTTTCTAGAAGTCAATCACATTTCAAAAACGAATTTCCCTCTGGATCACGGTGACTTCTCAGTATTTTGAGAGGGGTAGCACAATTTCATTATTTGGCCAAAAAACTCTATCACTTCATTTTCTTTAACATGATTTTCTTATCATTGAATTCGACTCAACGGAGGCTAAAATGTAGACTATCATATTCCTCAATACTTCTTTCCGTGGTGCAAAGATATGCATGTGAAACACGGCTACAACAGAAGAGTTTCAGAGTTAAAGTAGTTTTGTCTCATTACATATGCTAGATACAATGTATTTTAATTATTTTACTTGATTTTTGTCTTCATTATTCGAATTATATTTATTATACACTTTTATTTATAATGTTAATCTTTTTTACTATAATCACATTGTCTGTGCCAGGACGATAATAAAACCAGTGCATTGTATTGAGCTCATGGATACTATACATTATATTATTATATCATATAGTAAAATTACAGGAAACTAAAGTTTTGTTTGGTATTCCTTGTGTTGTCTTATTTCAAATTGTATTTTAGTAATTTTATCGATAGGTGAATTATGAATTCTTTCATTCTGTGAATAATCAATTATGACAATTAACTTGTATATAAACGATTATTTTTCTAATTAGGGCTCTATAAATAATTATTTTTAAAATTATTATGCAAGAAATTCCATTAAATGTAGTTTTTTACTTTGGTAGTTGACCACACTCACAGACACTCCACAGTATCCAGCAGTCTGTTGTTGTTGTTTTTTTGTGCATTATCTTTTATAGTTTCATTCTCATCCACATTCTTCGTAAACACAACTTTTTACAATTGTTTAATTGTAAAATGACATCTTCGTATTTTCACCCAATGCTTTTCTGAAAATACGCTAAATCAAAAACTAGTTATCATTATTATTGCGCATTCCTATTCTCTGCGGCCTTGTATGTCGAGCATGACGTCGAATAGCACAGTAATTTAGTCGTGTGTGCAGTTATGGGGCTTGATAGCCCGTTCATCCGTTCGTCACCGTAATATCCCTTTGGGACTTGTCTTTGGAATTAACGTTGTGACATTGGTCTCAACTCTGTGATGACAGAAAACTGGTCACGATCTTCAACCCACAACAATGATCTTCTCGCCCATACGTCACATACAGTTTTTACTGTTTTTTGGCTAAATAAATGAAATCAAATCAAACCTGGGGTGTCAAACCTGGACCGATGTGGAGGTAATCTAGCACCTTCTGAACGGAGACAGGCGATGGACGCTGCTAGTCAAAGAGCAGAAAGTGGCATCGAGAAACGCACACTTGCAAGTCCTTTCGTGCTGATCATTGCTGATCACAGATTGCTGATATCCTTGCTGAAACTATTCTTGGTTATATTGCGACATTTCGGTATGGAAGGGCATTATTCCCAACATTTTCCTCCAATTTACTGTCATATTCTTGGACATTTCGTGTACGGTGTCATGATGAAGGAGAGTTGCTCGAAAGAGCATCGCAGAGCTCGAAACTCATCTCACACATTTCATATTGCTCTCTGTGCTAATAGAGACACTGGAAGAACCATCTGTTGTTGTGAACACACCATTAGTACATTTCAGTCACGCAAGTAATAAGCTTATGTGATGCCATAATATTGGATTTAGAAAACAAAATAGTTTCCAAGACTTCTGTTCTAGCCCTCGTATTAAAATACATTTTAAACTGTTTAAACCGCCTTATACTAGTACAGTATTGTAGACACCTTATTTCAAAAGATGTTAAATGTGTTTGTCGCTTGGCTCTCCAACGTGAGATATGTTCACCAAACTGACGTTTATGGGGCTGTACTTAAGAGTGGAACTCTCTTCTGATTGAAGATGAAAACCCGAGTGACCTTTTGGCGTGCGTTTTTAGGGTTGTATATTCCGGTTAGCATCAGGCGGCGCATTTCTGCAGTTCCCTCTGTTCCCTTCCGAACAGCGCGTCAAACGCCAAACCGGCTCATCCGTTCGCTCGTCCGCCCGCCCGCCGCCCTTCAAAAACTGTCACAATTCTGAGCGACAGCGATTTGGACTCTCTCTCGAAAATCAATCGCAGGTCCCGTTCGGCGACGAGCAGCTCTGATCAGGCGAAGCGGCGTTGGAGCGGGCAGCGGCGTCGCGTCCCCAGCGAAGTGGCGAAGGCGCACAGCGAGTGCAGGGGAAGAGGGGCCGGAAGCAGAAAGAGCGAGAGAGGGAGGGAGGGAGAAAGAGAGGGGTAGAGAGAGAGGGAGAAAGAGAGGGGTAGGGAGAGAGGGAGAGAGGGGTAGAGAGAGAGGGAGAAAGAGAGGGGTAGGGAGAGGGAGAAAGAGAGAGAAAAAGAGAGGGCTAGAGAGAGAAAAAGAGAGGGCTAGAGAGAGAAATAGAGAGGGCTAGAGAGAGAAATAGAGAGAAAAAGAGAGGGATAGAGAGAGAAATAGAGAGAAAAAGATAGGGATAGAGAGAGAGAGAGCAAGAGCGCGAACTGAGTGACCGAAAGGTGGGGTTAAATGATTTAATAAAGAATATCTGAACTGAGTCTTTATAAGGCAAGGTGAAACGGATGGAAGTCTGGAAAACGATTGGTTGTGAACTACTGACGATTAATGAATAATTTCATGTCAAGAAACACTGAGACAAGAACCCACATGGATATCACAGTGCTGTGACCTTAGACTAATAAATATTCTACTAAAGAGAGAGGTGGAGGAAGAGACATTCGATGATCAGAGAAGTTAAATGAGTATTCAAAATAAATGTCAGACTCTAATATAGAATTTCGGATCTGTACACATCCAGAGGCGGAATTCAACAGATAAAGAATACCAACTCAGGCAGTTTAAACCATGCAAGGCGCATGAATCGGAATGATTACCAGTGCTTTTAGAAAAGAGAGGACAATGAGTAAATTGACATTTTCAATTGCCACTTTGAAGATAAATGATGGAATGTTAGAAACTACGGAGGAACGGACAGACATGACATGGCCACGTGTACCCAAATGTAGTGACTTAGAACAAAAAGGCGTAGCAGAGAACGATTTCGTAATCAGATTTAGGATATTGAGAGAGAATGGTGAAAAGCACTTGAAATCCTGATGAAACGAAATGTGAATTAATTGGCGTAAATATACACAGGGTTGAATTGGCGTTAGCGTATCCTACACACAACGGGCCAGAGAGTTCGGCAAAGTAGGAACAGAGTGATACGTTCAGGTGGAGGACAAAGCAAAGCGATGTAAAGCAGAGAGTATATTTGCAACCCGTAATTAAAAGTGATATGAAAAAAAATGTTATTGATTGGGAATGTGGATAAGACCAAGGCAAAGATTAGATTCGATGGTGAAATTAAAGACATCTGGACACAAAGTAATGGTAGTGATGATAATGATGGTAATAATAATAGTAAATAATAATAATATTAATAATAATATTTCACAATGTGCACCTGTTGCTAGAAAAGTTGAATTCTTTAAAGATTTTTGAAATGAGATTTACTGCAACAAACTACTTTCAGCAAACTAGAATAGATATGGCTTGCTTCATGCTCTATAATTCGTCCTTAAAGTACGAGTACGGCAAGCAAGTAAGATTGCAAAGGACAAAAACAATCATTGGGTTGCCAAAAAATCCGCAAGAGAATAGTACTGTTTTACGTATCGTGCGTAACTCTAATGACATTATTCCGCGTACGCCAGCCAGAATGTTGCAGGACGCGACTAAGCTAGGAAGCGTCGACAAAAAATAAAGTCCCTCCTATCCGATCGGCTGAAATATTTTCCTCGTATTTTTCCGCGGGGCTGTCGCCAATTAGTGAGGTAAGCAGGGGGCGACGGGCGCCGGAAGGAAGGGTGGGGGTTAAGGGGGGAGGGGAAGGGGAGGGGAAGAGAGCGCACCGTGCTAGGGGGCCTTGCTAAGCCGAGCGCCCCGCGATTACAGTCCTGAATTAGCGACGGTCCAGCTACGGGGATTGCTTCTTTGCGCGGCGCGAACGGCGAGGGCACTGCAGGGGACCATGGAAACGCAAGTGGCTGCTAGGGGGCTCTGCCGGGAGGTGGTTGATGATGGAAAATACGTGATTGGTCGTCGACATTCTCTTGTTTTTTTTTCTGAGAGTACAAGAGAGGAGAGGCGAGGGGAGGGACCTGTGAAGTGCAGAATGATGGCGACCAGGTGGCAGTGGAAGGAGGTAGTCAAAAATTGGAAAAGTGCCTGTGTACGTCCTCATTGACTAGTCGTAGTTGATATTATTGGGCAAGATAATGAGGTTAGAAAAGGAAAGATTAAAACAATGCGAAAAAGCGTAACTTAAAGCTGCTGAAGAATGAAAATGGCGAAGCTAAAAAGAAGAGTTTATGCTATTCAATGGTTTTAGTTTTGCAGTAACCGATACCGGAAAACCATACATAACTCTCACATCACGATGTTAGTAGGGTAATTACACAATATACAATGAGATGTGCCCGTCTCAAAAGAAATGTCTATGTTACATTAAAGTATGTCCCTGAATCTCATCAAAAACTTTGCAATGATATAGGAATTCTATCTCTTTAAATTGTAGCATGACATTAGTTGTTAAGCGGCGTGAGTACTAGTACAAAGCATCACTTCATAAGCGAATAGCTAGCCAAACGAAATAGATAATGAAACAAAACAGTCTGTGCCTTTTCCTAGCACTGTATTTATTAGTGGGTTTATTGTAAAAAAGTCATAAGTCACATACATGTTATCTGTCTAAAATCCCAATTTTAATCTGCATAATTGAACATAAAGAATTAATTCATCGGTGAAAAATCTCCTCAGTCTGAAATACTGGTACACAGTCACGCTTATTGACCTTGCAGATCGCAGTGAGACATGAAATAATGAGACGCATCCGAGTAATGATCGAGTGATCGAAAGCGAATAGGAGGCAAACGTAATCCGCAAATCGCCAACACATTGACTCGGATGAACTGGCGGACATTTACGAAACTAATTGACCGATTGACCAATGGAGGTGAAAGTGTCCCCTGAGGGAAAGGAGTGCGGGGAGCGGGGGCGGTGGCAGCGGCCGCAGGGGAAGAGAAGGGTGGGGAGGGGAAGGGAGGGGAATGAGGGGGAGGGGAGGGGAGGGGAGGGGCTGCGCGCCGATTAATCCGCTTTGGCGGAGCGACAGCGGTGCAGCAGAGCCCCGGTCGGCGCCCCCACCACCTCGCCCCGCCCTTTCACTCCCCTCCCCACCCCTTCCACCAGCGCCATCCTACTGCGCCGCTGCCCGGTTGCCGCGCTGCCATGTTGGCAGGGGGATTGGGCCTACCCCACTGCGATTCAATACCCGACCGACGCGTTTGGATAGAAGCCTTCGTAGCGGCGACTCCCCCTAACCGTTCCCATCCCTATTTCGAGCCTCCCTATTTGTCCCTATTCATGATAGTTCTGAGGTAAATTGCGAGTTCTTTGATGTTCATATTAGGTTGTGTTCTTACGAATGCAAAATATTCTATTCGTGTTGCTCATCTGAGTATGAGCAACCCATCAAAGGGAGTCTTTTAATTTACAGAAAAAAAAAAACAGCTTGATAATAAAGAGTTTTTTTTTTCGTTCAGACATTCTTTGGACAACGACGATCATTTCTGCCTCAAAATCATTTCGACGTGAAACGTAATACCGCGTTAACGAGAGCATATTATTCTATTATCGCTTTCAATAGTACAACAAAAATATTGGTGTATTTTGCTGATGAATAAAAGCATTACTGGTTCGCGTATGTTTCATGTGCGTAAATACCACCGTTGACTCTCCATGCCGGGCACATTAGATGAAGTTAGAAGGATCGCGCGCGGACTTCAAAGGCCCCTGTGGTGGGTGTGAGTATTCGAGACGGAGTGGTCTCGTTTGAAATATTTTAGTAACTGAAATTCATCAAAGTGAAATTGGATAACCAGGAGCTTTACTTAAAATTTTGAATTGTTTTGCACTTACTCAACCCCGACGTCCCATAATTCGATACTCTTGAGTCCAAAAATTGGTGTGTGAAGAATCTAGCAATAACGCAGTGGAATGTCAGTATTCGATCGCTTTCTTTGACGTAAATCTTTTTCATTACAATCTAACCGGATTTGGTGGTTCAGGGCATCAACTAACGTTACTGCAGTGTCTCTGACCGGGTAGTTCCAGGGTTCGAATCCCGACGTTGCCAGAATTGTCGAGTAGTAGCTTGATTCATAGCTAGATGGAATTCAGTCGCTGGCTGTAGGAGAATTCTAGCGTCCGGCAGTTGTCAACACTGTTTTCCGTGTTTGTGTTCGATAAACCCCAGGCGAACCCTGGAGCAGAACCCTAACAAACAAGCCATGGACCGCTCGCGATCTTCTCTTCTCTTTCCTTGTCTAACGTCATCCTTACTTACGCACACTAACACTTACTACCTCTCTATCGTTCTGTAGAGTAATAGAATAATCAATTAAATACTCTAATAACTGACAATTCGTGTAATTCTTTAATAATGTTTTGAAGTTTCTTGTTAAGAATTTCTTTCATTAGATTTTTTATAAATATAATACGATAAAATCAGCCATTATTAATAAAATCTGGGGAAAAATAACTTGATTTCAAGCAGAGCTAAAAACGTAGCAATATCTCATAAGACGCGTAAAACTGTACTATTTTAGGTTACAGGCTTGTTAAACGTCATTTCCTTCGAATCCTATTATGATTATCCTCTTAATCATGTCAATTTCAATTTTATATGATGATTAATTACCTCATGGTGAAACATATATTGAAGACACACTTTCTTTGAATAAGCAATCAAAATTTTCTGGAATTAATGAAAGAATCGGTAAGTTAGTGGAGATTTTCCTCTTAATACTTACCATACGATTTTTAAAGCTGTCTTCAAGTCACTAAAAACAATATATTAAAGTTCCTAAAGTTAGAGACGCTTAAATAAATGACACCCGAACTCTTATTCTGAAATATAATGAAACAAAATCCCATCCCATCTTGTCTGGATCTTTGGAATTACCAAATTCAAACAGTGATTTTTCAAACCACGAAAAACAATACATTAAAGTTCCTTAAGGTAAATATTCTTAAACAAATGACACTGGAACAGTTATTGTGTAATACGATGAAGCAAAATCCCATCCCGTCTTATCTAGAACTTTGGATTTACCAAATGTCAAACAGTACATGATAACCACTCGTCTGCTGCCGTTGTTTCAGTTCCTTCCCTTGCAGTTATAGTCTGTTCTTTGCTGCAAGATTGTCTTCAGCGACTCCGAATTCGTCACGGGCGCCTTTCGAGTGCAGAGATGGTTTTACGAGAGTTGTTTCGGTATGTGACCTTAAAGTTTGCAGTCGAGCCTCATTTTGATTCAGAAGTTTGTAGAAATGGCCCCGACGGTGTACTTTATCTTCAAAATCTGAGTTCTCTGTCTCTCTCTTGCCAAAGTACTATAAAACATGGAAGCAACGGCGCAGTAATATACAAAAGGAAAAACTTGCGGAGGGAATAATGCGAATCAGTTGTGAACGAAAACTCCGAGAATAGTCCCAAAACAAAAAGTCAAAGAACATAAGATATGTTTTCCTTTATCCTATGTAGCAGTATAGACACTAGTTCGTATGTAAGTCGTAAATGAAACTTTGTCATGTTCGTAAGATCATATTCTTGTATTCACGGTTTTTATTTTAACATTAAAATGTATCCTTTGTCGCGATATGGCTCCCTCAACTCGCGACACTTTGTATTTCCTAACATTGTGCATTAATTCTATTCCTAAACTTTACTTCTTATTTAACCAGAGATATGGACGTGTTCTTCGAATAAACAAGAGATAGAGAAGTTGTATATGTGTCTGAGTCACATTTTTTATGTTATATCCTTTATGAAATGCAAACATCTTATAAATAAGAAACTAGTGCATGGTTATAATAACAATAAAAACGTAGTACCTGGACTTAAGGGGGAAGTGTGATAAAATAGTAAATGATATTTGGAGATATAAAGTTTTGCCTTCGCTATTTCCGTTACAGTAACAAGAAAATAACGAGTGTGAACTTCGCTGTACTCGAACCCACAACTGTATTGCATGGCATCTGTCACCTTCATTTTAATTTTATGTTCATAGCAAAGTTCATAGTTGATTGAGTCATAAATATATAGAATAATTTTCAAAGTTTTCTCAAAATTCCAAGATGTTATAATTCGTTTCAAGCCGCAAGGCTCTTTGCATATTAATGCCTAGAAACAACGCAGCTCTTAAACCCTCGGACAGGGTTCTTCTCCTTGCCTCCTTCACCGCCCCCCTCTGCTCCGTCCATCCGTCCTGTGGCATCAGGCCGCCAACTTCCGCATCGCAGGCGCTGCATCCCGGGGCTCCATCGACGCCAGTCGACCGCAACTCGCCGGCGCCGTGGGCCGTGCGGGGGGATGGGCGAAGCAGGGCGAGGCGGGACGGGGCGGGCAGGGCAAGGCGCAGGCGGGGTGGGGCTGGCCGGGTGAGATGGGGCAGAGAAGGGCATAGCAGGGGGGGGCGGGCGGGGCAGGGCGGAGCAGGGTAGGGTAAGAAGGAGAGGAGCGGGACGTGACGGGGCGAGGCGGGGCGAGGCGGGGCGAGGCGGGGCGAGGCGGGGCGAGGCGGGGCGAGGCGGGGCGAGGCGGGGCGAGGCGGGGCGAGGCGGGGCGAGGCGGGGCGAGGCGGGGCGGGTCATAGCCGAGCGGTGGGGGAGGGGCTTGAAGGGGCATGCAGGGAATGGAAGGCCGGAGGCAGCTCTTTCGTATTCTGCCGGTTTGCGGTGCTTGCCAGAGGAATGGGTGGACGTGGGAAGAGAGAAGACGCTGCGAAGAGAAGAGGGAGAAACGACTGACGAAAGAAAAGTGAGGAATGAGGGACTGAAGAAGTGGAAAATATAAGATGGGATTCTGCAAAAGAGTAAAATACTTAGAGATTCCAGGTCAAGGAGTGATGAGGCTTCTGATGAAAATATTTTGTTTGCGCAGAGAAGGCAACTCGTGCACGCGAGGAGACGGAAGGATTTGTATAAAGAGGAAGAGGCAGCTAAGGCAGAGATAAGATACAAAGTAGGAAGATATTCGGGCGGGCAGAGATTACTCGAAATTTGTGATGCAAAGGTAGGGGGGTGACAGGTGGATTCACAAACGCGGAATGTACATGCAGAGAATAAGAAAGGGATGTGGGGTGGGGGGATAGGTAAAAATTGGGATAGAGAAATACGGAAAAAAAGGAAATAGAATGCAAATGATGTCATGTAATAAATTATTTCCAATTGAGAAGTGCGAGAGAAAAAAGAGATAGTGAAAAGGGAACGGAAATGAAAGGTGAAGGAGCCAGGGAACTATGAGGATGAAAAAATGATTACAGGACGAAGAAGGCAAATGAATGGTGGGAGTAAGGGGATTGGGAAACGGAAAATTGGAAGACTTACGACACGAAAAAGGTTCTGAAATGAATAATTCTTGGATGCAATGGGCTGGATGCAGAGAAGAGTAATAATGAAAAGGGAATTGACAGTAAGCAAAAAGAAAGCGTGCAAAACAGGATATAAATGGGAAAGTGAATGTTTTTCCAATGTGAAAAGGTGCTTCTCGAGAAAAACACAAAAATAATGAATTATAGGTAAGAACAAGAAACTGGTGAAAATTTTTCAGAGAGCGGTAGGAGATAGCATCTCACATAGAATAGTGAACGTCTCAGAAAGTCGTAGACAAGACTGTTAACGGAATGTAGTTTAAAATCTCCTTGAGATAAACGAACAAATCTCCACGACAAGAGTTTAAGAATCCTCATGTCTAGCAGTAGTAGTACGAACTCTTAACTGGCAACTGGCGATGATGGCTGAAGGTGAAACCGGTGGGAAAGTTTCGGGAGTGGCAGGAGTCAGAGGGAAGTAAGTGGGATGTTTGTACAAGAGGAATGAAAAGGGAAGAAGAGAATCGAACGGAACATTCGTTCAAAAGAAGGGAAGAGGTCAGTAGAGAATCGAACGGGAGGTTTGTTCAAGAGGAGCGAAGAGGGCAGTAGAGAATCGAACGGGAGGTTCGTTCAAGAGGAGTGAAGAGGGCAGTAGAGAATCGAACGGGAGGTTCGTGCAAGAGGAGCGAAGAGGTCAGTAGAGAATCGAACGGGAGGTTTGTTCAAGAGGAGTGAAGAGGGCAGTAGAGAATCGAACGGGAGGTTCGTGCAAGAGGAGCGAAGAGGGCAGTAGAGAATCGAACGGGAGGTTCGTTCAAGAGGAGTGAAGAGGTCAGTAGAGAATCGAACGGGAGGTTCGTGTAAGAGGAGCGAAGAGGGCAGTAGAGAATCGAACGGGAGGTTCGTGCAAGAGGAGCGAAGAGGGCAGTAGAGAATCGAACGGGAGGTTCGTTCAAGAGGAGTGAAGAGGGCAGTAGAGAATCGAACGGGAGATTCGTTCAAGAGGAGCGAAGAGGGCAGTAGAGAATCGAACGGGAGGTTCGTGCAAGAGGAGCGAAGAGGCCAAGAGGGAAGCGAGCAGAAGATTCGTGCTGGGCAAACGCGGCGGTGCTGTAGCTCAGGGCAGCTCGGAGCGCTGCTGGCGGGAAGTACGTCACAGGCCGCCGTTTCCTCCGCGACAACCGATAAATTTCAATTCCTCTTAAGAGAAATCTATGTCTCACCTGAACTCCCCGAGTAATTCCTGCCGAGGGAAGATAAACAGGAGCCTCGGGCGACTCGTGGCTTCCCGCCCTCTTTTACCCCGCCCCCAACCCCACCCCTCTGCAGCCCAGCTCCCCCGAGTGTGCTTTTGGGAGAGGAGAGTTTGAAATGTACTTGGATGTTCAAGAATCTCATTAGACATTCATCATTATCCGTGCTACTCTGTTAACATATTAAAGTGATCACTTAATTCAGTCTGCAGATTTTTATTTCTTTAATGCAAATATATATTAAACGTGGAGTAGTAATGAAATAACTCGGTATATAAGAAAAGAATGAGTCGCCTTGATGGCACAGCGGTTAGAGACTTAGCACCAATGCACGCATTATAACAAGACTAAATTCAAATACCGTTTAAGGCGGGTTATTTTATTTGTATTAGGACATGTTGTGCATTTCTACTGTACCTTGTCTCAGCTCTGAACCCGATTCCTTTCCCTAATTGTTTTCTCCATTCCGGTTATTTGTGTGCGAGTATTCTACAATTCGTTTGTTATTTTTTCTTTCTTATTCCTTTTCTCTTTTTCCTTGTTCTTCTTATGGTTTTGCTTATCTTCTATCTTATTTCTCCTCTTCATTCTTTCACTTCTTCCACTCTTCTTATTCCTCTTATCTTCTCCTTCTATTTCTTCTTCTCCTCCTCCTTTTCTTTTTCCCCCTCGGAGACCCACTAGTTAGTATCAATGACGCAAGGCAAGGGTCGCCCGAAGCGTGTAACGCAACAATGTTCAACGGGTTGCCTAATAATATGATTGACACGATTGATTGATACGATTGAATGATTGATACGATTGAACGATTGATACGATTGAACGATTGATACGATTGAACGATTGATACGATTGAACGATTGATACGATTGATACGATTGATACGATTGAACGATTGGTACGATTGAACGATTGGTACGATTGAGACGGTTGACAGCGATTTGCGGAGCTGAGTTAAATTTATTAATCTATTTTATTGATTAAATGTCCACAGAAGGGACGCTTGAAGGAAGCGTGGCAAACAACGAATGTAAACAATCTTAAAGTAACATAACATGAAGAAGCTTTAATCATTGATATACTATGACTTTGATATGGAACTACCGTGTAGGTTGCAAAGTCTATTATTCATCAAAATCCTTTGAGATACTAGAAATAAATTCTAAATGAAAAAAGTGTTGTCTGTCGCCTCTCATCGTGAAGTTTCATATTTTCATCTGACACTTTGTGTGTTCTGAACCTGAAATATTGTACCATTATTGGAAGAGACTGCTCTAGAGGGAAGCTTTCGAAAATAGCTTTGTTTCTAGAGGGAGCGTTGAAGTGGCTTAGAGTGTGAGAGAACACGAGGGGGAACTCTGGCTAGCGATATTCGCTGGTGTCGAGTGCTAATACCAGAAATGCAGTTCCAGGGATCACATGGAAATGTTTCAATGTAATGGAATACTTTGTCGAAACGTCGTGCTTTGTTTTCATTTTCTGTGTATCCAAGGTTAAATCTCCGAAAAAAGGGATTTTCACCAATGAAACACCGCCAATTTCATAAAAGGGTTGACTTCAATAACAAATGCAGTCGAATCTTTTTTGAAAGAATTGGTCAGTAAATGTGCCGCTCATTATATTTCGATTAGTACACTTATATAAAATTCTTGGCACATGGGTTAGACATTCGCGGAAGAATTAAATAAAAAACAATCTTCAAACAACATTTTGGATTTAGGTTTAGGATTTTGAAGCAGATTTTCTTCAATATTAAATACCCGCTGTGGGACACTTATTTCATTATACATTTTAAGGTATTTTATCTTAGGATTATTTCTCTTCCTCTTGTTCTTCTTCTTTGTCTTCTTATTCTTAGAGGTATAATATTTACATTTTATTTGAGTAATCGCAAGTGTCAAAGAATAAAGTACACATGGAGTCATTCTGTGATCTATTTTTTGTATTTCTATACACTTTGTAGGAATGATCAATTCAAATTTCGATTCTTGTGCGAGGTTCATGTAAAACAAACAAAGAAATATACGAGACTGGAAACTTAATTTCGCATATACATAGATAGCTTAAGTTAATCCCAGCTCATGTCTCAAAATGCAATTAGTTACCGATGCCATCTCTTCTATATCGAAAACGTTTTCTTTTAATTTCTGAAAATTACCATCATTTATATGAAGAGTTATAATTTAAAAAACGGTTTTATTTAGAATGTTATTCTTAATGATTAATGTTTCAGTAGCAAAATCGTCAAACTGACTAAATAAAGTGATTTATAAAATTGAATTAAAGGGTAAGGAGCTTAAAGTAAATAAGGCATACAACCTATCTTTCGGTACATTGCGTTTTGCACTGTCGGGGCTAAACTATTTACGGTCCCGGTTAGGAATATCCCTCTCAAAAAAGATAAAAAGGTGCCTTATCAAATAATTGATGGATTCCATTATCAAAGAAAGACAAAAAAATATTTGGAAGTAATAACAGATAAATGTTTTCTCTTATTTGCTCTGCATACTCTCTTTCTACTCTGAATAAATATTAAAAATAAACAAATGTTATCAATTTTTTTAAAACATTGCGAATGAAGTTTCACACCATTGAATTACAGTACATAAAAATAAATATTTTCATATTAATATTTTTTTTCTTTGTTTTTCAGGTAAGTTGCTGAAATTGATCATCTCAATAACCGAACATCCTGTCTCTTCAGTATTGCAAGACACAGTAAGTTTTTTTCTATATTGTGCACATTTGAAACGTAACTCTTGTTTCCATTGTTATTATATGAATTTTTAACTGTTCTGCTTCCCAGCAGCAAATTAGATTTTGTCGAAAATAATTTTCCAACATGGAGAATGATACACAATTCAGTACATTGAGAGAATAACTCTGTGCAATATTGTGTTTGTTTTGCACGAATTGTCTTCTGTATTAAATATCTCACAGTCATTTGTTTAGAACAAAAATAAAATCGCCATCAGACGCAAAACAACCCTATTTAAAATATTACGTTAAAGAAATCAAGGGTCACTAAAATTCTCATATGGTAACATCAAAATATTTTGCTGAGTCAAAAAAATTCGAAGTAATTCGTTAGTTCAATTTCTTTATCATACAGCCTACTGTCTTATTTGAAAAACGGTGAACAGTTGTGTGGTCATTGTGACCCAGAACTAGCAGCGGTGATAAAACGAACTTTATCGCATTCACTATTTTACACAGTTGCAAGTATTGGATTTCAAACTCGTGCTCGAACAAATTATGTGTGAGCACGAACTTAACTTCCTCCGAAGCGGTCGACCACACAGCTGTCGGAACGCGCAAAGCACTGGTAGTTCAACGCTTGGTGGTTCCGGCCACAGTATTTATTCATGCAATGTGCTGCAACTATCATCACTGAATTGCCCGTATAACGCTTCAAATGAGACATCGCTGCTGTAACCGCACGCGTTCACCTCCCACACTCTATTACTTTTATTTTACCGTTGGTGTCGTTTTTAAGTCTACAAATTCGTTTTTCTTTGCATCAACCCCCTCCAACAGCCAGATTTCGTACTCCCACAATTTTTATTTTAATGTAACTTGTTTTAGTGATTCGTTGTTTTTGTTATACAGATATCAGGTTCGTATTATTTTAGTATATATCTGTCGAAGTTGATGCTGGAATTTCTGATGGTTTAGGCAAGAACATTAGTACAATACATGAAGGAATAGTAAATATATGTTCATGCTATATACGGTTTGAAGTTTTCCTGAGATTACTTAATCTCTTACGGCTCATTGTCATAAAGTGTTCCCGTGCCAGATGTAAATGTAAAACATACCTCCTTATTCTACACATTGTTCACAAATGAGGCATTCCGAGACAGAGTAATTAATTATGGTATCAGAAAACATGGACTAAAACAAGATTATTTTTGACTTTGAAGAAAAGACAAGACTAGGGTCTCTACAAAGCAAGATTTCGAGACAATTGTCAATAATCGTAATTAATTCGTACTCTATGTCTTGTGCCGCTCTTTGCATGTTGATATTTGTAATATGTTGCGTTTCCCTATGCAGCATGAAATGACAATTAACAATATTTACACCCAAGAGCCTTAGTTGTAATTATAAAAATGTAAATTTATTAATGAATTTAGTCTGAATAACAAGTCCTTAGGCCTGCTTCTCGCCACAACTAGACATAATAATAATTATTATTATTGTTATTATTATTATTATTATTATTATTATTATTATTATTATTATTATTATTATTATTATTATTATTATTATACTGTTAGATAATAAAATACTGGAGAGAAAAATATTTTTGGTTCCATTGCAGATTAAAATCTAATCAAGAATTATAAATTAAGCATCGTCGCTTATCATCGCCACAACACATTACATCTTCACAAATCAAATTATCTCGACCTTGCTATCACTACTCCTCTCTGTCACTACCGCAATCACCACCATTACTATTATTATGGCCACCAGTACCTTCACGCCACCTTCTTTTCTAACGTGACTTACATCACCAACGCCCACTACACTACCGTAGCCACCTCTAAAACCAACGTCATCTACATTAACAACCTCTCCCACGCTTCCAAGGCCTCCTATAGTATCAGTTCCTTCTACACTACCAATGCCACTCCATCACCACCGCCACCTCAATCACCAACGCCACTTCCATCACCAACGCCACCTCAATCACTAACGCCACTTCCATCACCAACGCCACCTCCATCACCAACACCCCTCCATCACCAACACCCCTCCATCACCAACACCCCTCCATCACCAACACCCCTCCATCACCAACACTCCTCCATCACCAACACTCCTCCATCACCAACACTCCTCCATCACCAACACTCCTCCATCACCAACACTCCTCCATCACCAACACTCCTCCATCACCAACACTCCTCCATCACCAACACTCCTCCATCACCAACACTCCTCCATCACCAACACTCCTCCATCACCAACACTCCTCCATCACCAACACTCCTCCATCACCAACACCCCTCCATCACCAACACCCCTCCATCACCAACACCCCTCCATCACCAACACCCCTCCATCACCAACACCCCTCCATCACCAACACCCCTCCATCACCAACACCCTTCATCACCAACACCCCTCCATCACCAACACCCCTCCATCACCAACACCCCTCCATCACCAACACCCCTCCATCACCAACACCCCTCCATCACCAACACCCCTCCATCACCAACACCCCTCCATCACCAACACCCCTCCATCACCAACACCCCTCCATCACCAACACCCCTCCATCACCAACACCCCTCCATCACCAACACCCCTCCATCACCAACACCCCTCCATCACCAACACCCCTCCATCACCAACACCCCTCCATCACCAACACCCCTCCATCACCAACACCCCTCCATCACCAACACCCCTCCATCACCAACACCCCTCCATCACCAACACCTCTCCATCACCAACCAACGCTCCCTTCGTCGCCAACGTCACCTCCATCACCAACGCCACCTCCATCTCCAAGCGCAGTGGCGCCGTTGCTTGCTGCGCCCGCCGCCCTCCCCCACTGCGCGAGCCCCGCCCTCGCGGCCGCGCCACCGCGGCGCAGCACACAATGCCTGGGCGGCGCCGGCAGTTCGCCATTCACACAGCGCATTAACAGCCGCGACGCCCGATATTAGCTGGTTAGTTGTTTTCTGTTGTTCCGACAATTCACAACTTTCGTGTTTTGCTTTTTTTGTCGTCGGCCGCCACCGCCGCCGCGGCTAGTATTATGTAATTTGTGCTCTTTGTGGCATTAATTAGAACTAAATTGTGTAACTATAGGGGATGGAACTATTTATCGTTCTCGTAATGAAAGTGATGTTGGAAACGCCGCGGGCTGTTTACGAAAATTGACGATGGTAATCGAAAGCGCAATGAACGCTACTGCTGCGCGAACAGAATAAAAAGAAGCGCACGTGCAAAGTGGTTCCCAAGGCGCTACGTTCGTAGGGTGGTATTTATTTACAGAAGTGTGTCAACAAACGACTGAAATGCGTGAAGAGCAGTAGTTTCAGTAAGCGTAATTTTTTTCCTCCCCGACGAGTATTTTACACAGAAATATGTTTATTCTGCTTTTAAATGTTGGATTGCGAGCAGACGTGCTAAGAAAACACAAATTATTAATTTCTTACTTTCTTTCTTTCTTTCTTTCTGTTTGCTGGTTAAGTATTTGTAAACAGAAAATGTTGTGCTGTGTTCACATTTGGAAACAAACAACGTTTTCGAGAATTCACGTCGACAGCAAAGGATGCTGTGATAAATCTTCTCAATGGAACATTACGTACAAATATGCAAGTATTGATATAACATCTTTCAATAAAATAAGTTAGCTTTTCCATGTATGAACATTCTAACCTGAAATTTCTATCGAACAAGCAGTTACAAAAAGGTGTTTATTAAGGATTCATTTAGTACAAAATCATCCAACTAGTCAATAAGATTCACTATAAACTATATATTAACGAAACTGTTTCAAAATTTCATTGAAAGTGCAGAATTAGAATTTTTAATCATAATGAAACCAATTAAATGATGATAAGGATTTCAAAACCTCAAAATTCAATTTAACTTAATATTGTTATCTCTGGGTCTTCCATTTATTAATATAATCATTTGATTCGACAGTGAGTGACACATTCGTGAGTGACACATGTACATGATGTGACAACATTTACAAAGTAAAATTGAGAAGGAAAAAACTAATTAAAATAGTTCTTTTAGATCAGTCATACCAAGCACGATGTGGAAGTGGAAGTGGATTAGCGCAAACTTACGGAAGAAAGCAAAATGTTTTATTTAAAGCTGCAACACAAAATCAATTTAGCTTCGGTCAGTAGCATGGCAATCAAAAGGAAGTCTCCCTCCATTCCCAAATACCTGTATCTCATTTCCTTGATACCACCCCAAGCTCTTCATTTGAGGAGAGAACAGGGATATTTCGCACTCTGGAATAAAAAACATTATAAATTCAATTTCAATCGCTATTAAATTTGCTCTACTAAGAAATCTAAACGAGTTACTCAAGTATGTAAAAATTAATGTGAATCTTTTAAAGATGTGAAAATTTATTGGTATACGATAAATGTGTTATGATACATTTACGGTATTGTTCCTGCATATATAAAAAGCTTGTTAAAATTGAAATATCATTTTTTAATCAAATGGTTGCACAACCTAACTTTCCATAATTACACACTAAAAGAGGTAATTCTTTAATTAAAATGTCTGTTTTAGATCTTTCCATAAGAAATTAATGAGCTTAAAGTTTGTTCTAACTTATGTATACTAATTTGTTAGTACCTTCCTAAAATGGTACGATGGCTGGTATAAGGGAAGATTCTTGAGTTGATTGATTATTACTTAGAAACCTCTTTTTAAATAATTCATTTAGTCAATTCAAACAATTCAAATTAATATACTATTCAAGTTTTTTGAACAAGTTTTCAATTTAATCTTTACTGATAAAATTTCCATATCAAATTCCATGTGCTTATCAAACAAAAACTGATTATTTGGGAACTGAAATATCATTAAAAATACAACTAATTCATTTTTAAAGAGTTAAAGAAAAACTCACATTAGACTACCGTAAAAGCTGTGCTATTCCATCGCAACTAAGATAAAATCTATCAGTGACATTATTTTGCATCTCTCCCTAACTCATATCCAAGCAAAACACATAGAACATTATATTTCGGTGCAATTATCCAATTACGTCTTTTACAATCTGTTTTGTCGTGTGCCCCCAACACCGACCAAGTAGACACTACGATGTGTAACCACATAAAGTGTCGCTGAGCTCGCTGCCCATCTGCCTGGCGGGCAGCTGGCGGAGGCGCGAAGGCCTGCGACCTCGCCGGGGCTCGACCGCGTCCAAGGGGGGGGGGGGCGGGGGCCGCTTGCAAAATTGCGGCAGCGGCGGCGGCGCCACGCGCGCACGCCGCGAGGGCTCACGTGGTGATGTATGGGGACGCGCGCGGCCCAGGCTCAGACTGCAGCTTAGGGCCCCGACGGGCTTACTTATAATGCAGTGCGGCCTCCGGCACCGCCGCGCCGCCGCCCTCGCCGCCGCCCTCGCCGCCCTCGCTGCCGCCCTCGCCGCCCTCGCCGCCCTCGCCGCCCTCGCCGCCCTCGCCGCCCTCGCCGCCCTCGCCGCCCTCGCCGCCCTCGCCACCCTCGCCACCCTCGCCACCCTCGCCGCCCTGGCTGCCCTCGCCGCCCTCGCCGCCGTCGCCGCCCACGCCGCCCTCGCCGCCCTCGCCGCCCTCGCCGCCCTCGCCGCCCTCACCGCCCACGCCGCCCACGCCGCCCTCGCCACCCTCGCCACCCTCGCCGCCCCCGCCGCCCTCGCCGCCCTCGCCGCCCACGCCATCACGCAGCGCGCGCTCATATTAGCGTGATGAACGGCTCTAATTGGGCCTGGTGGGGTGCGGTGGGGGGTGAAGAGGGCGGAGGGTAAAGGGTGGAGGGCGACCGGCCACCGGCTCTTCTTGGCTGGGTGGAATCGATGGGCGATTTGTTCATGGGGACTTGCAGCGCGTTTGTCTTCTGCGCTGGCCTTGAGGGGGGGAGCTCCGTTTGACCCTGCGTAGCCAGGCTGCGGCCTCTTGATGGGGTGACGTTTCGACTCAACTCATTCACCTCACCTCACCTCCACGTCACCTCCCATCACTTCCACCTCTCCTACACCTCACATACCCACAACATACCCCTCACCTCCACCTCACCTAACCTTAATTCACCTCACCTCCACCTCACCTCACTTCACCTCACTTCGCCTCACTTCACCTCACTTCACCTCACCTCACTTCACCTCACTTCACCTCACCTCACTTCGCCTCACTTCACCTCACTTCATCTCACCTCACCTCCCACCACTTCCACCTCTCCTACACCTCACATACCCACGACATACCCCTCACCTCCACCTCACCTGACCTTAATTCACCTCACCTCCACCTCACCTCACTTCACCTCACTTCGCCTCACTTTACCTCACCTCACTTCGCCTCACTTCACCTCACTTCATCTCACCTCACCTCCCACCACTTCCACCTCTCCTACACCTCACATACCCCTGACATACCACTCACCTAACCTTAATTCACCTCACCTACACCTCACATACCCCTGACATACCACTCACCTAACCTTAATTCACCTCACCTCCACCTCACCTCACTTCACCTCCACCTCACCTCCACCTATCCTTACCTCACTTCATCTACCCTCACCTCGCTTCCGACCATTTCTTTATTTGTCCTTCTATCGAAACTGGTGGAGAGTAACTTCATTACATTCATCTGTTCAGAATATATTTTAATTTACCATGTGGTTGAAGATATTTTAATTTTCTAGGATTTACTCTCAGCTTTTATATTTTTTCGGTATACTTCCAATTTGAAACAACATTTTGAAAGTGCGTCATGGAATTGTGTATTTTCGCAATTTTCGGAATTTACTTATTTGTCTTACACTATGCACTTTGCTCTACTCTATACGGTCGTAGTGGTCGAAACTTATAAACGCATTATTTTCCTCTTTTCTTAATCTGGCTTTTCATCACGTATGTTTTCTCAACTTTTTTCCCTACACTCGTTAATAGAATCAATTGGTGTTTTCCCAGTAGTTCTTCACACTGATCCCATTGAAATCTTTAATTATCTTCCAAATTTAACTGACATCGAAAGAACCATTTACATTTATTATTACTCCCTTTTATTCTCCCTTGTTTTACATTTTTATTTTTTTGTGAACCCTCCTTCCCCCCTCTCCTGAATTCCCTGAAGAAACCTCCCAACAAAAGTTCTCGCATTCCACTTCCCTTCGGATCTCTTTACTTTTCTCTTCGCTTCACCCATTTCCTTCCATCCAATTCCGCCTCGTTTCAAACCATTTTGCGTCCTCTCTTTGCGCGGGAAATCGATTCGCTATCTGGCGCGCCTTGGGGCAGAACTCTGCGGGGCCATTTGTTCCTGCAATCACTCCGCTGGCATTAAGCTATCGGCAGTGGTTCTCCTGCTTCTCGGCGGGAGCGCGATTTGTCATATTAGTGAGATGCCTGATATGAGACAGATATCCATGGGTTCGCTCGTGAAGTTATGTTCATTAGTTTCCTGTCGCAGAAACTCCGGATTTCGAGATCGAGTTAGATGTGAAATGTGTGGAAACGTTACAATGTGACAGAAATATTCGTCTTTATTAATTTGCGATTCTAGTATTTTACGGTAAAATATACAAAAAAACGTAGATTCCAGTACTGTATAGTCAAGTTGTTGAAGTAAAAATATCAGCTGTCTTCGAAAGTTTATTTGTGGTATCTCCTGAAATTTCCTGTAATATTTATGATAATCGAGGTATTGATTAAAAAATTAAATGGTTTTGTAATTTTTGTACAAATGTTTCTCTGAGATTAAAGTCAAGCCATTGACGTTAAATTTCTCATTTAATCATGGAGTAACTGAAAAAAAAAAAATCTTGGCCTTGAGCCCTTACACGAGTACTTAGAAATAAAACGCACGGGGATGTTCTCTTACAACTTTCACACGGCAGCATTTTGGCTTAAGCAGCCCACCCGAAGAACGGGAACGAAAGAGGAATGAGTGTTAGTTACATTTTTACATGGTTTATAAAAAAATATATATCATCGTTTCAGAGGTAACAGTGTTTTTGGTGGTGTTTTATCATCACAAAACATTCCATTCCTCTTAAATTTACGTAAGCTTAACTTTACCTGACATCTTCACGGTTTTTGCCCTTTAACATTTACTAGATTTTTTCTCAGATAAAATTCTTTTGTAAATTCTCTAGCAAAGAGCCTCTACGCACGCAGCAAACCCAAAGAGTTCCGTTTGAGGAGAAATGGGCTCGTAACAATTTTCTATTAATTTTATTCTTTAATACACGTTTTAAGTGTGTTTAATTTCATCATCATCATCATCGACAGCAAGGATTAGACCTCTTGGTCTGTTCCGTCTCAGAATTGTTCATGCCATCTCTTCAAGGGACGTCCTACACTTCTTTTTCCTTTAGGTACATATTGAAGAATAGTTTTACTTATTCTATGTTCTGGCATTCTCAGGACATGACCTTTCCAGTTTTCTCGATATTCCTTTATGGTATCTATAACCGGTTCAACATTTAGTTCTTCTCTGATGTCTACACTTTTTTTGTGGTCTAATAGTGAATATCCTGCCACAAAACGAAGAAATCTCATTTCTGCAGATTCAATTCGGCGCAGCTGATCTGATGTTAATGTCCAGCTCTCACTTCCATAAAGTAGTAATGGCAAAGCAATAACTTTGTAAAATCTGAGAAAAGTTTTCTTTTGCGCATTATGATGTAGAGTTCGCTGTAACGTTCCACAGAAATATGTGAAGTTGTTCAGCTTTATTTCCATATCCCTTGATTTTATATAATTAAAATGATATCCAAGATACTTAAATTCATTTACTTGTTCAATTATTTGGTCATATATAACTATCTTTGCTCTTAAAGGTTCAAGTCCTTTAAATGCCATCACTTTTGTTTTACTTGGTGAGATTTTCATACCATACTCATTAGCAACCTGACTTAACTTGTGGACTGCTATTTGAATTTCATATTCAGATTTTCCTATGATAAGCTGGTCGTCGGCAAAAAGTAATGTTGGGATCTCGACATTATTAATCTTAAAAACATCATTTAAAGTCTTCAACCATTTTTTAATGATCACGTCCATATATATATTAAAATTGTGTTTAATTTAAAGCTTTAATTTTATATGCAAGATTATATACAGGATCGCAGGAAGGCTAAGCCTTTGAGAAAAAACTTTGGGAGGAGTATTGTGTCACCATGGGTATTACTCCATCTCTTTTATTTTGTGTTATCACAATTTGTGTAATAATAAATAATAAATTAAGAAGTACAAATTTAACAAACTCCCGAGATTGTTCATCTACCTCCGCTATTTTTTCACGTCGGCCTGCTAACTTTACAGCATTATTCAATTCATCATTCACACGATGTTTGTACACAGAAATAAAGACAAGGAAAACGCTCCTCTACAATTCACGCCAGATCTGGCCATTATTCTCTCGGTGGCGACGCGCCCAGACGGCGAATCGATGCAGGAACCTTGCGCGCGGAGGCAGCGCTAAAACAGTCTGAATTACACTTTCATTGGTGTATTCTATATCGCGTGGATTTCAGGTTTTTCTTTCAGTGTTTCCGGAAATCGAACTCCATAAACGGCTTTTTACTTCCTTTGAGAAATTTTAACTTTGACTTTGATCATCGGAATATTTTGTTTGTTCTCTACCTTTCGATATTTACGCGGGAAGCTATTTGTCTCCGCCAGTTGCCCGAATACACTGAACACAGAAGTGACCAGACAGACGGAATGCTTAGATCAAATATGAACGAAACACGTGTAAGCCGTTGGAAGGGGATGTTGGCCGTTTAGATATGTATGTATTATGTTGTATGAGAACAGTCCTTTTTTTAATTTTCGATGAACATTAAGAAAAAGGCAAAAGTAAATAAAAGTGCATTCATTAACAAATTAAAGTAGAAGAAGACTGTTTTCAAAACACCATTATGTTGAAGATTCGCTCATTTATCTTAGCTGTGGACGAACTTGTCTACACCTTCTTCGACAAACGTTGCCGCAATTGATGGGAGATCGACTTGAATCTGATTTTGAAGGTCTCATTGGTCTACAAGCGTTCATCTCTCATTCAATTCTATACTTAGCATCAAATTATTTTCTTATTTTCTTCTAAGTCGCGGCTGTAGGGTGAATTATCATGTACGTTCCTTCTCATACAGACGTTGTTTGGTTACAGCAGCTCTGTGAGGGCGGGCGTTGTCATGAATGAGGACATTTCCTGAAACCAGCAATGCTCTTCTTTTGTTTCAAAGTTTACATCGTATTTTCAGCCCATACTTCTGTGAATTTATGCAGTACTATTTCATTCTTCTTGAAGAAAGCTAATAACAATACGCATCTTCACTTGATGGAAGCGTTAATCGTACCACCTATCATGATCCTAAAGCTCAGGTAAATATTAGTATATGACGACGGAGGAAGTGGGTGAGGTTACGGGGAAGATTATGTGCATTCTATCCCTGTCTATCGCAAAATCCTCCTACTTACCTCGCGGGTTGAAGTTTCAGTCAGACTTAAAATAATATCTTATATAGTACCGAAACTGTTTAAAGTGATTGTTTTTAAACATTAGATAAAATTAGTTCCACCAATATGAAACGTATTTGACGCTGTTGTGTAGTTGAATTTGATGTGGAACTGCCGTTGTTGCGGAACTGCCGATGTTGCGGACCTGACGTTGTGGCGGACCTGACGTTGTGGCGGACCTGACGTTGTGGCGGACCTGACGTTGTGGCGGACCTCACGTTGTGGCGGACCTCACGTTGTGGCGGACCTCACGTTGTGGCGGACCTGACGTTGTGGCGGACCTCACGTTGTGGCGGACCTGACAATGTAAAGCTGACAAATTTTCTGAACTGACGATGTTGTTGAACTGACATTCATATTGTAAATCGTGTTAACTCCGATTGTAATAGAGAGTTCCTTACATTAAATCTGTTCTCCATGGATGTATTCAACTTATTCCAATGGCACATCAAAATGAACACAGGGCAAGTTCCCCCCCCCCCCACGCGTCCCCCCGCCGCCTACGTCCCATTATTCACGCGGCGGCGCAGGCAGCCGGCGAGAGGAGCGGCATTAAAAATGGCGCGAGCGCCCACAGGCAAAGGCCCGCGCCGCGCCGCGCCGCGACCTTTGGCGCCGAGGGCGGCGACGCGGGGGCGAGACGAGGCATAAAGGTCGGGCGTCGCTCCCAGAGACAGCGGACAAACGAGTGCGCGCGCGGGTGATTGTTTGCGCCGCCACCGCATTTGTCACTCCGCTCCCCTCCCCTCCCCTCCCCCCCCTTCCCCTCCTCCCCGGCCCGGTCCGCCCGCGAAGCTGACGCGCGCGGCCGCCGACGCCGAGGCCGCTGTCGCCGCCCGCCGTGGTTGCCCGCGCACCCACTGCTCCAGCCGCTTGCGAATCCCGCAGCCTCCATCGGCTCTGACTGCCCAGGGAATCCGATCATTTGGGGGCGAGGCATCACACACTATGTGATCAAAAGTATCCGGACACGTGCATGAAAATGAATTACCGGTTCATTGAAGTCATGGTAAATGAAGTCGAAGGCTTCCGCGGTTAGGCCTATTGCCCACGCCGCCGCAGAAGCGCGCGAACGTCAATTATCAGGGCTCTTCGCCGACGACGGACAAAGGGACCGAAGCAGGTACCTGCTGCGGTCCCTTTGTCCGTCGTCGCCGGAGGGTCTGCGAAGAGCCCTGATGATTGACGTTCGCGCGCTTCTGCGGCGGCGTGGGCAATAGGCCTTAAGAGTCATTCACATACTTGCCGGTTCGTACCGCCCTCCATCGGTAATGCTGGAATTCAATAGTGTGTTTGCCCATCCTTAGCCTCGATGACAGCTTCCACTCTCGCAGGCATACTTTCAATCAGGTGCTGGAAGGTTTCTTGGGGAATGGCAGCCCATTCTTCACGGAGTGCTGCACGGAGGAGAGGTATCGATGAGGGTCGGTAAGGCCTGGCACGAAGTCGGCGTTCCGAAACATTCCAAAGATGTTCGATAGGATTCAAGTTAAGACTCTGGGCAGGTCAGTCCATTACAGGGATGTTATTGTCGTGTAACCACTCGGCCACCGGCCATGCAGTATGATCAGGTGACCGAACAGGTTTAAAGATGCAATCGCCATCCCCAAAATGCTGTTCAACATTGGTAAGCAAAAAAGGGTTTGAAACATCTACATAGGCCTGTGCCGTGATAGTGCCACACCAAACAAGGGGTGCAAGCCCTCTCCATGAAAAGAAAAAATATGAATACACCGTAGCACCATTTTGGACGTGTCCGGATACTTTTGATAACATAATGTAGATTTTTGTTAAATAATTAACATATTTGTTATTATATTGTATATTTTTAGTGTTTATATTACATTCTACAAAAAATACTAAAAAGAAAGACGTTCAAAGAGGAAGAAACCTACTGACCTTTTGAAGTGTGAATTATTTCCTGAAATTAACTGTAGTGATTTCTGATTATGGTCAAGTGTATCACCGAAACTGTTAGTATTTATACTGTTATATATAACACTTGTTACCTTTATTGTAGTTGTATTATAAATAATTGTAAAAAATGTCGAATACATCATTCTTGTTAGCTCATTCGCCCTCGGCATACCCTTCAGAATTTAATTACAACTACTCATTAATTCGAACAATTTGGACTTACTTTAATACACAAGGTTTGATTTTTTATGAATACAGTAAAAACACAGACAACTTATTGCCATTCACATCTTGGAGTCACAAGCAAACTCTAATTATTTCCGCCCCCGCTGTCGTATCTCTACAGTCAACACAGTTTCTGTTGGTCTTCCCTATAATCCACCAACGCGACTGTCTCTCTCGGCAACGCCCTCAGACGCTCCAGCAACGTGTATCATTTGTCATCACCTGCAGCGGCGCCACGCGTGGGCAGACCGCGTTGAGATTCACGTGGGCTGTCTCGGGAAATCTCTTGACCTCACGGCGTCGTGGAATTGGCTCACTTCGACCGTTCTAGCAGCCTTCTCTATACTAGAAGATTTTAAAATGAAAGCCTACCGCGTTGAGATTCACGTGGGCTGTCTCGGGAAATCTCTTGACCTCACGGCGTCGTGGAATTGGCTCACTTCGACCGTTCTAGCAGCCATCTCTGTACTGGAAGAGTTTGAAATGAAAGCCTACCGCGTTGAGATTCACGTGGGCTGTCTTGGGAAATCTCTTGACCTCACGGCGTCGTGGAATTGGCTCACTTCGACCGTTCTAGCAGCCATCTCTGTACTGGAAGATTTTGAAATGAGAATGAAAACGTAAATATTTATTTCTGGTCATTTAAAAATGCATGCAAAAAGTATATCGGATATTAATTAGCGAAGTGAATAAAAATGGATAAATGATATTTCTTAATGCATTTTTAAATTGTTCGTAGAGTTTTAGCGTTATGCTATTATATTTTGTTGAACGGCAGTTTTATGTGGCCTTGCTTTGTGATTGAAATTTAGATTAATATTTTTGATGACTGAATAGGTTTGGCAAATCATTAAAGTTTGAATACATTTTTAAATTTTTTACGGAATATGTAAGTAAATTGCCATTGGTAATTAAAAATCCATAACTTGTATACTTCAGTTAAGAGTGTGAATAGAAAGAAAGTCATTAGCTGATGGCGTCAGACGTTTAGCTGTAGTTCCGCGTGCTTTAAGACTAAGTTTGCTGTAAATTTGATTTTTTGTGCTTAAGTGTTTTTCCACGGGAGCTTTTTCATTATTTTACGGAATGGTAGTTTATTTGATCTATTTTCTTAAATATACTACCGAATGATCTATTGAATGTGTGTAATTGTTCTGTTAAATTTTTAGAATATATAATCAACACGTAAGTGTAATTACGAATTGTGCTATTTATTAACAAACATAATTAAATCTCATATTTGGAAATAATAGTTTGATATAACCATGAGACCCTGTATATTGAACAGTAATTACAGCTGACTTCTTTAATAACGTGGTATAACAGTATTGCATTCAGCAGCATTTAGTTACATTACGTGCATATGAATTGGCCAATGATTAGAGTGAGCGATGGTGTTCTACATTTACATCGAATTACATAGGTATTAATTACCTTAAAGTAATATTTATCTCTACAATTTTGTAAAGTTTCTTTGATTTATTGATATTATTATGTGATATAATTTGTACCCCTCCGAATTGAAGAAATTAAATATTCATTTTAAAAAAGATACACTTTGCGTTTAAAGTAAGGAACTTCGAAATCATTTTATCGTATCGTTGTAATGTTTCACTGCCTTTGAATAAGAGCTTTTCGTTGAAAAGTAAACTTCATTCTCAGCTCAACACTGGAGTAACGTCATAAACGAGCTATGGTGTATCTGTATCCTATGCGATCCACTTCCATTTGACTGTTAATGAAAGCAGTTCAAAGCAACTCTATTGTTGCGAAGTACGTTCTCTAGTCTCGTCTCAAATTCCCAAATACAATTTCTCGAGTAACTACATTGGGTTATCATAAATTTAATTTGCACACAGATCGGCATTTCGTTTCTCAAGGGTTGGAAGCAAAAAGACGCAATGATCATTAATTTATTGTACAAAACCAACTCGTGTTGCTTTTAGACCAGGTTTTTCCGAATTTGGCGGAAAAAATCAGAGGACCGTCAATAAAAAGAGACTGACGGGACAGGAAGAAATGACAGGGAGTAATGAGAGAAATGGGTCATGATTCCGGAAGCAAAAGCAGGATACATGACGAGGGTCAGTACCAGGATTCATCGCTTCAAGATTTGATGATGAAATGTTTTTTCGAGAATTATCCGTGAATGAATATAATCATTTTTATGTAGCAAGGTTGAATTCTCGTACGGTTGTCACTTTAGTGACAGCTTTTCTGCCTGTTTCTGCTTTATACACATAGTTTCTTCTACACTTTCAGGCACACTGTGCGTTTGAATACTGCAAGACCAAATAGTCATCTTGTAACATTACGACAATCTTCAATTCTCTCTTTAAATATTAATTGTAGAAGATTATATTTCTCACCTTATAAGACATATTTGAAGTACGAATTTTTCCTGCTCTATTATGCTAAGCAATTTAGATTTGGTAAAAACTCCTCCAAATTCATTAACCTCCAGGTGATTTCAATCCGTCATAGACCCCAACTCTTGTAAAAACGTTTGTGATATTGTTAATTAGATCGCTGGTGAGGTAGATACCTTCTATTATTATAATAAATAAAATGATATGTTGTTTGCTATCAACAATTTATTTTTCTGATGATCGTTTTGATTGCGTAGCGATCATCCTCAGAGCTAAAATTCGAAATAAATTATATTAACACATCAATTATAAACAGTTAGGTATAAGTTAATACAAATATTATATACAGGATGTAGACATTGCATGTCAGATGCGTAAGCAAACTGGGTTGTATATACCTTGCAGCTTTGTGATATTGAGAATCGCATTTACCTAATTTTCATATTCTCATTTACTTTTGAGATTATTGGTTTTAATATTTGCGCGCGCGCGCGCGTGTGTGTGTGTGTGTGTGTGTGTGTGTGTGCTGTTGCGTAAGGATAATACTAAACTGCCACTGGTTTAATCATAGTATAAAGCATTGTTCTTCAAACGTTCACTAACGTAACAGAATTTGCTGGAACGACGGGAAATTAACAAAGAACAAAAGAGGAAATATGCTTTTGTACTTAATAAACGGCCCAGTGTCTACGAAATTGATTGTAAAAGCTGTATTCGAATCTGGTACAGAAATTAAGGGTGCAAAAAGCTTCAACGAAATTTAATTAAGAGGTTGAAGATAAAGGAAAAGAAGATAAGTATTTTCAAAAAGGTATAATATGGATCATATTATTTCTATATCACAAAAGTTATTCAATATCGAAAACAAGAAGCAACTGAGAAGACGCTAATAAATATAGATGTAAAGACACGAAGCAGGGAAGAACACGAAACATAAATGCAAAGGATGAAAACTAAATTTTGGCAAAATGTGTAATTTAACGCGTAGGAAAGAAATGCGGGTCTCATGAAAGGCGAAGCAAAAATGAAAAGGAATCCGCTATCCGTTAGTTTTAAACTGAAAAAGTAAAGAGAAAGAAGAATACTGATGACCTGACAGTCATTTAACTCTAGATAATCATAACTCTCTCTTGACATATTTCGTGTCCGTTTCGCAATGTGCACAGCAGTTATAATCAGAACTTCACTGCAATATCGATCTCGGATAGTCAAATCGCAGAAGTCGTAAAAGCACAAAATCTAGGATATAAATGTCCGCGAGAAATGGATGTCAGATTAATGCAAATGGAATCCCCCAGGAGAACGATGAAAATTTAAGCAGCACTACAACCTATTCACTCATCCACAATGCCCGTGGCATTGATTCCGCCCGCGATATCTCCCGCCTCACAGGCCACACCGCCAACCGCCCACTCAGGTATCGGCGGTGGCCGCACCCCGGGAGACCGCCCACGCTCCTAACCCCGTGGCCTATTCGGCGGCGGGTCCCGAGGGCCCGCTCGCGGCCTCCGCCACCGCTGCCACACCCCCGCCTCCGCCGCCACGCCTCCCCCGCCGCCCCCGCGGTCCACGCCGCTCTCGCCGCCCTGTCTTGCGACCCTCGCCATCCCGCCATGCACGCCGCCCCAGCTACCCCCGACGCCCCCACCCTCCCACCACCCCTCTGTCCCCGACGACTCTCCCCCTCCACCGCCTCCTCCTTCCACCATCGTCTCCGCCGCCTTTGCCTGCCCGGCCGTCACCGCTGCCATCGCCTCGCCGCCACCCCATCCCCTGCACCAACACCGGCCTCCGTGTCGTATTCGCCCCGGCTTTGCCCGTCCCTGCCATCGCCACCCCCCGCCCCCGTCGCCGCCCCGCCGCCATCAGCGACCCCTGTTGACCCGGGCGCGGCGCGGCGCGGCGCGGCGCGCGCGCGCCGCCGCCGCCCAGGTGAGAGGTCTAATTGGGGCGATTGATTGATTGACTGAGTGCCAGCCTGATGGACTGTTTGATTGACTTACGGCCCGGCGGACGCTCGCCTCTGGCCGCCGCCGCCGCCGCCGCCGCCGCCGTTGTGCCGCGCGCGGGTTTGTGGCCGCCACGAGAGGCCGTTGACGTCGCGCGCAGAGCGCCTCCCGCCCGCACTCTTGTTCCACGGAGCGTCCATATTGCAGGAGTGGCGCGCCCGCTGTTCGTGGACGCCTCTTCGGAAGGCACGGACGAAGTGCGGGCCACAGGGGCAGGAAAGCCCATTCGATTGAACGTTGTATGGGGAGGGCCAAACGTTATGGCCATTAGTTCCGTACGCGTTACGTACGCTATGTGATCAAAAGTAACCAGACTCGTTGCTGAAAATGACTTACCAGTTCGTGGCACCGTCCAGCGGTAATTGTGGAATTCAATAGGATGTTGGCCCCTTAACCTGTATGACAGCTTCTACTCTTGCAGGCATACTTTCAAGCCAGTACTGGAAGGTTTCTTGGGGAAAGGCAGATCATTCTTCATGGAGTGCTGCACTGAGGAGAGGTATCGATGTAGGTTGATGAGGTCTGGTACGAAGTCGGCGTTCCGAAATATTCCAAAGGTGTTCGATAGGATTCGAGTCAGGAATTTGTTCAGGCCGGTCCATTACAGGGATGTTATTTTCTTCATACTTCTCCACAGGCCGTGCAGTATGAACAGACGCTTGATCTCGTTAAAAGATGCCATCCCAGAATTGCTCCTCGACAGCGGGAAGCAAGGTGTTTAAAATATCAACGTAGTCCTGTGCCGTGATAATGAAAGCCATGCAAAACAAGGGGCGCAAGCCTTCTCCATTAAAAACACGACCACACCATAACACCAGTTTGGTCGTCTCCTAATACTTTTGATCACACATTGTATGTTTTATCTCGGGAGGGCGCGATTTTTTCCCCTGCTGGAAGGTGAGACCCGTCGCCAACCCAGATGTTGGCTGAGGAATTTCTCTCTTCATGTGTTTTCTCCCAGGGGAGCACTGGCCCAGCCAGGAGAGGCAGCGCATTTTCTCTTTTAGAACAGACGTAGCGCCTCATTTAGAAACGAATGACCCTACATGCATGCATTGTAATGAATATACGAACTGAGAGTACTATTTCACGTTATCACGCTCTTTAAATATAAACTCGGTTCTTAAATTCAGGTTTAAAGTTTAATAAAGTGAATATGAACGAAACAGTGAAATTTACATAAAATGTTTTTGTCTATGTGTCGCACTCGTAATGCGATTATCAAAGCTTGTAACTTCTATCGTACTCGTGGAATTAAGAAAAATCAATGATAGTTCAAGTATGTATTTATAATGTTCATACATATCTTTGTATTCAACGATACAATTTTATAAAATTTGTTTGCCTAGGTTTTAGATGTCCCATGTATCATCTCGACATTTGCTGTCCCATCCATACCGCCTACTGAAAATACATCAGACATCCCCACTGTTCACTTCGCGATGACGCAATTGTTGCACTAATTATCTTGCCGAATATACAGCCTGGCAACACACTATTAGACTTCCCGATTGCTCGTTAAAACAATTGTAACACTCGAGAGAAAATTATTGGAAAAATTTGCACAAACTTCCATTCGTTAAACATCAACATTTTGATAGTCTTTCTTATCAGTTTTTTACAATACATTGTTCCCTGTGAAATCGCAAAATAGAATAGTCTATTTTCAGCTCTTCAACAATATTGTTTGAGTTATGTGCTACTAAATTATTCTTGGTACGTTCCTAGGTTGAATATTTGTTCCACTTTCTTTTCGGTCATTTATTTTGTTATTTTCTCATTTTTATAATTTGCATATAGCTCATGCTGTACTATTTTATCCAGAATATTTGAATTACCCATTCTTGTTACTGATTACTTTCTATATATTTCAATTTATTTTAAGCATAGTTACTTCGATACAACATTGTGATGTCTTTCGCTCTCAAAATGTTTTGTGTTCAACTAGAAGTAACGGGAGAAGAGATACAGATATCTTCATTCTTTACGTATTCAGTCCATCAGTTGGGAGTATTATGTTAAAAGATATTCATTATGTAGAGAACACGTAAAACGCATTGAATGTTTGTGTATCTAGTTTGCTCATATCAATGACACAGCAAAAGCTTTGTCAATATTGCAGTCAGTGGTGAAGCTGCTAGTCGAGTGCCTTTGCATATTACAGAGGGTGCAGGGCCGTGGATCACTGCGTTTCGTTTCACGTAATCATAGTTTGCTGATGTTCAAACATTCATCGAATTCGATAAGTTGAAGCGCATTATTGATATGGTTAGAAATAATTGCTTCGAACTGCTCTGTTCCACATGCTACGGCTATACCAACGCTACTGTAGTCTACAAGCTGTATTAATATAAAGACTACAGTCATAAAAGTTTACGATTGATTTGTTGTTAGCCGTGATGAATTTAGGATTTGCCTGTGAAGCCTATTTGCCAGAAAATTTGGTCGAAAACATAATATTTATTAATTATATCTTATGAATGCTCATAGAGATTTACAATATAATTCCCTTTCTATTCACATATCTTTAATAAATGTTAGTGTAAACTGGAAAGCTGAATATGTTTATACTCTTATGTTTAACACGTTACAATAACATTTTGCACTTTATGTTTTTATTTAACTTTTTATTTGGCCTACAAATATCCTCTAGTAGGGCAAAGGCCGCCTGCCTGAGCAGGGGGGATAAAATCGCTCGTGTTCGGACGCGGACTTAGGTTCATGACGCCGTCTGTCCTCCGTCGGTCCGTACACTTCTCAATTTCATTCCATCTTTGAGTTATTTAATTTTGCAATTGTTATACTACAATTGTATGAAGCGTTATATTTGGTACTCTATTATAAATGAATGCCATGCCGTCAAAGTAGCGTATTAGAAATGTCTCCCAAAATCCAAATCTGACCACCATAAGTTGGAAAAGCCCAACCGATGGATTCCTTGGAAGCCTCCCGCCCGTTTCCACAGCGGGCAACGAGAGCTGCGGTCGGGAGCGAACGGAGCCCGGGGCGTGGATGTACGTGCGAGGGATTAGGCGCGCGGGGGGGGAGGGGGAGGGGAGGAGGCGCGTGTTGGTACACAACGACCACAGCCTCCAGGCCTTCCAGCCGAGCACCTCCCACCGGCACGCACGGGCGGTGAATGCGCGGACTCGCGAATGGAAGAGAAGACTGGAGAGAGAGAGAGAGATAGTGAGAGAGAGACACACGGTAGGAGAGAGATGGTAGGAGAGAGACGGTAGAAGAGAGACGGTGGGAAAGAGAGAGACGGTGGGAAAGAGAGAGACGGTGGGAAAGAAATAGACGGTGGGAAAGAGAGAGACGGTGGGAAAGAGAGAGACGGTGGGAAAGAGAGAGACGGTGGGAAAGAGAGAGACGGTGGGAAAGAGAGAGACGGTGGGAAAGAGAGAGACGGTGGGAAAGAGAGAGACGGTGGGAAAGAGAGAGACGGTGGGAAAGAGAGAGACGGTGGGAAAGAGAGAGACGGTGGGAAAGAGAGAGACGGTGGGAAAGAGAGAGACGGTGGGAAAGAGAGAGACGGTGGGAAAGAGAGAGACGGTGGGAAAGAGAGAGACGGTGGGAAAGAGAGAGACGGTGGGAAAGAAAGCCGCGGCGGGAAAGAGAGAGATAGTTGGTAAGAAAGAGAGAGGTGTTGGGAAAAAGAGAGCGATGGTGGGAAAAAGAGAGAGATGGTGGGAAAGAGACAGAGGGTGGGAAAAAGAGAGAGAGATTGTGGGAAAAAGAGAGAGAGATTGTGGGAAAAAGAGAGAGAGATTGTGGGAAAAAGAGAGAGAGATTGTGGGAAAAAGAGAGAGAGATTGTGGGAAAAAGAGAGAGAGATTGTGGGAAAAAGAGAGAGAGATTGTGGGAAAAAGAGAGAGAGATTGTGGGAAAAAGAGAGAGAGATTGTGGGAAAAAGAGAGAGAGATTGTGGGAAAAAGAGAGAGAGATTGTGGGAAAAAGAGAGAGAGATTGTGGGGAAAAGAGAGAGAGAGAGATTGTGGGAAAAAGAGAGAGAGAGATTGTGGGAAAAAGAGAGAGAGAGATTGTGGGAAAAAGAGAGAGAGAGAGATTGTGGGAAAAAGAGAGAGAGAGAGATTGTGGGAAAAAGAGAGAGAGAGATTGTGGGAAAAAGAGAGAGAGAGATTGTGGGAAAAAGAGAGAGAGAGATTGTGGGAAAAAGAGAGAGAGAGATTGTGGGAAAAAGAGAGAGAGAGATTGTGGGAAAAAGAGAGAGAGATTGTGGGAAAAAGAGAGAGAGAGATTGTGGGAAAAAGAGAGAGAGATTGTGGGAAAAAGAGAGAGAGAGATTGTGGGAAAAAGAGAGAGAGAGATTGTGGGAAAAAGAGAGAGAGATTGTGGGAAAAAGAGAGAGAGATTGTGGGAAAAGAGAGAGAGATTGTGGGAAAAGAGAGAGAGATTGTGGGAAAAAGAGAGATTGTGAGAAAAAGAGAGAGAGATTGTGGGATAAAGAGAGAGAGATTGTGGGATAAAGAGAGAGAGATGGTGGGAAAAGAGAGAGAGATTGTGGGAAAAAGAGAGAGATTGTGAGAAAAAGAGAGAGAGATGGTGGGATAAAGAGAGAGAGATGGTGGGGAAAAGAGAGAGAGATGGTGGGGAAAAGAGAGAGAGAAATGGTAGGAAGAAGTGAGAGAAATGGTAGGAAGGAGAGAGATGGGGAAGGGGAGAGAGAGGTGGTGGGAAGGGGAGAGAGACAAATGGCGGAAAAGAGAGCGAGTGATGGCGGGAAGGAAGGGAGCGTGCGCTAACTAGTGGAGAACGGGTGGACAAGCGGATGGAGATAGAGGGAGACGAAAAGAAACCGGAGAGCGAGAGGGTGGTGGAGGCGTGGTGCGTTGGCGCGCGCGTGCCGCGCCGCCGGCCGCACAGCTGCTACAACCGCAACACGCGCACCACACAGGGCCCGCCTCCGCCGCCACCGCCGCCACCGGCGCCGGACGCCGCTCTCTATGGACGCATTGTGCACTAATTGGCCGACAGGCCGCCGTGCCGCGTGGACTCGGTCTGCGCCGCTCCTCCGAGCTGCTCGCCCGCGCCCGCCGCCCTCGCCCGCCGCCCTCCTCCGCCGTCCTCGCCCGCCGCCCTCGCCCGCCGCCCCGACTCCGCGCTCCACTCTGCGCTCTGGGCGTTAACGCCCTGCGGTTTCACGTTTCTCATTCCCAATCCTGTTTCTGTTTCCGTTTCCAACCCGATGTTTTCCCGATACCCATCTCCTTGTTCGTCACCCTTACTTGCGCCGATTCTTCACTCATCTCCATTTGCATGCGCGTTTCTATCCCCATCTTCATCTTCAAATCAGTCTTCACATTTGCGACGTACTCTTCGTTTCCATTCCATTCTCTCTCTTATCTTCATTCTCATTCATACGCTAATCTCTTTTTCAATTCCAATTTCAACCCCATCCGTGGGCTTCTATTAATCTTCCAACCTGTTATTCACAGAACCCCTTCTTCATCTTCGTCCCCTTCTTAAGACACCTTCTATCTTCTTCTTCTATCTTCTTCTAAGTTATCATTCTTGTACCTGTTCCGATGCCAACTTGATTCTCTTCTTGTTCTAGCCACATTTCCGCCCGCCTCAGACGTCGTTGGAGCCTTCTGTCACCCTGTCTTAGCCCCATCGCTGTCACTGTCCTGGTGTTCGCCGCTCTTCTTCCCATGTTCTTTGGGTCATTCCCTTTGTTGATTCGAATCCTCGCCTTTCGTTCTACTTATATGATTATTACATTTTTGCTTTTGATTTGTACATCGATCCGCACAATCTATTAATATCTGGCCATGTTCTGTCAAGTAGTGAAATCCACGTATTCCGTTCGGTTTCGAATCATTCGAAGAGGTCATACCGTTCAGACTCTGAAACTTCCATCTCTTGATTCCGGTTTATTTTGTTAATTATTTCCTCTTTTCACGCCACTACTTAATAGATGGTCTGCATTTATTATAATATGTCCTTGAATAAGAACACGGTTTGTCAGGTGAATATCCTTACGATGAGCTTCAATTTATCACTGGCAGCAATGCTCTACAGTGCGTAGGAACTACAAATAATCATAATGTTGTAACGGCTTAGTTTTTCTGTGGTTCTTTTAATAAAAAATTAGATGATTTTTTTGTAAACTTGAACGGCAAACACTCTGAATTACTCACATTAACTACGCATATATCGTTAATTATTTAAAGAACGATTTTCCGACGAAATTCACAGGGCTTGCACACATAGCTTTCCTAGTTTTACCACGTACCCATTGCGCAAACATGCGTGTAAATTCTCTATCTCCTACTCTCAGTTAGTTGATTTTCGCCACTTATACAGGATCTCTGGGTGCAAATGAATGCGTTTTCTAGAAAAAGGAATGAATATACAATGAAGAGCAAATAGCATAAATAAATACACACTGTACCCTATCAGTCCAGGACTAAATTTATTATTAATTAATTTTATTGTATTATTTATTCGTTTTTTATATATTATTTCATGAAAAGAGGAGCATTGTTTTTAAAAATCATAAATGTCAAAATTGTATTTTTTTGTGTATATTATGTATTTTTAAACGAATGAAATGCATTTGGTTTTTTCCGTGATATATTTTACAGTATTACGTTGGCCTCCCTTTAAATTATTAATTTAACTAAAATTAATTGATTTTCTATTTATTCGTCAATTTCCTTCCTAAACATACATTTTTACTTCATGTAATTGATTTTACTATAAACAAAATGATAAATCAATTTTGACGAACTGCTTGAAGTATTCCACATTTTTTCGTCCTCTTCAAAGAATTATTTTTCTATCGTTTCAACTGATAAATTTAATTTCCTCTTCCCGTAGCTGAACTATTTCATTTTTATACGTTATGGTAATATGTTTGTGAAATCATTTAAAAAGGTCATAATAACACACTTATAGCAATAATTTAATAAATATTCATCAACTTAATAATCTCTAAAGGAATCACCTTATTATTTTTTAATTACAAGTTTTTGTTTTCATCTACTCTCTTCATTTCTTTAAAACCATTGCATCTCCTTACACCAATACTATCCTTTCTCTTTCTTATTCTTACTCCACCAAGAAATGGTCCTTCCAAAATCCTTATTTAAAATTTATCGTATCGTAACGTGTTCAAAAAGCGTAATTTTTCTTTTTCCAAGTTGTTCAGTGTTTTTCGTTTCCAACTCAACTTCGCAATTTATAAATTGATCCCAACTTAAAGAGTACTAGCTGTACTTTCCGTATTGTTTCTAGCAAATATCGCATCGCTTACATAAAACGTTCTTTGTTATACCTACATTTCTACATCTTCTAACGCCATTCTTTACTTTAAAATATAAAAATCAGTATTTGAGAAGATATTATGTTAGTCTACTGTCGAAGTATATCAGTCACAAAGAATGTACCTAATGAGATGGTAATACGTGCGATAGACTTTAGACTGCAATTCATATGGCGTATCATCCGTGTGCGCCTCCCGGTGTGTGTGTATATGCTTTATCAGGAACAGAGAAATGTCAAGTGAGCAGCGCATCGGGCGGCGCGTTCCCGCGCTCTTTTGTTTAATGAAATTTAATGCAAACACGAAATGGAAAGCACCTGCGCGCAGCCAGTGGGTTTCGACCCGGTAATGAAATGCACTGCCACGTTTTTCACTTGCGGCCGAACGCTCTTTCGCGCAACCTCCCCATTTCACACCACGCTCCCACTACGCTCGCAATACGCTCGCCACCCACCCGGGTTGTCCCACCTGCGCAATCGTCCGCTCGCGCTCCGTTGCTGCCTTCTCACTCGGTTCGCTGTCACCCCACCAGTTTCATATCTCTTCGTTTAGTTTTTTTGTTGACGTCGTGTCACTCTCGGTCTACTTGATTGTTATTCGCTCTTCCACTTCTCCCTCATTACGTCGTGACACCTGGTGTCGGCTTCGCGTCGTATTTTGCTCGCCGTTCCATCCGCCACGGTACAGTAGGTACAGTAGAATGTTTTTCGCTGATTTTTCCTCGCCACGTTCTCTTCGATAGCATTATTTTACTTCGTTCCCTCTGCTTTCGCATGGTTCACTCTGCCACTTCCGGTCCCATTGAACGCCTTCACCTACTTTGCATTCCGGTGCTGGCATGACACGTACTCGCCCCCCTCTGTCACCGATCTATTTTCACACCTCTCCGTTTACGTTTCACTTTTTTGTTGTCACTCTGATATGGCTTTACTTTGATGTTTATTTACTGCGGCACTGCTAGTTTCTTTTACCTTGCCGCTTCAGATGCAAGATGACTCTCCCGCCACATATATAATCCTCTGTTATATTCTACATTAGCATAAATATATGTTTTACGCTATATCTTTCTCGTCACATTTTTTTGTTAGTTTTCTCCTCTATATTATTGGCTTTGTCACTATTAGTTACATTTATCTTGCGTTCCTCGGTTGCTTACATCTCATTCTTTCACTCCAAATATTTGGTCTGTATTTCCTTAATTTATCGCAGTCAATTAATTTTGCTCCCACGGTAATTCTTCCCAGAGCATTCCTCTTGGCTGATTCTTCCCATTATTATTATTATTATTATTATTATTATTATTATTATTATTATTTATATTTTGTCTTTCAGGGCTCTTCCTTCGCTTAAACAAATTTTCTGTAATTATATATCTACGTGCATAATCATCGCTTTCTTGCTAACATCAATGACAGTGAGTTCTTTTACAAACTTTTGAAAATATTTTTAAAGGTCAGACTTCCATCCCTGTATTTTAACCTTATTATGTTAACCTTTTATCTACTATCAGCCAATTTACACGTAACGTGTGTCGTATGTACCAACAATTTTCCCTCCCTAATTACATTTTTTACAATTTCTTCTTTCATCTCATTAATTTTATCTCTTCTACTATACTTTCCTCATTCTCGCCTTACATTTTTGCATAAGTATTATTTCCAAACACTCAAGTAGCATTTTACAGTTAGAGCACATTTGCTCGCTTCCGTCATTGCCGCAAGCACAACCGCTTTCTTCACACCCTTCTTACTACCTCGATGGAGAGTGTTCTTCTTGTTGGGGTTGTGTAATTCCGTCATCTCGCACCGGGCGCCGAAGCTATTCAATTAACTTTTCCTTTCAAGGCCGGATAATTCCCCCCGCGAGGGGGGGGGCGAAACTAATTTGTTGGGCGTGGAGTTTTTAGCGCCGGGGGCTGCGCGCTGCGCCTGGGGAGGCTGCGCCGGCGCGTGAGGCGGCCTGCGCACGTGCCTCCTCCCTCCCCCCCCGCCCCACCCGCTTTCTGCGCGCGCTTGCTGTCTAATGCATCGCGTTACACATTCCGCAGACGTGCCTGGTACATTTTGTCCCGTAATGTAATACCAAGCACCCATAAGCGTTCTGGATCCGGTACGCTCCGCGGGGGGAGGCTGCGGTAACGCGGAAGGGGGGGAGGGGACGCTGGGGAAGAGGGGAAGGGCGAGGGGGAGGGGGGAGATGGGAATTGAAGAGGAGAGAGCGCACTTCACCGGTTCCCCAGGCGCTTGTTGAAATTCGATAAGTACACGGCAACTTCTCCCGAGCTGCTTCGTCGCGCCCTCCATGCTACACGCGTCGGTTCGGGCTGCCCCCCTTCCACCTTTGCGCCTTCCCCCCGCCCTCCCCGCCCCGCCCCGCCCCACCGCGCGGTGCTGCCCCCTCCCTCCAATCTTTCATGATCTCGATAACACGAGTATCCGCGTACATAAAACCCGCAGCGACCTCCCGTTTTCCTTACAGGTTTATGGCCACTTCCAGCTACGGGGTTTTACACTAGATTCCTCCTAGTAAACTAGTGGAAGATACTACTGGGGCGCTTTATCCTTCGCGCGCGAGTGTGAAGATAGGATCCCTGCAGGAATTCGCCCCCCCTCTACCCCTCCACCGCGGTAGGCATTGATTAACATGAGTTTTACGAGTCGCGTGGGATCAGTACGGGGTGGGAGGGGAGGGGAGGTGGAGGACCCAGGTGGCGCTCCTCCCTCTTAGAGATAGCGCCCGCCCCTCCGCGTCGCCCATCTATAGACACCCCTCGCTCTACCCACCCTCTGTAGACACCCTCCCGATTAGGACGAACGCCTCGTCTCGGCTCCCCCCCCCCCCAGAACCCGCAACGCCACGTCACACCACATCACGCCAAGCCACGCAACGTCACGTCACGCCACGTCACGCCACGTCACGCCACGTCACGTGACGTCACGTCACGTCACGCCACGTCACGTGACGTCACGTCACGTCACGTCACGTCACGTCACGCCACGCCACGCCATGCTTTGCTAGACTTTACCCCTCTCCACTCTATGCCCTTCTCCCCTCTCGCCTCGGCCCCACGGCACCTCAAGCAACCCCACACCTACTCCGTCACACCCCGCCAAATCTCGTCACACTTTACTCTGCTCTTGTCGACCCGCCCCGTTCCTCCTCGTCCAGTTCCACCCCTGTCCCGCCCCGTCCCTCTTCACGCCCCGTTCCTCTTCCCGCCCCGTTCCTCTTCCCGCCCCGCCCCTTCCCGCTCCGCCCCTTCCCGCCCCGCCCCACTCCGCCACGCTCCGCACCGTCCCGCCCCCCCATCGTCCTGTCCCACCCCGTCTCGTCCTACTCCGTCTCACCCGCCTCGCCCTGCTCCGCTCTAACACGTCGCCAACTGTCCCCCTCCGCGAATTCACATTCCACCCTCCCCGTCCTCTCCAATGACGACAAGCTCCTCTTCGATTCATCCAGTCCCATTTGTCTCCATTCAGTGTCATTCCGCCACATCTCACATCTCATCCTGTACCTCGTCCCCGCTTCCCTCAGCTCCACCCAAACTAGCTCCAGCCTCCAGCCTGCTCCCTCCAGCTCCACCCACACCCTCAGCTGCGGGCCCCTAGCTCTCCCGGCGACGTCGGCCTCCCCGCAGCCCCTGCTCCCTATTTTAAGCGCTCGCCCGCGATTTTGTTTCTCGCGTTTTAGCTCCTTAAGGATTCCGACGGAGCGTTTAGGCGCTATCGTGTTCGGCGCGCTCGCGCCCGCTTGGCGCCGCGTAACCGGTGGGCCGGGCTTCATGATACGCGCTGCGCCCCCGCTGCCGCTCCGGAAGCGCTCCAGAGGATATCTTAACGCGAGATGTAAGACGCCTCGCTCACCGCCGCCGCCGCTTGGAGCGCCAGCGTCGGGAATGAATTTTTCATTCGCTTCTGCATCAATTATGTAGCGTATTCCTTCGATGATATTGGTTCAGAGTTTCGGGGATTCGAGATCTCTGGCTGCTGTTTCAAACTTACTCTAAATTGCTGGGATGTGACGATGTTGAACTTTTTGAGTGAAATAGAAGACTGAAAATGAGATTCCAGTGTGACAAATGGTTTTATAATTGATCCTAAAAACATATTATGACACACTGTGAAATACGTAAATGTCATAAGATATTTTGAAAATTAAATTATACAACGAATTGTATGTGCATGGATATTAAAAATAGATGAATTGATTACCTATATACCATAGAAAATATTAAATGTTAAAAAATTAAATTTAATTACCATATTGTGCATGATCTATTCATATCGTGCCAAGGACGATAAGAAACTATTTATCAAACAGAGCATCTCTGGAAACTATTTAAGAGAACAAATATGGAAATCAGTTGAAAAACCACACCCATAGCCAAAGTTCAAACATATATTTATGAAGCTTGTATTTTCTTATATGGATTCATCAAACTCAATATCAAGACAACGTAAATAAAAATTACGCTATATGATGTACATTGTACATCATTACTTACTAATATTGACAGTGAAATAATAACACAATAATCGTGTTCCAAATTTTCCAAGGTTCCTGTTATGAGTCAATCAAAACAAACTACTCTCGAGCTGAAAACTCCATTGCAGAAACATTACCTGACATAGAACTATTTGTGATAATAAATTCCACCTCTTTCACAGAACTCCAACGAACATGAGACGCCCATTCCATCGAGTGGCTCCTTCTGGAAACGAGTGGTTCACTTCCTTATCGTATTTCACTGTCCCCATAAACAAATCGAAAAATTGATCCGAACCCTCTTTCCCGCTAGGAGGCAAGGGCAAACATAACGGCGAGTTAACAGCCGCTTCCCACCGCAAATAATTTCCAAATAAACGCGCAACCGGACGACTCGCCGCCGCTACATTTGCGCTGTGCGTCGCCAGAGTCGGTGGACAGGACGACCGAGTTGTGGAACGGGCAGTAATACGACGGGACAGAAGTTAACTATTAAAAAAATAGAATGGTAAAACGCAGTGTCGTTTCTTGTGTCTTTCAAATCCCCAGCCTTCATACGGACTTGAATCTTGTAAATTAATTTTTTGAAAAACGAACTAGATATTATTAACGTCACATTCGATATTACGAACATGGCTCAAGTTTGTAGACTGTGGTGACAGGCAGTTTATAACTGAGTTCGTTATTTATATTACTGGTCGGGTATCGTTCAATACTTTTTGTAATATCGAATTCTTACAAGGAAAAAATTGTATGGAAACAAAGGAATGTATGTGTGTTTAATAGGAATACTAATGCTACAACTCATTTCTTTCAATTGTTCTTTACAAAGACCGTCCCTAAAATATTTACTAAAAAGCACGAATTAAAATAGAATATTGGTTGAATTAGAATAAAATTGAATCGTGGTTTCTCCGATCAGTACCAGGCGAATGTCGGATCAGTACCTTAACAAATGGGCCATGGACCATCCTCATCCTTGTTCTCCTCCACCATATCCTACGATAAATCATCAACTACACTTACAGTACTACTGACCGTATCAATTGACGCGCCCAGTATCACAAATTAATCAATCAAATATTTAACTTTATCCGGGTCGAATGATTCCTCATAGATGTAGGCTTACAATTGCAGTAGACTACAGTTGCTGCACATGGATGAGCGATGGTCTGTGTCTGCTTATCTTCCTTGTTAGTGAATGGGTCCCTGAGCGCTGTACAACGAAAGGAATTATGTGCGCCGTTTCGCGTCCTGGCATCCACCGCGCGGGCGTCGCGTCGCGGGCGGCCGGCGAGCGCCCTCGGCGGCCGCGAGTATGTCAGGCGCCGACGTCCACCTGATGACAATTCGGCCATGGCCTTCAACTGCGTCCAATTTCCGCCTGGCGGCGGCTGCTCGCAACGAGGAGCCCCTCGCTCACACAATATCCTGTCGGCCACTTATCGCCGCCCTCTTTCCTCCGCCGCCGCGGTGAAAATAGTCCACCGTCCCTGCCGTCTCCACAGTTGCGTTTTGTTTCCGTTGCCACAGCACCGGTGACCACGCGGCTACTACTGCTGGCTAACGGTTTGCAGTGTTACGCGCTGGTCGAACTTCGGCTGTTCGTAGATGAAGGGCGTGGCTTGGGTTTTTATGTGGTAGTCGATGAGGCTAACGAGGTCGTGTTATTGGTATTTAATCTCCTAGTTTTGTAGACCAGTAAATCATTTATTGAATACTGAACAGATTTTTTCACATTTATTTTATTCGTATTGCCAATTGCTTCTGCGGCTACTTCTTTTTCTTTTAGTTATTCACCTTTATCGCTTCAATTTTTAGGCATGTATAATATTCTATTTTTTTTAAATTCTATCTCTTCCATTTTCTAGAAAGTTTGATCTCTTCTCACAATTTTTAATTTTCAAAGCGTAAATCCACTTGGATGTGTTGTTACATTTTTTACTCAATAATTCCTCTTTGTCCTTACAGAGTTTTAGTTCGGAGGAGCTAGTTATAAGCTGTTTAATTCACCTTCGTCATCAACCTCCACTCTTTGAGCGCCATCGAGACATTCCTCTTTAAACCAAAATTCCTCTACCAAACAACCCAAACCACGCGCCCCAACACATTAATAATGAGTCCTTTCTCGCTTATCCTGCATTCGCATTTTTCTGGGCAGTCCTTGCATTCGCCAGCGTTCACGTCGCGGTCTCGCCGCCCCTGTCCTGCTCTTCCGCGCGCTGCTTGCAACGGCCCGGGGACCAGCGGGCGCGCGCTTCCGTTTTGCGACTCACCCCTTCGCTGCGGCCGCTGCCCCTACGGCCGCCGCCGCCGTCCCTGCCGCCCCCGCGGGTCGTTCTCCGCCCCGCCCCGCCCCGCTCGCTCGCGCGCGCGTAAAGAATAATCGCGACGGCCGTTACAAAGACACGGTCGGGCGGGCTCAAACGGGCTCGTTACACACGCCGATTATCACTGCGGTAATTCACGGCGGGGCGGGGCGGGGCGGGGCGGGGCCGGGCGGGGCCGGCGTGCGGATGCGGGGGGCGGGGGCGGGATAGCGGCGGCGACCAGGTTTCCGCTGCCGCCACATTTCGTCGGCCGCTCACTCCATCGGCCCGTGCTGACCTAATGACCGTGCGGCGCCAGGTGTGGACAACGACGATCGCATTCACTGCCGCCTCCTCTCCCCCCCCCCCGCCCGCTGGCAAAACGCATTGGCGGCCGCGTGCACTCGACTGTGGCGCGGCCGGCGGTGGTGATGACGGAAGATGGAGGGGGTAGTGAAGGTCGGGGTTGATGATAGACTCAGCAATGTGTCCGGGTATGTCAACTGCGGTGGTCAGTGGTCCCGTTAGTACAGTGAGTTTTATAGTTGAAGGTGGAAGTATTCCGACCCTCGCTGGTGGTGAGATGGGGCGTGGACCTACACGTCGACTTGCTAGATTTTTTCTTCCAGGCACCCCTCAGTGAGGCATCGTCATACTCGGAATAAGCACTAAGCTCCCTACTGGTCTCCCGACATGTATGGTATTGAAGTGCATGCGTGTAAGGGGAGAGAGGATAAAAGAAGGAAGAGGAAGGAAAGATCGCCCGGTCTGTGACCCGTGTTAGGGTACCGCTGTAGAATTCGCCTTGTATTGACAGGAGAAATAAAAGGAAACTAAAATTCAGAGCAGCCGGACACTAGAATTCTCCTCCAGACAACGTCTGAAGTCAGGACTTCTAGGCTGTCCGGGTGACGCCGCGTCGTTGGCAGAGAGGCCGACGTTGCGCCTGTCATATCGCAGGCTTCTTCAGGGTACTGACACTGTCCTGCCTCTCTGCCAACGACGCGTAGAAGGACAGCGTAGAAGTCATGAACTCGAGCCGCGGAAGCCTACGTGTACAACGTTTGAAGTCGACTTGGCTACGTAGCTCGTAATCTGCTACCGGTGGGACTCGAACCTTAGCACCTATCGGTCACTGTCGCTTCAGAGTCAGCGGCATTGCTGGCTTGATTTTTGGAGAATCCATTTTTCCATTAATCCATTTTTCGCTTAGTGAAAACTCACAGTCCGCCGCGACGTTTCACAATATGTCGACATTATAGGGGTATTAAAGGAAGGAATAATATTGTGCATTCTGCAAATTGTAGTTTATTAAAATAAACATCAAATATTAAAGTCAAAAAGTTTCTCGAGCGGAATTAATCAAGCGGATATTCATTGGTAATATATTGCTATTTCGTAATTCTTGGTTCGGTGATTCTTAACATTATTTGTAACATTATTTGTGAATTGCTTAGAGTAAATAAGTCGATTCTTTAAATTTTCTTTAAACATCACGGGCAACAATGCTAAATAATTGTTATCCAGATGACAAGGGGAAGCTATTGTAGCGCCGCTGCTTAGAAGCAACAACTAGACCCAAAAGTCCACTTCGCCATGTTGAATGAGGCTACACCTCTCAGTGAACACATTGCTCGTGAGATAGTTTGTTTTCATTTCTCACCAAAGCTGAGACAACGGATCTCGAAACTGTAAGTTACATATTATCTTTTTATGCACTGTAGATAGTTGCTGGTCTAGCGAATGAAATTTCAAAGATAGTGCGTATTCTTGTGGTTAAGTAATTAGAAAACTGAAGTTTTGCGCTTACATTAAAAGCAACCTCATTTGGTTGGTCTATAAGCATCTCTTCCCAATAATTTCCATTTCATAGTTCATCTTATTCAGAATGATGTTTTACTAATGTATTATAATAATTGGCAAAGGAAAATTCCATTAATGTCTGTCCTTGTCGATTTGTTAAATCTAAATGTGACATTAAAAATACAATGCAACTCGGTCATTGTTTATGCATTGTTTGTCGTATTTTAAAATTTGACTAGTATGCTCCACTAATAATAATTAATTATTATCTGCATAAATGTCAAGTTTTCGCAAAACATTTCTTACTTTATCCAAAAAATAACTTTATATGAATTTATTGTATTTTGTGTTTAGTACTATAGAAAACTATAATTTATTATATGAATGTTTTTAAGTAATGTTCGCAAAATGTAATGAATGAAGGGAATGTACATGTAGATCGAACTCGAATCATTTCAAATACGAATTTTTATCTATATATGGGAAAAACTGAATGTCACTCATGTTGTTTTCCAGTTATTTAAATGGTAGATACAAATAACAAAGAGAGCACATCTCTCTCAAAAATATACTTTTTTATTTATTTATTTACGTCAAAAACAGTTAAAAACTGTGTGTGACGGGCTATGGGGAGAAGTTAATTTGAAGTTATATTTAGTTTCTTCATTTTGTAGTTTCTATTTAACAGTATTATGTGGATATTAAAAATTTTCCTTTGATATCAATTATCATGATAATAAATTATAGTATTTGCTTTTAACTGCATTTTGGGTCATATTTATTTTGATATTTTCCTTCAAAAATGACTATTTTGTTGTCTGCAAACAATAGTACATTAATTCATGACTTCGATAAGATTGAATCAATACATTAAATTATCCGAAGTATATAGTATTCAATCAATTATTTATTTTGTGATCAAACGTGATTGTTAAACACAAAAGCCTTGCGCAGCTGTAATGGCTCAAATAACACGAAATATGCAGAGAAAATGCATTTGAAACATAGGAGGCGTGTTCCAACAGAAAGCATTGAAAACTGTTCCGGAGAGGTTGTTACAGAAAGACAGAAGTAGAATTTGCGTTCTGGTTCCGTCCGTTGTCAACTCTCAACGTTGCCTGGCAGTCGCTGTTACACAGACGTCGTCTCATGAAAAGAATTCTGGTGCGCGACAATCGCGCAGACACGAAAAACAACGAAATGACGGCACCTTTCAACGACGCAAAGATAGCGAAACACAAAGGGGCGGCCATTACGGTATCGACAAATATATGTGTTTGTTCACCTTTCACAGGTTTACTTTGAATCTACATTGTTTGAAACCTGTTTAACCGAATATGTTCGGTATTTACTCATTCTTGTTGCGTGACAGGTATTTTTGAGATACTCTTAGTCCAACTTGTGTCCAAACACACATTTGAACAGAACTATTTGTTAGTTCATTTGCATTAACATGTACTTTATTGACATGTCAATATTTTGCATGTACACTGACTTTTTCACAGGACAAAATACAATGTTGAGTTTCAGATTTTCTCATGAAGGATCCCAATAATATTTCAATGTATTTATCGCAGAAAAATATTCTTGAATGACCTCTTTGGAGAAGTAAAAATCTTCTACAAATAAATTAAAACATTTATGTTTCAAATGAGTTTTTTAAATGAATAATTTATAATAAATAGTTTGAAGCTGACCAAATTGAATTTAGTTAATATTGTTTTCTAATGAACGACAAAAATAAATAAAATCAAATAACTAACATGATTATTTCTTTAATTAACTGCAGTAATACCTAGGTGTTAATAACGCCGTGCTTTGTGTTCAAGTTAAGGGTCCTTCGGAACTCAACACTTATTTGTTTTCTCTTGAATTTTTTTAATGATTTTGATACATTAATAACAGTAATTCATGAATTCATTAAAATTCATAGAATATGTGTATTCATTAACACAAAAAACAGTATTCAAATCTTGGCTCTGTAAGTAAAAATTATGGACTTTCTTGCATCAATATTGGTAGTAAACCTAATACATTTTTTTGTTAGAAACACCGATATATCTTGATAAGTTATTAATTATTAAACTATTATTATATTAAGATATAATATGCTAAAAGTAATTCCAAAGAAGAGTTTTTCCGTGAATAGTCCCGAGTTTTTAACCATAGCCAATGTCGCTCAAATAACTCAAATTATAACAAGCACGTGTGTAAATTGTGTTTTGATAAAAAACAATATCCAAAGTAATATCTATGATTTTCAGCTTCTTCAAAAAAATTAAAACAAAAAAACATAATCATAGGCCTGTGAGAACCCTCCCTTAATAAAGCTAGGATTAAAACGCACACATCCTCAAATGTCGCATAACATTTGCTCCACATGAATCTTCAATTACACGAAAACTGCCCCGCTGCCCGGGATGATTGCATTTGCATGCGCGGGCAGCTCTCTCGTTTCATCTTCTAAGTTGTTGCGCAGATACGGTGCGTCGGGGGCAATCGCTGGTTGATATCGCGGCGGCTGAATTATGTTATGAAGATTAGGGTCAAGCTTGCATTACCGCCGGCGCCATTGTTTTGATTACTTCATTAATTCCATCAGTTTGCTCACTGTATCGCATTATTCGTCATGACGCTGTCATTAATGTGCTGCATGTGTGAATAATCGCGATCACTCGGCGATTGCCTGGAATCGACCCCCCCCCCCAGCACTCATTGCAAACTGCTCCCCACATACCCCAATGTTGCCGGGTCGTTAATATGAGAATGCGAATTCATTAGTCCAAAAATGCGGATTTTTTCTGAATTGCAATTTTTCCCCAAAATTTAGAAAAAATAAATTGACATTTTCCTTACATATTTAATCGCTTCCCTCTCTCTCTCTCTCTCTCTCTCTCTCTCTCTCTCTCTCTCTCTCTCACTATATATATATATATATATATATATATATATATATATATATATATATATATATATATATATAGTGAAAATATAATTACAATATTTTTCATCTTATGCAACAATAGAAAGAAAAAAATCCCGTGCAGACGGGCATTTGTTTCTTCTCAGAATGCCCGCCTGCACGTAATTTTCCTAGATATTGTATAAGACGAAAAAACATTTTTAATTGACGTCTGATCTCATAAAATGCATGTTATGACGTACATATTACTGTATTGAACAATTATTCTTGTTTTACGCATATTTAAATAAACAAATTGCATCAATGCAAAAATAAAGTACATTAAGAGCTGTGATCATTTAAATGGGGTTATTAGATTGCGGATTATAAACATCGAAAATGCTGAGCATTTGGCAACACGAATCTTTCTAGAATATCTCATGTTTTGCTTGAGGTGGCGAATTAAATTAGTCTGTGTGAAGTAAAAGTGTTCATTGGGTAATCTATTCATGAGATAGGAATATGTTTCATGTAGATTAATGAAAATAAAATGAGTGTGTTCGTGCGAAAAAACAGAATATTTTTAACGTGTAAAACTTAGTAGGAAAAGGATCTTTTTGATAACCACTTATCCATCTGTTACTATGGGATTTATTTACCATTGAACAGATGCATCATCCAAAAAATAGTTAAATTAGATGCACTTATTGTTTTAGCTCTACAATGGCTAATTCATGTACTGCAATGTTATGAAAAAATACTCGGATCAATATAAAATATTTGTAATTAGAATATACGATAAACATATCTAAATTCAACATACATTGAAATTAAATGATAAATTGCATTTTTACAGGAATAGTTTTTTTCTTTACATTTTTAACTAATGTTTTTCCTATGTTACTTGTAATAACTACAATTTTCATACGAAAAATATAAAGTTTTTAATAAATGAATACATCTATTTATTGTAACGCCATTTCTCTTTCGTTAAATTCAAAAGATTCTTACAACAATTTATAATACTCTAAACGCATAGATGTTTCTAAAACTTATAGTAATGCTTTAAATTACTCGCATCACCTTTCGTGCAGACCTTGCATGATTTAAAGGATATGAGTATCCTTGTACTTTACATCCAATAGTGCTATATAATCTTCAAACCCAAAGCAGGTATTATGATGGATTATTTACTGCTCTCCGATTTGCAGGGTAATGGTTACTTTATAATCGAATGCTTGCTTGAACATGTTATCACAAGAACCTGAACATTCCATTATATTGTAGGAGGAAACTCGGCTTTCAGTTCACGAGGAAAGAATCAGGATCAAGTTCGCTTCGGCCTTATCCACGTTCTTAGCATCAAACATTGTACTGTTTCTTGCGGCGTTTAACAGTTGGCAAACAATACTTAGGGAGGCAGATTATGTGAATTCCCTGTGTACGCAGCCCTTAACCACACACACTCCGGGTAGCCCCAACGAAAGGGAACTGTTCTCGAAAATCCGGGCCCGCCCCGCGGGGAGTCCGCGATAGGAGGCCACTCGCTTTGCGTGGCCCCCGTCGCCCTCCCTCGCCTCCTCTCCCTACCACCCCCACCACCCCGGTGGCGCCACTAGCCGACCCCGCCACCGCCGCCCCATCCCCGCCACGGCGGACGCTGCCTCCACTGCCACCACCCCGCCTGCAGCTCGTTCCCAGCGCGCCTCCATTTTGCAAACAATTGCGGCCACTGTTACAAAACGTTACACGTTATCCGTTAAAGTCTCTCTCCCCAGCGGTCTTTGCCTCCCCCGCCTCTGCCGGATGCTAAGTGCGTCTCACTCCCTCTCTACTATTCCCTCCACATACACACCCGCCTCCCTCACACCCCTCTCTCTCCCTCTCTTTCTGACGCTCGCTCACTTCACCCCCTCCGCCGCACCCCTAGCTTACCAGCACTGGTAATTCCACTCGCACCTCGGAGTCGAAAATTAGTCCCTTATAATCTGCGCGCTCCCTCCCCGCCCCGCGTCGCCCTGCCGCCTCCGACGCGTACATCCCTCCGCGCGCGAGCCTCATGTGTGCCGGGGGCGGGCGGGTAAAAGGACGCCGAGGACGCCAGGGGCTGCCTAATAAAAGGGGCAGTAGCTATCAAAATCAAACTGTCACCGCGGGGAGCGGCCGGCGCCGCGAGTCGTACGCGGGACGAGGGACGCGCTGCTGACGTCGAGGGGACGTGGCGGGTCGGAGGGGGGGGGGGGGGGGGCTACGCCCGAGCGAAAGGGATAAGCGAGCGTGGAGCTGCAAATAATTAGAATTAAAAAAAAAAAGAACGCGTCGTAGATGGCAGCTCTATCGCTCACTGCGACGTGGGGAGTCCGCCGCCGCCGCCGCCGCCGCCGCGAATTGCAAATTCCCCGGTCTGGCCTCGGAGGGCCCGTCTGGCTTTCACCCCCTTCTGCACACACACGCGTTAAAAATCCAATTACGCCATTGAAGTTTGATAATACTGCCTCCGTTTTCGCCGTAAAAATGTTCTTCCTTTTTAGGCTGAAAATTTGCGGCGAATCCCGGTCAGTTCGAAGGCCGATACAGGCGCGCGCGTCGGCCCGCCGGCCGGCCGGGCTGCCGACGTGGGCAAACGCGTGGCATGCTACGCCGAGTGGAAACATGTGGCTGCTTTGTAATGAGGGGTGGAGGAGGGGGGGTGAGGAGGAGGGGGAGTGAAAGGGGGGCGGGGAAGGATGCTCCAGGGAATCGGGGGGAAGAGTAGGCGAGAGCGCGGAGGTGCCGGAGGAAAGTAATTAAAATGGCGGGGGGGGGCGGAGGAGGGGGAGCGAAAAACCTATATAATGAAGGGGACGAGAAGAGTGTGGTAATGAAGTTGGTGAACGGTGCTCGGAGATGGTTGTTGGACGTGGGGCGTGGGCGGGAGCGGACGGGAAGGGCGAGCGGCGGGCTAGATTGGAGATTAAAGGTTGTTACGGCACTTTGCCCGTTTACCGGACTTTTGTGCCTGTTTAGGCAAAATGCGTCGGTGGGATAACTTCTAAAAGAGATGAGTGCGTATTGTTAGAAATTGTCTAGAAGTGTAGCAGTATTAAAGGTTCCGATGTACCTTAGACGCGTAGTATCTTCATTTTTTTTTGTAAAAGTGTAAACATTTATTTGTAAGTCCTTCAGTTGTTAAGAGCATATTCGTTGTTTTTCTAAAGACTTAATGACACTTCAGGAAGTTATAATTCATATGTTTGCCCTAAAAGTAGATCCTCTCTATGAAACATCTTCAAATATCTTTCGAATAGAGATCATTGCTCATCCCATGGATAAGAGCTGATCAGCCACTTATCTGTGGCTTATGTAATGTTAAGTTACGATTAGATATATAAAAACCTTTTCCACGTGTAAATAAATGATTCTAGCGAAAAAATGCGGTTACAGTATCATTCTTTATTATACTCAGAATTGTTGAAAAATTGCTTAATAAATGTCAGATATCATTGAAATAATGTGTATATTGTTTCATTGGGGAAACTTGCGTACCTTTCTCTCCGTTTCACCCGTTTCGTATTTACGTTTTGAGTTGGGAAATGCAAATTATAGTTAAAATAGTTTAAAATAAGGACCTGAAGAAAAGGATAAGAATGTTAAATAACTTGCGTAAAAATGTAACAAAAATATTTTAGCTTCTAAAGTAATTCTTGTACCGTGTTTTAAGATGGTATTAGAAAAAAGTAATGAATGTTGGAATAGAGTAAGTAGTGAAAAGATGAAAAAAAAGCTGTTAACCTTCATTAAATGCGTTATCAAAATTATATTCGGTATTGAAACGCCATGAAGCAGTAGTAAGCTGCAAATTAAAGATATTTCCAATAAAAATGTTCTGATAATACTTTCCTAAATATTTTTTACTGAAATAACGTGCATAGTTCTTAGTACGTTAAAATACAAACGAATTACGCAAGCTCCAATGTAAACTCCCCACTACACTAAAATGACAATAATAATCCTGAAATTAATGGAGCATATTAAAGATTGCAATACCAAGATGAAACCTTATGAATATAGTTGCAGCATTATTGTTCCGCATTCTGTGATAGCTTGTCCAACATCACAGCCCTAATGAAGGTGCAAAGCGTCTGAATACCTCCGCTAAGCCTCCTGCTTCTTCCGTGCTGCCTGCTCTTCCACCCTCCGGCCCCTCCACCCCCTCCACCCCGCCCCTGGCGGCGAAGACCGGCAGCTGCGCGGAGGCGCCGGTGAGGCGGCTTTGCGCGGGAGAAGTCTCGCATGCAAATTTAAATCCTGTTTCGCGCACCGCGGGAGAGCTCCCGCAGTCACCCTTGAACTACAGCCAACAGCGCGGAGCAGATCGGGTGTACAACGCCCTCCAAGTGCTTTTGCATTTGGAACAACAAGTCGTTTGTTTATGAATTTGCTTTAGTGCATTGTTTTGCGTTGTATTACAGTCCATTTTACGTAAGGTTTTCGTCTGTTGATGGGTTAATTCTAGTATGAATGGATCAAGAGAGAAAACTTTCGATAAATGAAATACCTATTAACTTACGTTTCTTATTATAATTTTTTTTCTACATTTGTAAGTCAATTTTGTTTACTTCAAATCTGTTTTTAATAGAATTGTGTCTTTGGTTTTCTGCTCAAATTCGAAAACATTGTTAAATTATTTCTTGTATTCCTTTCGGTGTCGTGAGTATTCTAAACCAGTAAGTTGGAATAAATGAAAAAAAACAACTTAATATTACGTTACACCAATGTAAGAGTTTGAGAGGCAAATAATTTTCGTTTTTGAAATAAAGACTTTTGGACTTGAAATACAAAACATGGAAATTATTATTCTCCTTTTGTTTTCATGAAGACAAAAGACTGTTGTGTTGATTGTTAAGTTGTGTTAAGTTGGAATAAATGAAAAAAACAAACTTAATATTACGTTACACCAATGTAAGAGTTTGAGAGGCAAATAATTTTCGTTTCCGAAATAAAGACTTTTGGACTTGAAATACAAAACATGGAAATTATTATTCTCCTTTTGTTTTCATGAAGACAAAAGACTGTTGTGTTGATTGTGTACTGAGGCGATTTCGTTTTGTCTATTTCGTGTAGTTCATCCCAAATAATCTTCTTGATAAAGGAAAAGTCGAAGAATGTTTTGTTCTTGCAAAGAGTAAGTGCTTCACCGGCTCTATGTCTACTAAACTTTCGTTATTCGAAAATAATAGAACATCTGTAATGCGAATGAAAGAACAAATTTCAGAAAATATAAAATACTATATCATAAAAGAAATAAAATGTAATAATAGACGAAGAACATTGAGTAATAAATAAGATATATTGCTTGTGGACCATTTTTTTATATTAGGATATTCGATCTTCATTGTGAAGACGAAAAATAACAATAACAGTAAAGATTAATTCATTATTAATCTAGAAAATATCGTTTTTTAACATTTTATGGAAATATGATGTCCTTCAGATCAACGATATCCGAATTTAATTCAGTATGTGTAGAAACGAGTCAGCAGCTACACCAAGATCTTGTGTCTGTTAGGCACCTACAAAGAAAGTCAATTGAAAAGACTACAACTTATAATCTCTGCATCCAAAAATCATTGTTATTATTTCAATTCCCAATATTAACTACTAATTAAACTTGATTTATATTTCGGATAGAATCTGACCTTCCTTCTTCATTCAGAATTACCTATTTTCGCCAAACAGGTCTGCCAAACAAACGTAGTTGGTCTTGCAATGCTCGTCCACCTGCCTTTTTCACCCACCCATAAACATTTAGTCTAATTTAAAATAAATGAATAATTCAACTACAAAATGACATTTAAAAAATATTTTGTGAGTATATCGATATTCTCGCAGATATGTAATTGTATTTAGTTAATATACTAGTCTCTCCCGACCTTTGTAGTTTATACGACTTTACAAAAAAAAATATTAAAAGGGCGTTGACCGTAAAAAATGAGGACCTAAAAGTTGTTGTTTAAAAAAATAATATTATTTAAGATATAAACTGGGAAGTAGACAGTCCTTATAATTCGAAGTTTGTACAAACAAGTTTCCTGTAATAGACTAAGAACACATCTATTCTTTCGTACGACCCACAAAAAGAGAACGGTCAAATATGCCACAAAATTGATCCCTCTATCACCAAAACAGGTTCCGCTAATATCACCCCGTAAGATCAACTTCAGTCGATTAAAGCTCCATTCAATTTCCATTCGAGTCAGCCCCCCCCCCCCACCTCCCCGCCTCATTCTCGACTGCTGATTTTCGCAAATCGGCGCCCGCGCGTATGAGCTGCTCAGCCAGCACGTCGGATGAAGCCGCAGTGGATTCACTGCCCCGCCCCCTTCGCCCGCCCATAAACAATTCAGTCGGGTTTATTTACATGTTCGGCGTGCGCCATGCTGCGCGACAATAGACGCACGCGTGGCGGGAATGCGTGTCGCGTCGCCGCGATGACACGCGTGCCGTCGCGTGCCAGTGCGTGCGCGTGCGGGGGAGGGGGGCGGAGGCGGAGGCGTGTGTGACGGCGCGGTCCCCGCGGGCCGCGTGACGCCTCACGCCTCGCGGTGGAAATTCGGTGGTGAGATTGTTTCAGATAAATACCATTTGGCTCGAGGGGTTCGTTGAACGCGTATGAGGAAGCGTAGTGTGATGTGTGAACGTTGTGTGAGGTGGTAGAGTGAAGGGTAGGACCTTCAAAATTTCAGAATAGGACTGTGTTGCAGAAATATGGTGGTATCGGGACATAAATCGTGGATATAATAAATTTCTGCTTCGTTTTGAAGACTAACAATTTAATTGGTCGAGTCGTGGTATAACAATTAATTTTAAATATTCTTGATTAATACTCTGCAGGAAAGAAATTCTATATCACTGTTAGTAATTACAAAATGTATTAGTTCTGTCTTTCCAAAGGAATGGTCATTAACTAAATTTTCCTTCAACCACATTATCTAGACTACCATGGCCAAAAATTTAGACTGAAATTAGGGATAAGATGAAAAGAGGAGATAATTACGCTTGAATTCAGTGCATTTTTAATCAGTGGAGTTCCGCTGTACGGTCTCTAGTTGATCTTTTGGTAAAATTTTAGCACCCTTTCAGCTGAAGTTTACATTCTGTCGTTTTTTGATTGCCTCTGTGCTAAAACTCTTTATTTTCACTGACTACTTACGGTCATATTTGTCTTAGTGCAAGAGCAGTTTTCGTTTTTTAGAGCCATTTCATCTTGCAATTACATCACACATCTTGGTAATATGACTTTTAAAATTATCATTCCTCACAGATTTTATCATCAATTCTATTAAGAACTCAGCCAAAATAATATAAGAATAACTATTAGACCTATTTTATTTCTTTCATTCTCTCATCTTCCTTATTTCTCCATTATCAATGTCTACAGCTGTGTAACATAAGTGTGTTCTCTGTCGCCCTTCAATATTTTTATTTTGTAAAAATGAAATACTCTTAATTATGTTGAGATACGCAATGACATGGAATGAAAATAAATGCAATGAAAAAATACTAAATATGTGTGTGCGTGCTCTACTTACTACGTGTACAATTTACAAAGAGTCAAGAGATCCAAAAGCTATTCCAATATAAACGGAATTGGTTTCAAAAGCCTTACTATTTAACGTTTTGTTTGTAAGAATTCGTGATTGCTGCTATGTATATATAGCCGTAAATGTTTATCGTAGTAGAAAAGAGTTTATAATGAGCTTACCTTTTGCTCTTGTTCCCCTGACAATATTACAACCCGCTAATAGTACATCGGTATCATTTGGCTTGTTATCGATGTATTCGTGCTTTGAAAATAACCTGAGGGTGCAATTGTTTTTAGTAGTTTTTCTCTCCAGTGCGATCCAGCGTCAGATAATTACAAACGTTTTCATGCAATTATAGTTCCATTCCATTTTTATCGCTAGAATTTCATTCTCGTAAATCAATTGGAATGAAAAATGCCGGTGCAGTGCAGAGACATAGGATTCATTAGATGCACAACGTCAGCAGTTATAGCATCGAAGTTGAACAGTGATAAACTGCAAAACTACGTTGCAGTCTAAGAGCGCTGAATTTTATTCATTTACATGTCGTGGAGTCGCTGCCATGTTTAGGTAATGGGGATGGCATGGCTTAATTTCTAACTTTATCTGCAGGATGAATGTTTCATTAAGGGAAAGAAAGCGGAATTTCAGCTGCGAATTTCGGTCGCGGCACACGCTCCACTCCGCTCCCCTCCCCCTCCCTCTCCCCCTCCGCGTCGCCCCCTGCGACGCGCAACGGAAGAGGGGGAGGACGGTGAGGACAGACTAGCGAAGGGAATGCAAGGGCGGCAGACACGTGTGTGTGGGAGGGGGCGGCGGAGGGGTGAATATGAGTGAAATGAAGCTGTGGGGGCGATTGGAGAGAGAACAATTCTTGGAGATCAGAAGATTCTTGGGCGTGGACGGTTGGTGGTAGAGGGGACTGGAGGCAAGGGAATCTGGGAGCGGTGACAACCGAGGACGAGGGCGATGGGCACGAGGACGACTGGGGGCGGAATGACTTGGGGCGAGGACGACGGGGAGGATGACGGTGTGTGGGCGACTGTGGGTGTGGGCGACTGTGGGTGTGGGCGGGGTCGACTGGGAGTAGGGAGTGACGGGACGGGAGTGACGGGACGGGAGTGACGGGACGGGAGTGACGGGACGGGAGTGACGGGACGGGAGTGACGGGACGGGAGTGACGGGACGGGAGTGACGGGACGGGAGTGACGGGACGGGAGTGACGGGACGGGAGTGACGGGACGGGAGTGACGGGACGGGAGTGACGGGACGGGAGTGACGGGACGGGAGTGACGGGACGGGAGTGACGGGACGGGAGTGACGGGACGGGAGTGACGGGACGGGAGTGACGGGACGGGAGTGACGGGACGGGAGTGACGGGACGGGAGTGACGGGACGGGAGTGACGGGACGGGAGTGACGGGACGGGAGTGACGGGACGGGAGTGACGGGACGGGAGTGACGGGACGGGAGTGACGGGACGGGAGTGACGGGACGGGAGTGACGGGACGGGAGTGACGGGACGGGAGTGACGGGACGGGAGTGACGGGACGGGAGTGACGGGACGGGAGTGACGGGACGGGAGTGACGGGACGGGAGTGACGGGACGGGAGTGACGGGACGGGAGTGACGGGACGGGAGTGACGGGACGGGAGTGACGGGACGGGAGTGACGGGACGGGAGTGACGGGACGGGAGTGACGGGACGGGAGTGACGGGACGGGAGTGACGGGACGGGAGTGACGGGACGGGAGTGACGGGACGGGAGTGACGGGACGGGAGTGACGGGACGGGAGTGACGGGACGGGAGTGACGGGACGGGAGTGACGGGACGGGAGTGACGGGACGGGAGTGACGGGACGGGAGTGACGGGACGGGAGTGACGGGACGGGAGTGACGGGACGGGAGTGACGGGACGGGAGTGACGGGACGGGAGTGACGGGACGGGAGTGACTTGGACGGCGGGGCTAGAACGGCTTGGACGGTTGGAGTTGCATGGATGCTGGGAAGACTTAGGACGGGCTAGACGAGGTGGGAACAACTGGAAGCAGGGACATCTGGGTCGGGGGCGACTAGGGTCGGGGTGACTGGGCGCAAGACGACTGGGGGTGGAGACAATAATGGAAGTTTCGAGAAGGAGCATCGTTGGTTTAAGGACGGCAGGGTGAAAGGGTGATGGAGGCGGCGGTGTCTGCCATCCCCACACTCCTTGCCTCCTCCCCTCCGCCGCTCGCATCCCCACCCCCGCTCTTCGTCTTCCTCCACCTCCTGCGAGGATTTATTATTAACGGGGCGCCAAGTTGAGCGGAAGCGCCTCCAACGTCTAGAATTTTAATTAAACACATGAAATATTTGTTTGAGCCATGGGAAGCTGCATTCCCTCCCTTCCTCTGTGAACTTACTCTCTAACCTGCGAAAAAGAACAGCAATGACAGACATCATTTACTACAAAACAAGAGTTCGTCGTCTCTATTTGAAGGGTTCATGCAATCGTTTTGATGCTAGGTAATTAAAAAGAATATGTTATATTCGTTTTTATAATAATAAACTTTTTTTAATAAAAATTTATATAATAATTGCTTGACTTATAAATACTGACGAAATGAATACCAATACTGTCTGATTATTTATGTACGCTCAGAGTGTAGTGTCGATGTTAATGTATGTTATGTAACAGAAACTATTATTTTAAAGTAGACTGCTGTTTATGATTGCTAAATTATTTTTGGAAGTTAATCTTTCCCACTCCATTTCCTAGCATTGCAATTTTCACTATTGAAAAATATGTCTGTTATTGTTTTGTTTTCAATTATAATCCTGTGATCTTACTATATTATTTTTTAACATCCTCTTCCTCGAAACACTTTTGTATGAGTGATGTGTTGAAGTGTCTGCTACGTCATTCACTGTGAATTCAAAGTTAACCATCATGTAGAGTTCAGAAAGAAAATAAATATTAAAGGAATGTTTTTGTATTCACATCATGTAGATAGCGTCTATTCCACACTAAGCATTTAAGAATGACAAATACTATTCATGTTGAAATAATAACAATAATAAAAATAATAACAATAATAAAAATAATAATAACAATAATAATAATAATAATAATAATAATAATAATAATAATAACAATAATAAAAATAATAATAACAATAACAATAATAATTTACGTTATTTACAACTGTATTTGATTTTGATTATCTGTCAACTGCTCCTCCGTCTAGTCGGCTACATTAATAAATTCTACTTGTATGATAAATTTAAAAAAATGAAGGCATGAGACACCATTTATCGGCTGTTTGACACTTTTACGTTATAAAAATACAGAGAACTTCCATTTTTATTTTTTATTTCAAAACAGTTAAACTGCTGCTGAGTAGTCGTGATTATTTCATCAAAAAACTACTTCCTGGCAGTATTGTTGACTAATTCTGTAAACGTCGAGCACCATTTACATTTGTTGCCAACAGACATAACGTTTGGAGAGGGTACAGAATTGCAGATATTTTTTGTTTGCATAGGAAGTAATCAAAGTTGAAGCAACTTTAATTACAACGCACATAACTAAACGCATTGGTTCTATCTTGTAATCCATAAAACATCTTTTGGTATAATCATTTTTTTATCTTTTAACAATCGTATTTAACATACGGCAATATTCCTTGAATGCCAACCTACTCCTGTAATAGGAATTGGGCACTGTTAATAATCTCTTATCTTTGTTTGTCGAGGATTTTTAATTCAGTTGAGTTTTATCTGTAAGTAAAATTTATTCACCACGCAGAATTAAACAAACATGCGTCCTCTTTGGAACTAATGCACGGGAAGTAAAAACCAACACGATGCTCACGTAAAAACTCCCTCGTTACGCATTTATTTTAGGATTTATGGGAAAGGATTGTATTTTATTTATTGATAAACTCTGCATTTCCAGTTACTACTTGCAACTGACTAATCGAAAAAATTGGTTTAAAATTTTGTTTAACTAACGTGATTATAAAAACCCTATAGAAAAAAAATTTACAGTTTATTGACCCATTGCATATAGCAAGAACGAAAAACTCTTGTCTAAAACAACACAGCAATTAGCGTCATTCACCTCCCTCTTAAACTGTTCAGATTACAGATTTTATAATCGTCATTACTTTTTTGCCTTGTTCAAATCAACAATCTCGCATCATTTTCGCGTGGTACTAGGGGCGAAAGGGGGATATTACCTTATCATCTGCCTAATATGAGAGAACAGTTGCGTGCACCAGTGATGGACAGTTGAAGGAAGGAGAAAGGGGTGGTAGAAACTGGGATACTCTCACGAAACGAGGGTTGGATGAGTTTCCCAATCGTGATGAAAGAAAAGTTGAAGTGAAGATAGGTGTCTGGTAATAATAGACGGGTGACAATGTGTGAACGAAAAAATAGTAACCTCTTGAAATCTTTAGATGATTGAAGCGAGCTCACCGAAAGAAAAAAAAAAGATACAGGTTGCAAAAGACTGAAAATGCATGGTAAAATTAAAAAAGAAAAGTGCACAATCTTAGGCATTAAACTAGATGGAGTCGGGCCTAGATGAAAACACTAAAACGTCATCAAATGGCGCTGAAGATAATGGAGGATGCATAAATCCTAAGAAACACTGAATAATGAGAGTACGGAGGTACTCGAAAATGCAATAGGGGTAACGAGGACTCTGCAGGAAGTGCTGGTTGAGAAGGAATGCAGACACTTGTGAATTAACGGCGGGGGAATGGAACAGCGAGGGCAGGTGTCGAGCGGGGAATAAACCTCAAAGAGCGCGCAAAAACTCCGGGAAGGGTCGTGGAATTATAAATATTGGAGGCGCCTGTATAAAGAGAGGTCACGAGGGAGGAAATGAGGCGAGCAATAGTGTTGGGTGACTACTATACATTGAGATACAAAGTGTGGAAAGGAAAGTGTCAGAGGGTTAAAGGAGAAAAGGAGGATTGAAAATGGAGGTGAGGAATGAAGGTGCATGGGAGGCGGAGGAAATTATTGTAGATGTAGAAAAATGAAGAAGAATTGAGAGAATTGAAAAGTGTTATAAGAATTGAAGAGAGTGAAATAGAGATTGAATAGGTGGAATGGAGATTGAATAGGTGGAATGGAGATTGAAGAGGTGGAATGGAGATTGAAGAGGTGGAAGGGGGATTGAAGAGGTGGAAGGGGGATTGAAGAGGTGGAAGGGGGATTGAAGAGGTGGAAGGGGGATTGAAGAGGTGGAAGGGGGATTGAAGAGGTGGAAGGGGGATTGAAGAGGTGGAAGGGGGATTGAAGAGGTGGAAGGGGGATTGAAGAGGTGGAAGGGGGATTGAAGAGGTGGAAGGGGGATTGAAGAGGTGGAAGGGGGATTGAAGAGGTGGAAGGGGGATTGAAGAGGTGGAAGGGGGGATTGAAGAGGTGGAAGGGGGATTGAAGAGGTGGAAGGGGGATTGAAGAGGTGGAAGGGGGATTGAAGAGGTGGAAGGGGGATTGAAAGGGTGGAATGGGATCGAAGATGAGAAAGAGAATTGAAGAGTTGAAAAACGTTTTGAAAGAGATGGAAGAGTTTGAAGGTAGGTGGTATGCTTGAAGAAGGGAAAGACTAGGAAAAGAGGTGAGATTGTGACAGTGGAGAGGGTCCCCATGATGGTTTTAGGACGGGAAGTTATGGTAACTGAAGGACGAGTCGACGGGGTACGTTTGGTGGTGGCGTGAGACCAGCGCAACCAAGAAAGGACGGGAGTGCGGAGAAAGAATAAGGCAACTTCAGGGGGTCAGGAAAAGTGTGTGTGGGTGCGGATCACTCGTTGGCGCTGAGAAGGCGCTAGGAATACAATACTTCGTGCTGTGAACTCTGAGCGAATTGGCAGGCAGAGGTGATCGTGTGGATTTTTCCCCTCCGTATCCTTCCTTCCTCCGTTTCATCACTTCCTGTCAGTTTTTTGCTTCACAAAGCTTCACTTGATCTTTCTGAATGATATATTTCATTAAATTTTTATGTTTCGCCATTGCCACTTTGTCTCAATACTGTTGTAACTTAAAACATCTTGTAAATGGAAAGGTAAAAATAGTGTATTGTGTGTGAGAACTTGAAACTGTCGCAGTAAAATTATCTATCAATTTACACATCTGTAAGCAATTTTCGAAGCGATTGGCGCTATTCGGATATATTTTAAAAAATTATCATCACAAATACAGAATTTTGTCGATTACTTTACAATTATTGACGTAACTTGTGATAATTGCAGAAAATTTAAACTATGAATTCAAAAACGTATTAAACGTAAGAATGGCAGAAAATTATTACTCATTCATTATGTACCACAATAAATTTCTTCTCAATGTATGCTCTACATAAATGAAGCAGCACAAAACACATTCAGTCACAGGAAATCGCCTCAAAGCAGAAATATAATTTGCACTCCAGTAGAATTATATAAAACTCTAGTCTTTAGCGCAACCTATAATTGATTATATAATGTTTCAAATGGGTCAACTTAATAGTCATTTGACCCATAAGCTTAGTGTATGTTTTATCACTGCATGTGTCGGTGTTCTTCCCCAGTTGGATAGTGAGATGTCGACAAACACATCGGCTGGCAGGGTTTTCCCCATCCCGGTTTCTCCTACTAGCGTAGCACCGCCCCAGTCGGCACAAACTATGATATTCCGACTTCACTATCAACATGTGTGGTAGTGTGGTGCACATAAGTGTAATTGTGTGTAAGTAAGTGTGAGAACGTTTTATCCGCAGGAAAGGAGCAGGAATGAAATATCACACGCGGTCCGTGGCCGATTTTTAGGGTACTTCTTCGGCATTGTAATGTTGAAATAATTATAAACGTTGTCATTGACAACAATAGTATTTAATATAAGAGAAGCTTTCGATGGCTTAGCCATCATCATCAGTTGTCTGCTGGACGGAAGCCACAAAACGACTACCTAATGCTAGTCGTTTGCTGCTCCTACCTGTAGTCGCTCCTACCTGGCTTCCATCCAGCAGACAACTGATGATGATGGCTAAGCCGTCGAAAGCTGCTCTTATATTAAATACTATTGTTGACAATGACAACGTTTATAATTATTTCATGAAAAATGCCAACGACAACGCACCACAACACCTATATTATAATGTTGACTGAAGAGACCGCGGAAATCGACTGATCAGAGAAGCCGGCCGCTAGAATTCTCTCCAGAGAGCGACTGAATTCGATTTAGCTATATAGCTAATGCCGAAAACCCCGTCATCGTCAAGACACGAAAGCTTGGACCTCCCGGTAAGGGCAGTGCAATGACATTAGGTGATGTTCTCTGCCATCTAGAGTCGGTCTGGCTTGGATAAGTGACGTCAGATTAAAGTAATAAATCTTTAACAATTTAACATAACAAAATGTATTTAATAAATAAAAAGGTAAATAATCACGGTACACTGAAAAAATTGTAATCGAGCATGAAATAACTGAAAATGTTCAAATTGAAATGAACTTGAATGAATATAGACTGATCACTGGGGCTAGCAATAAGATTGAACAATTTGATTATTAATCATTGAAAGTAAGGTTGTAATTTTAGTCATTGGCATACAATCAGAATTAATGAATTGTTAATTCATTGTTATGACATCGCGACTACGCTCATCAAACAAGATAAACAAAAAGTGAATCAGTGGAATTGTACAATAAAATCAAACATTTTGTTCAATTATGCTCAGCAAAAGATTCTAGATAATTGAAACATTACAATTAAGATCCGAATCAAATAATTGAACTAGTAATTGTAGCTACTGATATATAAATTGAATTCTATTAAGTGAGTGACACATTTGAGATAGAAGTTAAACAAATAATTATTAATCAATTAAAACTGCACATCAAATGCAAACCCAATGTGCAGTGAAGCACAGCAAAAAACTAAACAACTGAGACACTGAAATATTGCAATTACGCTAGTTAAACAATATGACATAAAATCGGAATTACTGAAATGCAAAAGCACACACGGCAGACTGTGTTAAATATTATATAATGCTGAAATCACTGAAAAACGAGTCCTTAATGAATTGATACTCTCATTTAGCCAATTCGTCGAAACAGAATGAAAGTTTGTGCAGGACTCATTTTAACACGTTGGGTAGAAATTAGTTTCTCAGGCCACTACGACGCTGAATTATAAGAACTCATTACTCACGGGTATAAAACCATGGTAATGGGGAATATACATATGGCACACGTTCTTCAAATCTGAGACATTACCTCGAAGCACGTCTTAAATAATGAAACCAGCCAAGTTGAGTAGCGCCCTCCCAACGCGTGCACTTGTCAATACAACTGCCTGAGAAGTAAAAACTTTCGTTGCAGCGACGAGTTGAAGGGTCAACCGAGGTGACCGCGACCTACTTTTTCGTGTCTATGGAGGCGAAAAATTAAACTCTCTCTTTTATGTACTTTTTACTTAAAATTCATCTTAAATCCAGTCTGTAATTGTAATTAAATGGAATCTTTGTTTATTTTTACTTAAATCTTTCGAATAATTCTAGAGTAAGAATTGTCAATATATATTCAAAAATCAGATTAAGAAGTACTTGAAGAGAAAAATAAAACGAGGTCTTAGTAAACCACTGTCAGTATTATTGCTTATTCTGTAACCAGTATCTATTGGTGATCACTTCTAAACATCATCCCAAACTACTATCTTGATGTCTGGGTAGAGAATTATTGTGAAAGGCAGATGACTCGCGGAAGAGTTAAGATTTGGTTGTCATTTGTTTATAAATCTACTCGAGTTTACTGAACAATATTTATTATTGAGAAAAGTCTAAAATTTGTTTTATTTTGGCGTTGTTTCCTCTGTGATTTTACAATAAAACGAATCCTGATGTATCGAGCCGAAAATACAGAATCTGTCTCGTGGGTTCATTGACAGGCACGGCAATGCATTATATTATCATACTGGTGAATAAGTCCGTTGTTTTTGAATGTGGTTATAAAAATGTATTAATTGTAATGTAAAATGTAAATGTAATATATAATGTAATGTATATGTAAATATAAAAATGTAATGTATAATGTAAATGTAAAATTAAAAGTGTATTCTTTCAAACATTTGAAAGGATTCACGAGGCATTTAAAAAAACAAAAAACTTTCGACTCCCATCTTAGAAGCACATGTCATCTCGCTTATCATAAATATTTAACAAGTGTTTTGTTTACTTTATTTTTCTAGAATGTACAGGCAGTGTTCTATGAACTTCTTGAATATCCAGTAATTTCTGGTGAATTTCTTCTCTCATAGATTATAAACCTACGTCTTTCTCGGTCGTAGTTCCTGCTTCCCTCTTGGACGCGGAGGGCTTCATTATTTTTCTCGTTTCTGCTACATCGATTCCCCTCTCGAAGCTTCTTTCTCTCTTGCTATCAAGCCGGCGCCCTCGCCGCCCTCGCCGCCCTCGCCGCCCTCGCCGCCCTCGCCGCCCTCGCCGCCCTCGCCGCCCTCGCCGCCCTCGCCGCCCTCGCCGCCCTCGCCGCCCTCGCCGTCCTCGCCGTCCTCGCCGTCCTCGCCGTCCTCGCCGTCCTCGCCGTCCTCGCCGTCCTCGCCGTCCTCGCCGTCCTCGCCGTCCTCGCCGTCCTCGCCGTCCTCGCCGTCCTCGCCGTCCTCGCCGTCCTCGCCGTTCTCGCCGTCAGGTCGTTCCTATTATATGTTCTATATCAACAACCCCTCAGTCCTCACCGTTCCTATCGCCTATCCCACCTCCTCTGCTACCGCCCTCACCACTATTACTATCCTTACTTCCTTCAGATTTCCTCCTCACTAACCATTGTTTTGCAACTTCATGCCAATCAGTTAACTCTTACCCCGCCTCAATACTCTTACCTAATCGCATCATTGTCTCCTTCCATACTATTCATCATTTTAACGTCCTCCACAATTTCTCACTGCCTTAGTGTCCCACTACATCGCATTCTTTGTCGTGAATGCGGTCACTGCCTGATGCGGCACCCGCCCATTCCTCCTCCTCTTCCTTTTCTTCGCCTTACTCTCTCTTCCGCCTCCGCCACTTTCCGTCTCAGGGCACGCCTTCCTGCGCTCGCAACACGCCATTACCTCGCCGGATGTGGACACGTGGCGGCGCCACATCCGCGCCCTCTTCCGGTGCCGCCATCTGCCTCATACCGCTCTCGCTCGCATTCAGCCTCGCGACTCGCCTCGCGAGATGTTGTATTTTGCTCGAGTTCACTCTGCGGGGGCGGAGAAGTTTTGCGATGGCTGATAGTTTTTACTCAGTTCGGCGTTGCTTTCGGAATGAATTCCTGTGCCGCTCGCTATTTTTTATTTGTGATATTGTCGTTTCTGCAATTTTTCATACATGCTTTTGCATGTGATCGACACATATTCAAGAAATTTAAGGCAATTTGTGTAAATATGGCTGCTGTCCATTCTCGTAATTTGACTCTCCTTACTTCTTCCTGTGCTTCTCTATCTGGTCTTAAATTATCTTAAAATTGAACTAGCGGAATACTTCAAATGAGAAGTTTTGCCAAATAGGCATGGAAATTATTTGAAATATCAACGAATATTCTTATGCATAAAGTGTTCAATTTCAAAGAAATACGCTTTCAAATCACTTCATGTAACTGTGTGAGAGTTGAGACTTGAACAAACAAGCGATAGATTCTGAAATTAGGGCTTTACATTTGTTTTGCATTATTGCGGAAAAATTAAAACAGGTTTACAAAAAAACAATTGAATAAACACAAAAGTAATAGTAATTTGTATATTTATGAATGATTACATCATTTAAAATGGAAGTGATTAAAAAAGTATAAATATTTTATATTAATACAAAGATCACTAAAATAGTTGCTAGTCCTTTAGGGCAAATAAAATAAACGCTGTTGAAGTTCGTAAATCGAGACAATAGCCGAGGCTTTCAAGCAAGTTCTTTATTTGAGAGTGTCGTTTAGTATCTTTATTAATACAATATTAACATGACAGAAGAAAAATATAAATAAGAACTACATGTTCTGAAGATAGAAATATTGATGCGCATCTTTCTGTTGTTCTTAAAGAACGGCGTACTATAAAACCCTTAACGGACGCCAACCGTTTAGTGAGGCTTTTCCTTTTTATTTGAATACGAAAAAATTTAAATCAAATAATTGAATCTTAATTGATGCTTATTATAAAATGATATTGGGTTGTTTCTTTACTCACTTTAGTGGGTATTGATTTTCTTTGTCGGCAGCTTGAACCACAATGTGGGAAATGCCTTCAACGATTTTTCCACACAACTTTCATACGTAACGTATTATCATGTTTGTGAGATTCAATATTATTTGTCTTCAGTTTTAGCCTGCCCACTCCAAAAAGTTAGTGTTTTGTTTCTTTCTTCCATTCATTTTTGCCGTACATCCACTCAAATTAAACCTCATGTCGACTCATTAACAACAGCTCATAATCCCCGAATTTTATGTCCTTGTGTCCTCCGGAGCAAAAGGCCAAAAATTATTTACTTCCAGTTTCTTGCGCTTTGCCGTTCTTTCTTTATCATTGAATTCGCGACCGGTTTTTGTGGATCTTTTTACGAGTGCTCTTTCCGGCTACACAACGGGGTGGAAACGGATGGGGGGGCGGGGAAGGGGCGCGAAATTATTGTACCGTTCTTTGCCTCGTTACTGGGGTGACTTGCCAGAATTCCCTCCCCAGGAACGCAACCCCTTTTCTGGCTCTCTTTCGTTGATTCCCCTCTTTCGTACTGCTCCCCGAAATGCCCATATATCTGTATGCATCTCTCATCCTCCGACTCCATACCTCACCTGTCATCTACATATGGTTTGTCGATGTTCTTTACACAAGGAATACCACGTATCACAATGTATTTTGTGCTTACAATAGTCTCTGAATATTTTCTGTGTAATAAAATTTGTACATTCACAGTTATGGTTTGTATATCATTTTCAGAAATCAAAATATAATGTCTTGCGAATCACGTGTTTTACGCTGTTAGGAAATGCAGTTGTGTTTAGGTCTGCATTTTATCCTTTTCGGATAGTCGGACTTCTTCAGTGACCCTCCCATATCCGATTTTAGTATTTCAATAATATAATTTGATTTTCTTCTTTAGCCTGTTAGGTAGATTGCCCCAATATGTACAGTTCATTACTAAACTTGCTACCTTTACATATTGTGATAAAAATTTAGTCTCCTTTCTCTCATTTGATTTCCTGCACGGCTCTGCCAGTGTGAGATGATTTGAAAATAATCACATTATTAATTTTCAATGTGCAAAGAAATTGTAAGCATCCTATGCAGTCTCCGGCACGTGAAACATTTCTGATTTTTAGTTCGATACCATGTAACTAGAGAAAAATTCAAAAAGCAATAAAAAATAATGAGAGTATTTCAACGAAAAAACTGGGAGAGATGGCTCAGGGCATCAACTGATGTCACTGCAGTCCCTCTGACCGGGAGGTCCTAGGTTCGAGTCGCGACGGTGGCAGGATTTTCGACACTAGCTTGTTAGCTAGGTCGAATGCCGAGGAAGTACCCTAACAAATCGGCCTCGGACCGCGCGCAATCTCATCTTCATGCTCCTTACCCCATCCTCACCCTTTCCACACACCTTTACTCTACCACGCTCTGCACCACCACACATGCAGGGAGACCCGTCAGCAGCTGCAAGCGTGTCCCGGCTGAGGCGGTGCCCCGCTGGTGGGAGGCACCTGGTTGAGGAAAACCCCGCTAACAGACGGTAGGTTGGCGCCGGATCTCGCCATATAGTAGAGGAAGATCACCGCCACATCCTGCGCAAAGAAGATTTATACTAACGTATGTAGAAAACATTCAAACGTTTGTAAAAATGCATTCACTCTCAGCTCTACTTAATGCATTTCATTTACTTGTTACATTTGTTACATTGTTACATGCGCAAAAAATGAACTACACTTACGGGACTAATGACCTGGTAATTGACTTGCCCGGAATCACTAATCAATCAATCAATCAATCAAAATTCAACTAAAAATGCGAATATTGGATGCTGTTATACCACTATTATCACACTGCGTGTAACGACTGAATTCTCATTGTCAGGGCGTACCTTACGACATACTTGACGTCTTGCAACATGAGGGCCCCGAGAAGATGGTTGCTGTTCACGTTATGCCTTTAGGAGCAGGAACATTTTTTACATTCTTGGTGCGTAAAGAATAGTTTTACTGCCTGACCGTATGTATTATGCGAGGTTATTGCAGTATTCGCGAAGACATTTTTGATAAAATATTTAATTTATCACCGTGTCATATGAAAGTGTTTTATTTGTTGCTCTTCAGCACTATGCGTGTTACTTTTTGCAATAACATTTTGTGAGAATTTGTTCATTTACATGTTTGCTGTTGCAGGCCACTAGTTCGAGCAAAACAAGTGCCATCTCTGTCATACGATCGTGATTTGCCCTCACTGTTCTCTAACACGTTCAAATTGCGACGAGCGGCTAGTTCCTTTATTTCATTTCATCTTCTATCTCGGATTATTTATTAACAAGTAAATGAAATGCTGAATAGTTCCATTAAGTAGAGCTGAGAGTGAATGCATTTTTACAAACGTTTGTATGTTGTCTACATACGTTAGTATAAATCTTCTTTCTGAAATATCTTCCATTTCTTCGATTTTCCTCTTGTGCTCCAACCCTCTTCAGCTCTAATTAAGTTAAATGCATTGCATTAGAAGAATAAAATATTTTATTATATTTTCCATGCGTCGACCACCCACTTCATGAAATTAAATTTCATAAGAAATAATTTCTTGAGAACGATAAATGACAAGCAGGAAGTGTCGCTGTTATATTTTACTTTGCAAGAGAGAACATTTCTTACGATAATATTGAACTTTGAAATGGTATTAAAGTGTTGTACGAAATACGGAATTAATAAATTGCATTCAGAAACTTTTTTCTCTCGTAATTGTGACACAACTGAAAATAAGCTCATTAATCATTTGTTTGAACTACTTTCTAGGTGAACTTTTTTCTTAACTAAAAATTCAACCTGCACGTTTGAAGTCTGCGATACTGCGCCGTTGCTACTTTTTCGTCGTTAATTTCATTCGTGGCGTTATAGTGATTCTGTAGTATCAGGCTACGTACTCTGTCGCTCCGTGCCCCATGCCTTCCCGCACCTATACGCAGTGTCCGTAGCCAACACCGCCACTTCTGCCATCATCTCCCCGCCCCCTCCCCGCGGCCGCCTTCCTGCAACCCCCTTCCCGCCTGCCCGCCACGCCTCTGCGCCGCTATTTCCCCACTGCTCCCTCACCGCTGCCCCCTGCCTTCCGCTCTCTCCCCGCCTCCCTCTCCCCGCCTCCCTCTCTCCGCCGCCCTCTCCCCGCCGCCCTCTCCCCGCCGCCCTCTCCCCGCCGCCCTCTCCCCGCCGCCCTCTCCCCGCCGCCCTCTCCCCGCCGCCCTCTCCCCGCCGCCCTCTCCCCGCCGCCCTCTCCCCGCCGCCCTCTCCCCGCCGCCCTCTCCCCGCCGCCCTCTCCCCGCCGCCCTCTCCCCGCCGCCCTCTCCCCGCCGCCCTCTCCCCGCCGCCCTCTCCCCGCCGCCCTCTCCCCGCCGCCCTCTCCCCGCCACCCTCTCCCCGCCGCCCACTCCACGCCGCCAACTCCCCGCCGCCCACTCCCGCCGCCCACTCCCCGCCGCCCACTCCCCGCCGCCCACTCCCCGCCGCCCACTCCCCGCCGCCCACTCCACGCCGCCCTCTCCCCGCCGCCCACTCCACGCCGCCAACTCCCCGCCGCCCACTCCACGCCGCCCACTCCACGCCGCCCTCTCCCCGCCGCCCTCTCCCCGCCGCCCACTCCCCGCCGCCCACTCCCCGCCGCCCTCTCCCCGCCGCCCTCTCCCCGCCGCCCACTCCACGCCGCCCCCTCCTCGCAACCCCCTTTCCGCCGCCACCGACCACCCCGCTTCCTCCGCAGTCCACCGCCCACGCCGTCCACGCGGCCCTCTCGGCCCCCGACGTCCCCCCCCCGCTCCCAACGCCCGCGCCCTCCCCGGCTCCCCTGCCGCTACCGGTGGCGCCGCCAACTCGACTCTGCGGTGGTTTTCGCCGTCCCCTTTCACCTTTGAGGCACGGCTTCGATTTCAGAACGGACGAATGAACTTCTGGCGCTCTCCAACTTCGAGGGAGACCGTTCCAATTTCGGCGCGTTGCGTCTTGTGGGAGCCCTGAGGGCGCGGAAACGAGCTGTGCGAGTGCGTGTTCCATGACGCTCTTATTGCTTCATTTCTCACTTTTTGTCTCCTTCTCACAGTTGGTGGATCAGACTAGGTGTCGTACGGACTTCTCGAAATTTTCGTGACAAAAGCTTTTCTGTAAGGACATTGAAATGGTATTGGAAAAATTGAGAAAATTCCATTCAAATTGTTTTTTTTTAAAGTCAGGGTAATTAGCCATTTTTGCATTAAAATATTTCATAAAGATTTATAATTTAAACAGTAAAACTCTCGCTACCGCTGTAGAGAGGAAGTCATGAAATGCGGCGCATTTTCGGCAGAAAACTCTTATTACAGGTAACGAAAATATTTTTTCAGAAATTTTAAAATTGAAATTTGAAAAAAATTCAGAAATTTAGAAAAAGTATCCTCTAACATGCGGTGTAACCAGAATTAATGTTTTATGATCACTTCCTACAGAAAAGTCGATTAGCGGCAAAATGTCTGACTGCCCGTGTGTGAACAACGCTAGCGGTTAAACCGTTCAGCAGATATTTTCCAAAATTGATATTCCGTTATCACTTTCACTGATGTCGCGGCTCCTTGAATTTGAAACCGATATTTTAATTTTAGGGGATACTTCACATAAAGCCCCTGGGACATTTTCAAAAGTTTAAAAAAAGTAATCCATTTTTTAAAATTCAAGTTTGTTGTTGGGTAGTTTGAAGGACGTTTCAGAGAATGGCGCAGGTCTGATCGTTGAAAATCATTTTATTTTAAAAATTTTAAAAAAGTCAAAATTTTTTCGGCATCTTATTACAACTACAATTATGAAGATAAACGTTTTTTTCTTATTGAAATTTTTCCATGGAAATAATTAAAAAATGTCATGTTCAAATTTTTAAAAACATGAGTACTTTTAGCGATATTTTGGATGAAACAGACAATTTTTATTCTCTTTAAACCATTTTTTTTAAAATGGTACAAACGTTTTGATTACATTTTGTCTTTAGATAGCGTAAAGGATACATAAGTAAAAGACGCTTAAAGGAAAGACATTGAAAAACTGATTCTTCAAATATTTTAAAAATAATATAATTGTTCGGATTCTTCCTACGTCTACAATAGCGAAGACACTATTTCAGTTCTTAATCCATCGTGTTAATCAAAAATATATCTTTATATAATGTCATGAGTATTTTTTAGTAATTTGGCGTCAAAGTAAGTTGCCCGCTCCAAATATTCTGCTCTTTGTGTACGTAATTTACAGATGTTTTGATGCAGTTGGATGCACCAAAAGTTAGAATGTGTATATTCTTTCATATTTCTTATGGTGTGTATATATTTTCATATTTCTTTGTTTGTTTCTTGAATTTGAGGTTTTGTTATACGTTTACAGATGAATATTTTAAAAATTATTTAAACCCTAATGGTCAGGTCATATTCAATTTAACTCATTTCACTTCAAATTTTAAGACTTAAAACTTTGGAAAAAACCTGGTTTCTGGTTTCGTGATTGTGTCATCGTATGGACCATGCTCGCATTTCTGCCCTGTTCCTCGAACCCCACGCCTCGTGCGCTGTGACTATCCCCGTAAACACGCACATTCGCCACCGCTATTTCATTACGAGTCTCATTTTTAAAGCAGCATTTGGGGCGGAAAGTTTTGCGACCGGAACAAATGTCTAGCGTTCCGAAGTAACATCGTTGTTTACCTGAATGGTATTACAAACCTTCTCTTTCATTTTGTGTCGTTGATGCTGTTGTGGTTTTTATTTTTTTGAAGCTTTATCTTAAACACCGAACCGAGAAAAATTCAAGTGAGGTAACGTACAGTCTTTCTTTTATATTATTTTTTAAATATTGCGATTAAAAGTGACAAACAAAATTGTCTGTTGTTCTTCTACGTAGTCATACTGTAAAATGAAAATTTAAAGCATTTTTTTAATATACTCAACGCATATTTATTTTGTCGTACTTCTAGATTTGAATGCATTAATTAAATGATGCAGTGAGGAGGAACCAGAGGAAATATTAATCACACAAATGCGAATTCAAGAAAACGTTGTGTTACTCTTACACATATAGTGTTAGAGTCGAACAGGTAAGTCCTTCAGGAACGCGACATAATCCATCGTTAATAAATTCAACTCATTCGTTTTAGAAATGTTGTTAGTAACGATCTCACTTTGTCGCCTATAATTATATGATTATATGATATAATTACAACTGATGAGAAAGAACACAGAGAATCTAGATTTCCGAGCACAACGAAACTTTGAAAATAACTTTGAAAGAACGCATTCTTGCTTCAACAAAAAAACTAATCTATATGTACTACATAAAAAGCTATATTATTTCTACAGAATGTTTAAAATAAGTTGTCTGATAGGAAAATGTTGTCATACGTCTCAACATATCGAAAGCTTAAGAAATAACTCACCATTCGAGATTTGGTGGTTACAAGAAACGACCACCTTTTCTGAACTGCATTGCTCATTTGACGAAACAAGATTAGTTGCGGACCTAAATACCCTCAATTTTTCAACTGAATTTGCACCAAGACTACACAGTATTATCTACTTTGTTGTTTTTCTTAAGTGCATATCTCAAACGAGATACCAGTACCAGATCCAATAGTACGTAAATATTAAGTTGATTGTATTAATAATATGCTTATCTGGTATTAAGCAATATCACTTCCCCCCTGAGCGTTGGAGTCGTGTTGAACACTCGGTTTCCCGCGCGTATTTCAAGCCGAGTGTGCCGATGGCTCAATACCACGCCCGCCTTGTCCGATGCAGCGATATCCCCCTGGGACCAATGCATTCGCCGCGCTGTGCTCACGCGGAGGGCCGTCCTGACCTGTCCCTTTGCTCGATATCGGGCGCGGGAGCAGGGCAGCGGAAGCGCGCGGGGCGCGGCCGCGAGCCCCCGGCGGCAGCGCGAAAGGTCGACGGCGGCGGCCCATGGGCTGGCAGCGTTCGCCCACAATGGCCGCCCCCGCCGCCGCCCCCGCCGCCGCTGCGGAGGAGTCCTGACTTTTGGCACGCGGCGCGCCCGCTTCGAACGCACGCCAATAAGCCGCTGAAAAATTTTTCCTCAATTGGAGGAGCCAACCAATGGGCCAATGAAGAAGCGGGGCTCGCCTTCTCCCCCATGCCCCCGCCCCCGCCGCCGAGTTCCCACCGCCGGCGGCGGCGGAGCCGGGGGCCCGCAGGAAAAGAGGCGGCATGAATAAAGAAAAGTCATCGCGGGGCACCCGCAGTTTCCGGGTGGCGGGGGAGGAGGGGGGGCGGCGGGGCAAGTCCTGCTGCCGACGCCGTTGCAGGCCAAAGCAATTGGCCGCTTCCCAAGGGAGGGTGGCGCCGCCGCCGCCCCCGCCCCCGCGGCGCTGGGAAAGGGGGCGGCAGAGGTGCAGGTGAATAATGCTGCGCTTGGCTCATAGCCCAGAGGAGACGCCCCGAGCCTCGCTTGCCAAGGGCGGCGGCGGCGGCGGCGGCGGCGGCGGCAGCGGCGGTGGGGGCGGCGGCGCTGAGACGACGGGGGCGGTAGGCCTGGAGGGATGGAGTTGGGACGAGGAGGGGAGTCTCTAAGGGTGTGTTGCGTACGGGACCGCTGGAGAAAGCTGGAAGAGCAGTGGGCGTGAGGGAGTGCTGAGTAGTGTGGCCAGGAGACGGTGGTGGAGTCCACGATGGGAAACGTTACGTGCGGGTGCGTAGCATTGGCTACGTTGAAGTGTGAAGAAGAAGTTAATTCGCACATACGAAAAATGTAAATTACTGCAAAGAATGAAAGTGGTGAATGTCGTAAATGTACCAACTCTCTTATTGTTCTTCTCTCCAAATTATTTAGGCTTCTTTCAGTAAAAAAAGATTCCATTCAATGAAAACTGCAGGAAGAAAAAAATAATTTAAAATTAATTATTTATAAATTAAAATTATTCTTTATAAATGGATTAATTCCAAATTCAAAATCGACTTTCCTAAGCATATTACTAATGATATTGAAATCGACGAATTAAAAGCCATGAAAATATACGTGTACTACAAAACAGCAAAAATAATAAAGCAAACAATGTTTTTGTAAAGAACGAAAATATAAGTTACAAATAGAAAAAAAAATTATCACAAGAGTAGGAGACAAAACATCTAAAATTTAAGACAGTGCAAAATTTGCAAACAAGATTACGACAAGGCTTTATTCATCTTCATACGCAGATATTAAAGGATTAATAATACAAACTGACAGGGGAGAATGAGTCAATTAATAACATAAAGCAAATCCAAGCCGAAACCGACCAAATCAAGCAACCAAGGAAAAGAATCCTGAATAGAAATATCCCGATGAGAAAAGTGATGAGATTCAGTGACTACTTCTCTACTTTGCAGTTTCGGAGGTTTCACAATGGAGACGCCGTCTCATGACCCATTTTCCGTCTTGACAAAGCATCAATCTCGTGATCCATCAAACGCAGTTTCGAGTCGACGGACGGTGACCTGCGCGTTGTAACTCATGTTTTCCAAGCTCGTTGATTCCAGTTGGGAATCAACGCAATGTGTAGGAATAGTTCAACTGTACTAGGCAGGGTATGGCTAAATGTATTTAGGCGAGTTAAGGGTGTACGAGGTCTTACCACTCATTCGAGGTCTTATTGCTCACTCGAGGTCTTACTACTCACTCGAGGTCTTACTGCTCTCCTTGCATATAGCCTTTCCAGACGTCCGCGCAAGACAGAGTTCAAGGGCGGGGGGGGGGGGGGAAGGTCCGTTACGTAGAACCGGAAGGAGAAATGTGCGGTGGAGGCGATGGCGGGGATGGAGTGAGGAACCTACAGAGGGGAAGTCACCCACGTAAATAAGCTGTCTCCACTATAACCAGTGAGTGAAGGATCGTGAAAGTTGAGCTCTCGAGAAGACACAGCGAAAGCAGTCAGTGGCAGCTTCTTGGGAGTCGAGCAGCCTTCGCTGCGTTCAGTTGGATCCACTTGCACGGCATTCCTTCCCTCCGTCAGCCCACGTGATCTACCGAGTGCCGTTCCGGACCGGAGGCAGAGGAGGAGGCGGAGGTGGAGGTGGAGACGGAGGCGGAGGTGGAGGTGGAGGTGGAGGCGGAGGTGGAGGCGGAGGCGGCGGAGACGGAGGCGGCGGAGGCGGAGGCGGCGGAGGCGGAGGCGGAGGCGGCGGAGGCGGCGACGGAGGCGGCGGCGACGGAGGCGGCGGAGACGGAGGCGGCGGAGACGGAGGCGGCGTAGGCTTAGGCGGAGGCGGAGTAGGCGGCAGTGGAGGCAGATGCGGCGGCGGCGGAGGTGGCGATGACGCAGGAGGAGGCGATGGTAGTGGTAGTGGTGGTGGCGGCGGCGGCGAAGACAGCGGCGGCGGCAGAGACGGAGGCGACTATGCGCGGCAGCGGGCGCTGACCAGACGAGTGGTACCCAGTTTTTCCCCGGGGCCGGGAGGGCAGAGCGACGCGGGCGCGCTGAGAGAGCGCGGGGAAGGCCGGTGATGTATGAGGTTTCGTTCCATGAGCGCAGCTCGTTCCTCGCGGGCGAGATTTATTCACGGGAGCCGCTGAATGCCGCGCGTACGCACTGGAGAGAGCCGTCGTCCCAGCCCCGCGCCCCGCCCCGCCCCGCCCCGCCCCGCCCCGCCCCGCTCGCCCCGCCCAAGCGGCTCGTGCGAGCTGCCTGCTCTCTGCCTGCGCTCGCCGCTTTCACGTTACTCGCGCCCCCCCCGCTCTTCACTTGCTTCTCGTTTATCATCTCTTCTTCTCCTTCTTTGCGCCCTCTACAGAATTTTATGGCATACCGTTTACATTTGGGGGAATGCCACAGACTGATAATCTTTAAAACAAACAACGATGTTTAAAAAAATCAATTAGTGGATACTTTGCGATAGCGGAGTAATGTTCATTAGAGTTAAAAATTAAGAAAACAAACGAAAGTTTGCAAAGAGAGATTCATTGATCAAATATAGAAAGTATAGAGGTGATCAATCAGTGTTATTCAGTTCATTTGTTCCTAACACGAATACAAAGATATGTCTGCACTTCAGCACCATCAAAGTACAATGAAATAATATTCCATATTCTAGATTTCACTCCCAGCTTGAAAGAAATTGCCCTTTCAAGTTGTAAAATGAAATTTTTAGACCAAATTTTATGATTTTAATAAAAATGTATTATGTGAATGAATGTCGAAAAAATTAAGACCTTTAAACCCATTCTAAAAAAACATCAAGAAAAGCAGTTTTATTCTCACTGAACAATTTTAAAATTTTATTTGAAAACAGAGATTGTTTGTTTACTGTTTTTTTATATTATACACTATTACTTACTTGAAATCTCCTGTTACGTTCTCCCTGTAAATATTATATTTTATCAAAATTACATTTTCCCTAGTTTGGTTGTTTCTTTGAGCTACAGCTTCTTGGTCCAATTGTCTCATACGAAATTTCTACTACTAAAACTTCTCCTACTCGCTTTTTGCATTATGTTCACGTTGCTTTCTAGCCTGCACGTTTTCCTCGTTTATTACCTCGTTTTTGTCATTTTATACTGTATTCTGAACGTACTCGACAAGTTTTCTACATATTTCTTGACAATTTTTCATTTGATTAGTCAACTTCTTTATCACGAATTTATTTCCTGCGCCTAGTAGGTTATTTTCTTGGATTTTTCTTTTTTCATTCTAAAAATAGCCAATCTTCAAGATTTACTCTGTCAGTGTTTGGTCTACCGCGTGTTTGCCAATTTCCATTTGTGTTGGAGTTCTTTCAGGGCATACTACATTCATTGAGTTAAAAAATCATGTCTGATCACAATTTTTTCTCTTTTTTTACTTTCTGTTTATCATGGTCTAAAGTTTTTTCATTTCATTTAACGTCCAGTAATTTTCCCTGACTTTTCATGTTGTGTTTTACTATTAAATCTTACATTAAAAAATAGTTTTCTTCCATACCACATTCTTCTCACGAACTGAGTTAAAACTTGCTTACTTAAACACTCACTATGGATTTGTTTCCATCTCTGCCCTTATGTCTCCATCTTCTCTCGATGTCCAAGAAATTGTTGCCATTTTTTCTAATCCGTTCTGAACTATCGATTTCGTGGTATCATACTAGTTTGATGAAGTCATTACCCGTTTGTCTCAACATGTATACAAAACCTTTATCGTATTTCAGCCTTCAAAATTTCTGTTCAGGAACCTAAATCTTCGTGCATTAATTAGTTTCATATTAAACCTTTATTTTTCTACATGTTTTTTCTTCCATTCTATTTACTTCATCATTTTTGTGCAGTCAGAGATAATAATTTATTTATGTAGTTTTACATATATTTATCATTGAGGATTGCCTCATCATCTATGTACCCTCCCTCCTGCAATTTCACCGCCTTTGAAATTCCTTTCTTACTTCTTTGCATGTTTGTTGCTGTGGACTTTGCGAACTCATTCACATTTCCTTGCATTTACTTTCCCAACACAACCCCATCTCAGTCACCCTCTTCTGTGGCCTACTCGTCGGGCTTTGTCTTGAACGGTTTAGATCCATCTGCGGGGACCGGCCCGCTCCATCTCTTTCCTGGCCTGCGGCACCCTGAGCTTGTCTTACGCCTCCTCTCGGCGGGTCCCTGTGCTCCGCCCCGCCCAACCCTTCCCCGTCATACTCTTGCTTCGCGTATCCTCTCCACGACCCTAGGCCCCGCCACCGCTCCGCCTCCGACCCTGCCACCCGCCCCGCCCCGCCCTGCCCTGACTCACCACCACCAACGCCACTGCACCTGCCCCGCCTCTGCTCGTACCACGTGATCGTCTCTACCCTCCACTCTCTACCACAACACCACCCCTGCTCCGCCATTACCCCAGCTCCGCCCCTACCCGTTGACCACCCCACTACCCCTCCATCTCCAAAAACCCCGACACTGCCGTGACCCGCTACCATCCCTAACCCACCTCCACTCCTACCGCATGGACGCCCATACCACTACTGCCGCCCTAACCGCACTGCAACCGCCCTGCCACCACCCCTGGCTAACCACCGCTCCCACCGCTGCACCCCGGGCCCACCACCCCCCTCCTCGCCACCGCACTCTTCTCCACAGCTCCCTCCCAGCGTCCATCTTCACCACCTCCAATTCCAATCCGCCCGCGCCTTCACATCTTGCCCTATCCTGTGGCCACCATCCTCGACCTCACTGAAACCCAACCCAACCCAGTCCCAGCCTCGTCCTTCCCCTCCTCTTCCCGCCATGTCCCCGTCCCCGCTCGTCCCAGTGTCCCCGAGTGGCGCGCGGAAGAGAGGGCGGGGCGGCGCGGCGCGGCGCGGCGCGGCGCGGCGCGGCGCGGCGCGGCGGGCGCAGGGCGGCGCAATAACGATTTCCTGCCAGCGGGGAGTGTAATTATCTCCTTTGATGTGCCGCGCGCGCCCGGGGAAGGTCCTTGTAGCGCGTCTGCGCCCGCGGGCGGGCGGGCGGGCGGGTGGGAGGCGCAAACCGGAGCGTCAGCGGCCCCGCCCCCTCTCGCGCCCCCGCCCCCGACCCGCCCCGCCCCGCCGCAACTCTCGCACCCACCCGACTCAACCTCACCACTGCCTTCGCTCCGTTTCTCGACACCTCCTGCGTTCACCAACCTACCCAGTCTTCCTTTGTCATCCACTTTCGCCGCCTCTCCCATGGGCCTCACCATGGTATGGGTGATATCGCTCCATCCACCCATGCATGAATTCCCTCCCTTTCCTTCTTTACTCATACTATGTCACACACATCTTTACGATCCTCCGCCTCCTGAACCACCTCCAACTGATGATTTTCCTCTTCTCCAAACCCTACTGATCCCCCCTTCCTACACATTCGCCCTCCTCCTCCCCCCTTCATTTTTTTCATCCTCCTCGCTGACGCCATCCCCCTCGCCGCCTTTATTGCTTACGTGGCTGTGAACGTGCAGATCGTTGCAAGCGTGGGTGATGGCTGGATGCTTTCGGCGAGGACTCTGCGGTCGAGGGTGGTGCGGGGGCGGGAGGGTCGACTGGAGGCCAACCTCCACGTCCGAGGGGCACTTGTGACTCCCTCGTTACTCCATCTGTGTGTGACTGACTGTTTCGACCACGCCCTACGCAGATTTTGCTTGTAAAGCAATTGTTCGTTTAGCAGAAAATGTGTGACAGTTACATTCAAGGGAGTTATTTTAAAAAAACTCTTGTATGTCGATAGCTGTTCGCCACAATTGATCTACTAGATTTTAAGTTTTCTGGGCAATGATACAAGTGAAAAAATCTTAAACTGAGTATGGATTGGGATACCGCTACAGCTGTCGGAAATTATTTAAATAAAAAATACATCTTTGTCATAATTTGTCACAATGCGATAAATGTTTGCGAATTTTTTCCACATTTAAGTCACAATAAGAATATACTCTACAGAAACGTTTTGAGTTAACAATAAACTTCTTCAGAAACAGCACTTGTATTGTAACACCCCCGGTCGTCTCGTGAGAGAACGCCCGGTAAGCGGCCCTTGTAGCTCAGTCGGTGATGGAAGGAATTGTTAACAAATACTGGTAACATGAAAGAAACACTTTGATCACTGGTAAAATCACTTTTATTCCTGGGCAAAATAATTCAAAATGCCCCAGGGAAGTTACACATTAAATAGAATCGGAAATCTGAAAATTAGGTGGACAGATAAGAAGATGAAAAGTTAGTAGCCAGTATAAAGCTTAGAAATTATGAAGACTTATAGTTAGCATCACAATGGTAACAAATATTACAAATTATTGTGTCTTAGCGCGACACCGCATTACAGGATTTTCGCAGGGATGAATACCCTTTTGTGGGCCCGGAACGGGCGCGTTGCGGTCGAGAGGGCGGCGGCGACCTTCGCAGAGGAGGCGCGGCCGGGGCGAGGAAACGGCTGCCGTCCTTCAGAAAAATTCAACGGGGGTCAATGGCCCCCCGTGCCGTCAGCTGGCGGTCGGGTCGTCTGATGGCGCCAGCCTCAGAGGCGGCGGCGCGGCCAAGGGTAGGCGGCGGCGCGGTCGAGGGCGCGGCCGGGGCGATGGCGCCTGGCAGTCCGGTTGAGCTCGGGGTCGGCCGGCAGTCACTCTCGATTTCAAGAGCGTAGTAACCATTCACGGATTCTTCTGATACTCGTGATTATTCACAATTGCAACTTTAGAAAGTCTAGAAATCCTGCAGCGACACATTCGCTTCACTTTGCAACTGATTCCCGCTTCAGAGAATTTTCTCTGCCCACTTAACCCTGCTCTATTACAACAGCCCACACCGAAGTTTTTTCAAAGTCCATCAGAGGCGAACTTGCCTCTGGTCGGTGAACAGCTCTCCCTCCCAGAGAAGTCTCTCTCCCGACTGCCCTGCTTTGAATGCCAATTTTATAAGTCAAATCTTATTAGGTTAACTTTTACCCCCCACTCGTTTTCTCGCATGTTCTGGCACCTTAAGATAGTTGCTTCGCCATTGGCCGAAAGAAATGGCGCATTGCGTTATTGCGACCAATGGTGACAGGGGTAGTGAATGGAGATCCGACTCTTTGCATAACTGTGAGCGTCCAGAAATTTTCTTTGCCCTTCGAGAACATACTCGCACAAGACGGGCGTTGTCCGTGAAAGAACTGATGTCGATTTCAAAAGTGATCTAGAAGGTTCTTGCAGCCGGCCATGCGAACACGTGCTCCACAGTAAATCTGTCGGCGACTGACCCTTGTAACTACTCTCTTAATGGGCCGGAGGCGGAGACGGCTGTCAGATAAGCAAGGTTGCGCGCGTGAGGCCATGTCGCAATCTGTTCCCAGCATTACTCAGGGTGGCCGAATCTGTTTATTTAATTTAATTTTCCTGGCGTGAATTTCGTTTCAAAAGGTATGACGAAATCTGTATCGCTACAGTATTCACAAATTCAATCATGTATAAAATATTCCCATATTGTGACAACGTGAGTCATACATAACAAAAGTTACATTTCTGTAATTTTTTAAATAAACTCAAGAATACATCAATATGGGGTTATATCATGTTATTCAGTGCATGTGGAAAAGGTTAAAGCAACAATTTAGAACCGGTTTTGACAAAAATTTTATTTTTAAAATTGCCTTTATTTCTCACAAAATTACTCAGAAATATTTCATATTTTGAAAAAAAATGTATATTTTCTCATTTAAAGATTCACTGTTGTAGAACAGAAGAAAACGTCGAAAAAATTGATTTTTTGCAATTTTCAGAAAGATTTTCAGATATTTCAACGAAGCTGAGACTTGTGTAGATTGCTTACGCGTTTTTTCGCAATCTAAGAATAATTTTAAAAAATATGTGGATTCATTTTTGAGAAGAAAATAAAAAAACTTTTTTGAGGTGTCGTAAAATTACTCTAAAATAAAACATCGGTTTCAAATTCAAGAAACCGCGGCAACACAAATTCGATTTATGATGGTCAATTTTTGTGAAATTCTTGCTAGCGGTTTATCCGTTAACGTTGTTCACAGACATACACACAGAAAAATGATGTGGAATGCAGATGAAGAGACGGACGGGCAGACGTTTTTCTGCAAACCAACTTTTTGTTATCCAAGACAATCTAATAATGGATAAGGTTTTGAATTAAAACGAAAAGAAACGAAATAAATTGCCTTACCAGTTTCTGGCAATACTGTTTTTCCTGTAAAAAAATTGCTGTTTTTCTCGTCAGAAATACATAACTTATTCTGAAATAAGTATTAAGAATACGAAAAAGTAATTTCTAGTTTAAAAATTGTATTCTTTCAGTATACGTGTTTATCCTGTTTCGTAGATGTCCGCAAGTTTTCCTGAATTTCGTTCCGGCCGCGTGCGTACAGTATTTAAACTAGTTTGACGCTCTTCGTACTCAAAATACGCTGTTGACATTTCATAAATCCTCTTTCCCAGTGAACTGTGTCGTCCTCGGACTTACTGTTAATCCGGCTCTGATAGCGACGCAGTTCCGGTAGCCCTTCCCGGAGCGGAGGAGAGTAACGTTTTGCATGCGAGCCGGAGCCCTTTTACATGACAAACATTTAATTTCCTGCGCGTTATCTCACTTGCGAGACGAGCGTCTCGTGGGACTTGCCGCGGGAGCAGCATGTGTTCGCGTGGAGGCACTCCAAGGGAGAAAGAAACACGGGGAAGCACGCATTACTCTGACGAGGGCAATCGGAAGAGATCGCAGAGGGGGATGAATACCTTTCGGTGGACAATCACACTGACGTAATAGAACTTTTAACGCGTTACCGCTCAACTACGTCTCTGTAATTTAGACTCGCATAAACTGAAACCACATTTTCATTTGCTTTGTAATGTTGGGTAACTTTTAATCAAGCGAATGGAACGAGATTTTTCGAAAAAAATGAGGTGTTGCGTTTAGCACCGTTTCCAAGAAGATTTCAAACTTGATTTTCTCAGAAAATGACTAAATTCTAGACATTATATTTCAAAATTCGGCGAAACATTCTACTGGTGTAATGTGTAATCAAAATACATACAGAATAACACATCGAATTGGAACCACATTCTATGGAAGGGCAAATTGGTCTATCCATCAGACCTCCGTGGCATTATCAATGGCGTTCGTATGAAGGTTTGCTCGGGCGCTCTTTGTGTGCGTGACTGTCATTAGCGCGTATTAAAATCAGAATTAATTGTAAGTTGCAATTTTATGACTGTACATGTCACGCCGGTTCGAGGGCTCTGACAGGTTGGCTAAATTGAGTCGAACGCACTAAGCAATTCCAACGCGTAAATGGATATATTTAAAACAGTGGAGGAAAGGGAGGCGTGTTTTTTGTTGTTTTTTTGGGAGTGGGGTAATTGTGGGCGCAGAGCGCTCGCTTCGGTACAATAAGTGCGCCCATCTACATGAAATTATTTTGATGTCGGCAATGTAAAAGCTTCTGGGGGTCCGGTTCAGTACAGCACCCGCCGGGTGTTTGTCGTGGGTTTATTTTACACTGCCCTATGGAAATGGTTTAGTTGCACTGTGGTTGTCTGTGTAAGAGATTACCAACTTCAGTTTCGTTATCTACAAGTTAAATTAATTGTAATTCTCTGCGTTAACGATCAGCTATGCTATGAAGTTTTTCTAAGGCATTGCATCGTCCCTCTTTATAGTGGTGACTTGTAAACCAAACGGACATTCATAACATAAAATGTTCCATACACTGTCTTACGATTTTATATTTCGAATGTTGTGAGATAATTATGAGATAATAAAATGTAGTTAGTATCATGAAAATAAAACAATTCATGAGACAATTTTAGAAAAAAATTATATTACTTTATTTGAAATTATGAAATTGTTTTTTCTCAACATGAAATGTTAAAAATTACATTCCCGTAAACCAAATTATACATTCATCGAATGATCGCTTTGAGGGATATGTTGTAGTAATTTATACCCTTGATGTTTTCAATTTCCTGTATGAGCATCAAAGTTAAAATATACCAAAAACGATTGATATTTATGACGTACTAACAAGGATCTAGATTTTTCGGGAGAAAAAGCGAGGTATTTCTATTAAACTCTTTAAACATTTTAAACAAACACCAGTCCCGCAACACACACACACACACACACACACACACACACACACACACACACACACACACTGGCGTGGCTATATCTCTCTATGTCCGTACACCTTCTAATCTCCCTGACCCTCATTTCATCGTACCGACATGGCTCGTAAACTCGTATTGCTCAGTCCCCTACCTTTTTAAATCATCAAACCAAACGATGCTCATACGCCCAGGTTGGAGGAAGCCAACCAGGGTACTGTGCTCACGATGAAGCCCTTACTCTCATAAGTAATATATCCTGATCTTCTTGACACTCGAATTTTAGGAGGATTGGAAGGAGGATTGGAAGGACTGGAAGGAGGACTGGGGACTGGGGTAGAACGTGGTACATGGTGGTTTTGAGAAGGTACCACACGACTAACAGCAATGCTTCCCTTGGGATTCGCCCCCACATCCTCAAATGTAAGCTTACGTAGGCGGAATGCCCGAAGCCCCTTTGACAGCAAGACGGTAAAGAAATGGAAGGAAGATGGTTGAAATGTGGTCCCACCATGCCACAACATACAAGCAAGCTACCCCTCCAGACGTGGGGTGTGACTGAGCAACTCTTTGCTCCACTGCCGCCAAAGCGGCCCGTCTTAACGGTCTTGGTTACCTAGGTCAGCGATAAGATGTTTCTTGTAACATGAGTTTGATGTTAATACGAACAAAAATTTACTGAAGTCAACTGCATGACCATTGCAAACAATTTACGTATGATCAACTGATGTCACTGCAGTGCCTTTGACAGGGAGTCCTATGTTTGAATGCTGACAGTGGCAAGATTTTCGACACTAGCTACAATGATAGTACGAATTCAGCCAGGAGAATTGTTGAGACCGGCTCCTCCCATCGGTAGTTTTTCGTGGTTTCTTAATCAGTACCAGGCGAATGACTCGGCAGTACACTAACAAAAGGGCAACGGACCGCCCGCGACCTTTTCTTCCTATTCCTTGTCCTGTTCTCACTCTGTACATACACACACTTACACTTACAAGCACTACACTACCACATATGCCGGGAGACCTGTTGGGAGTTTAGAGGTTGTCCCGAGTAGGGCGGTGCCTCACTGGTGGGAGATACCTGGTTGAGGAAACCTGGTAGCCGACTGGTAGGTCGCCGCCGAATCTCTCCATTTAACGGGGAAGATCATCGTCACCTCCCGAGGGAGAAACATGCACTGCGCTTACGGGACTAATGACGTTTAATATTTGACCCGCCCGGATTCACTAATCAACCAATCAACGAATACAATTTTATTTCACCACTATTTACGAGTATTTTTCACCAAATTCTGCTTAATCCTCTCCCCCCCACTCACAAAAAGCTTGCTAAAACTCTTCACCGAACTATCGATTTAAATTAACATTTTCAAAAATTGTGTGTGTTTATTTATTGACATCGTAAGAGTTCTTAGTAGAAAGGGAAAATGTCGATTCTTCCTCGTTAAAAGATATTTCGAGCAAGTTTGCACAGAGAAAAACGATAATGTACTCACATAGTTGGGCAAACTGCCAGTTAAAAAAATACCACAAGCATTTCACTTTCCCTTACGTTCCACTCTGTCCTCCTTTGTTTTATTCTACATTATCGTTAACTTCTTCTTGTATGCTACATTTCTGCCGATATCGCTGATACTTTTTCCCCTCTCCATTGGGTCAGTATTTCTTCTTCTCTCTCTCTTGTAGTGGTCGCTTTCTGGGCTTGCTTGTTCTCTCGGAAATTAAGAACCGACCTTGGGTCTTGCTAGCGTCTTCTCTCGGAGGACGCAAGGAAAATGTATCTTTGGTCAGCAGACCTCGTCGACTCTATCTTAATGGCCTCATCTTTTTCTTTGTGCGGCGGCGATTTTTGTAGCTTCTTTTTAGGTTTTCTTGTCGCGTCATCCACCATTCCTAGACTCTCCGAAAATGTTCTGTTCTCTTTGAAGAGGGGCGTACGTTACTGATGAAGGGGTTACTTAAGAAAATAGTTTATAGCTTGCGATGGGAATCGTGACCTCAAACTACTAAATTGTGTTGTAATCCTGCACTCAGGTCAATATTAAAGCGTTTAGGAAAAGCGTAATATTCTGAACATGTCATTGAATCTGTGTAATGTGTAGAGTTGGCATAAACACCTGAAAACATTAACACATTCCTCAAAGTAAGTGAATAAAAATATGAAAATTCGATACGAAAACGTGAAACTTGATTCTTAAATTTTAGAGCCAGTCATCGGAAAGCGTAATTGAATATTTCGTCAAAGATGTGACCAGTGTATTGCTAGTTTATAATTCTTCTTGGAATTCTTAACTTCCATCTGATAACAATTACAGTAATATTTAATAAACTTGCTTACAAATCACAGTTTTTTTTCATTTCCATTATATTATTGATACACAGATAAAATGCTCTTAATGTACGGCTTGGAAACCAAATACAACCATTACTAAAATAACATTTCATAGATTAAAACATTAAAGGCATTAATATATTTGTACTGGCACGACTAGAAAGTAATTTCTACAATTACTAGAGAAATGAGATCTAATATAAAACAAATGTTCTCAGTGAGTGCTAAATAACGAGAAATTGACTGAGTATTTATTATTGCTGCTGATCGGGAGGTCGTGGAGTTCAAAACCTGACGGTAGCAAGAAATAATAAACACCTAGAGAGCTAGATCGAATTCAGGAGGATTGTAGCGGCCGGCTGCTGTGATCAGTACTTCGCGGTTTCCGCGATCAACATCAGGTGAATGCCGGTGCAGTACCCTAACAAACAGATCATCGACTGCACGCAATGTTTTTTCCCCCCATTCTTGTCCTGTCCTCACTCTTTACACATACACTTACACTTATATTTACACTTACACTTACACTTACACTTACACTTACACTTACACTTACACTTACACTTACACTTACACTTACACTTACACTTACACTTACACTTACACTTACACTTACACTTACACTTACACTTACGCTTACACTTACACTTACGCTTACACTTACATGCTGGAATTACAACACATGCTGGAAGACCGTTCGGGAGTTTAGAGCTTTCCCTGACTGAGGCGGTACTCCGCTGTTTGGAGATACGTGGTTGGGGAAAACCCCGCTAGCCGATGTGTAGTTCAGCACCGGCTCTTACCATCCAGCGAGAAAGATGACTGCCATGTCCCGAGAAAACCGCATGCAATATACTTGAGGGAGAAATTATCTTATTAGGTGACTCGCCCGGAATCACTAATAAATCATTCATTCTATCAACTCAAAGTATTAGAGCTTTCACAGCAACTTCCTTTATCTACGCCTGGCAATCCCCTTGGAAACCCCACTATCGGTCGGTGGCCCCATTCGCGGACCAGCTGACGTCTCACGCCGCTCTGGTTCAGTGACACCTGGGAGCCCCTCCCACCGCCCCGCCACTGCCCCACCACTGCCCGTAGCCCCAAGGTGTTCGCTCACTCGTGCTCGCCGCCCACCGCCCACTCCGTTCTGCCTTTACGGCCCAACTGATTGCGGGCCGGCAGTCACTTTGTTTTTACGATCCGAAGTGAGTGCGGCCCGCTTCGCCCTTCCACATCCTCCCCAACGTCCCCCACCCATCTACCCCTTCCCTCTACGCCCTCTCCCCTGCAACCTCCAACCCCCGCCTGCCGCTCTCGCAGAGCGCAACTGTCATTCTGTGAATCAAAGGCTTTCCCAACAAGGGCTCTGTCGATGCATTTTCTATCGCAGCCTTAATATTTACTCTAACACCTCTAAATTACCTGCTCAACCCCCCCCCCCACTTTACTCCTAAATGGCTTACCCATATTTTATTTTCCCTCATGGATTGATTTTCACCTTTACTTCTTCTTTTAGAATCGGATTCCACTGTCAGTACTCTGCTTGGCTTGTAGGTAATGTAATATTTTCCTTCCATCACATTTGAATCTTCAGTTTCGTCATTTTTGTAATACATGCATTGACAACTTCCCCCAAACCCTCTCGGATTGACATAAATATGAATCCACCCTTCCTCTCAATTTCGATATCGTCCTCCAACTCCTCTACAATTTCTGTTGTACACACCGATCTTGTCAACTGACCCGAGGAACACGAATCGGCGCGTTTGTAATGCCCTAGTCACGGCCGCCTCCCTATCGCCGCCCACGCCCCCTGCGTGTCTCCTCCGTGTCTGCCACTGCCTCCTGCTCCGCGGCCGTGTTCAATAATGCAAGGGGGCGGTGTCGGAGCGGCGCGGCGGCTTTGGCCAGCCGGGCCGGGTGGGGGGGGGGCGGAGCGTGGGAGGGTCGCGCGCGGGCAGGCGCTGGGCCGTCTGGATATGAGCCCGCCGGATGTTTACATGCGAGCCAGCGGCGGACCTCCAGTCCTCGCTCCCCCCCCTCTCCCACTCTCTGCCCTTCGCCCTCGGCGCCCCGCCCCGCCCCGCCACGCCCCGCTTCGCCCCGCTTCGCCCCGCCCCGCGCTCCCCGCTGCCGGTGCGCGCGTAAAATTTTATTTTTGTTCGGAGCCGCTGGGGCGCGAGAATTAACGGGTCACGGATCGATTTAGGCGTGTTGGAGCGTGCCGCCCGCCCCCCCTCTCCCTGCCGCCGGGCACACCCTCCTGTGAGGTTGCCCTTCTACTCGCCATCTTTCTACTCGCCTGCGTTTCTGTGTGGCTGGTTAAAACGCACGCTCTTTTTCCCGCATTCGGTAGCCTAGCGACGATGTGTTCACCTTCTCAACAAACCACCCATCTATCTAGCTACGATACTTTGCACTAAAGGGGTTGCACGGCAACCACTATACCTACCAATCCACCTACCTGCCTGCAAACCAATACGTGTACCTACCAATCCACTTACCTACCTACCAACACATCTACCTCAAACACACACACACACACACACACAGTGCAATAATCCACCTTTCCAACCACTTGTCTCTTTCTTTCCTCCAAGTACGCATATTCTTCTCACTTGGCCATCCTCACAATTCTGAGCATACCAATAGCTTGTTGTTATATTTTTCACATCTGAAAAGAAATTGATTTCTACTATCTTTCTTGGACATTAACTTCTAAGATAAAAGATTTATCTTGCATATTGACAATTCTATATTTTCAAAATAATTCATTTCATTATTCTAAAGTCATTTATAAACCAAATCTTCTAATTAAATACACGCCAACCTACTTAACCTCTTTTTATTTTATCACTTCCGATTACCGTTCGTCGCTATCCGTAAAAGATCCAGGTGTCTTACCACTAATTCACGTGCTAAGTTCATGAAATAACTAAATTTTGTAGTAAAACCCACATTTTCCCCCATGCATCATCGCGCATTCCACACTTGGTACCTCGATCGCTCAAAGACGTCACCGTCTCCACATCCCATCTCGTCCCTCGGCCTCTTCTGCCTCCGCCTCTGCCCTCCTCGGACTGGCTCGTTCCGCCCCACGGGGCGCGGGACGTGAGGCCTGGCCCTGAAATGAAAACCGCTGCTAGCGCGGCGCGCACGCCCCGAAGAGGTTTCCGGCGATTGGGTTTCCGTTTAGCAAATTGGTTTTCGAAAGGGAATTGGCTGTGTTTCGTGTTGTATTATGAATGTTACTTCTAGTTCTGTTCGTTTCACGAAGTATTATGTGATACAGGGGAATTCCATTTACGTTTGTGGGTGTTATTTCGCTTGCAATGTATTCTAAACGTTTCTGGAAATGAATTATTAAAATTTTCTCGTTAATGGATTATACAATAGGGCGAACTTAGTGAAATTTCAAATATCATGCACCGTCGAACCAATGGTTGTTTGAAGAACTTTCACATTAATTATATATTTCTAACTGATGAATACAGTATGCACTGTTGTAGAGAAAAAAACAGATGTCATTCTCCGAAAATCATAGTGATGCCACTTGTCAGAATTGTTCTATTCTATTTCAGTGTAATTTTAAAATTAAGCTTCTCTGGTGCGCTTGTCTTGCAATTTAGTTTATTTAATTTCGCAATTTCTATAGTACATTTAACAATAATGATTCATTTTCTCTTAAAATGTATTGTCTTCGAGACAAATGTATCGAGAATTCATTATAAAAACAATTATGTCAATTATGCTTCAAAAATAATAGTTTTAAACATTACTTTCCTTCATGGTTAGTGCCATTTTGAAGAATTTTGTTTTACAAATCATATTTTTTTGTGCTCTCACATCAAAAATTAAAATTACTGATTATCAGATTAAAGGAACAGATAGTAGTTTTTTTTAGTTAAAATCAAACATGTTTATAACATCCATCCTTACTTTGCTTATCAATCACGAGCTTATTACATTCCTTATGAACCGTGATTTCATTTGTTTCGTGTTACGAGAAGTATTTTTTCTCAATGAATTCTAATTTTCATCGTTGGGAAGCAAATCCAAAGATCCTCGTGCTTATGAATTGCATCAACACTTTCTTGACGCTCTTGGCTGAGGATGTGCGGGGACATTGAACGCCGTAAACGCAAAGCAAAGCGTGATCCCGCTGGCCGCGAACGCGGAGACTCTGGAGGCGCATATCTCAACTGCGCGCGCGCCCAAGACGTCGTTTCGCGCCTCGCCGCCGCCCCCGCCACCACTGCCACGGAGCGTCCAGATAGAATAACGCAACTTATATTTACAATGCTCTGTTATTGTGCATCCCATTCTGCATGGGGTCTCTCTCAAAAATCTAGATGCCGCTGGTGTTTTTATCTGTCTTTTCCTTTCTTGTTCCCTGCGTCTTCGCTTTCTTTCCTCGCTTTCCTTTTCTGCCCCCGTTCGACCTCCTTTTCTTTCGTTCTTTGGATCCAATTTAACTTGGGTCCAACTTACATTCAACGCGGTGAGGAAAGAGAGGGATAATACAGCGCTGTTGCTGCAGCAGCTCCGAGGCATCCCCGCCCCCGCAGCCCCATCCGCCCCCGCCCCCGCCGCCCCCGCCGCCTCCGCCGCCGCCGCCCCCGCCGCCCCCGCCACTCCGTTGCGTCTCTAGACGAGCTCTTCATGTTTGAAAGGGTGTAGAGTCCTAAATGCCTGGGCTTATACCATTGTATTGCATAGCTGCAGAGAAAAGCTGCTGACTTAGGTAGCAAGTTGTTGAAGAGTTTGCTGCCGTTGTCCATTAGGTTGGGTGCCGTAGTTCTCGAACTCGCATCCTCACCGTTCTTCTGACTTGCGCGTGCCCACCCCTCCGCTCCCCATCCTCGTGCAGCCCTTTCTTCTCCCCTGCCGCAGCGTCGACGAACCCCCCCCCCCCCCTTTCTGGAACCCTGCCTGCCGCTTTCGCCGACGCAGCCTCAACGCTGAGTCTTCCACGGAGCTTCTGGTGGGGTCTCGCCTGCGGCGTAAGTTCCTTCGCCACCCGCTAGGCGCGTTTCCGCCGACAGCCTGCACCTCCTCGCCCTCCTCCTCTTTCTCTTTCTTCCTCTTCTTCTCCCCTTGTTTCGTGTTGTTCGAGTAGTTTACTCCTGTTAGATCTGGGACTAATTTTAGTTAATACAATAACTCGTCGACTGCCGAAGCTTACAAGTAACAAAGTTCACTATGGGGATGAACCTTAATATAGAGTGAAAATATCTTGAAGCTGTATCGTTCCGAACTCCAGTAGTAAATTTAAGGGAAGAGTTTATTATAGACGCGATAAAAGTTACGGAGAAGTTGGCGCCCGAGTCGCGTTAGGCGGTTCGCAACAGCTGCGCGGTGCTGCGGCGGCGTGCGCGGCCCGGCTGGCGGCGGCGGCGGCGGCGAAGACAACGGTGGCAGGAACGGTGGCGAGAACGGTGATAGGAACGATGTCAGAAATGGTAATAGAAACCGTGGTGTGAAATTCGTGGCGAAACGGTGGCGGGAATGGCAGCGGAAACGGTGGAGGGAACGGTGATGGAAAGGGCAGGGGAAACGGTGGTAGGAACAGGGAAGGGATCACTGGCGGAAATGGTGGCGGAATCGCTGGTGGGAACAGTGACCAGAACGATGGCAAGATCAGTGGCGGAAATAGTAGTGGGAACGGTGATGGGAACGATGTCGGGAATGGTAATGGGAACGCTGGCGGCAATGATGCGGAATTCGTGACGAAACGGTGGCGGAAACGGCAGCGGGAATGGCAGCGGAAACGATGGCTGGAACGGTGCGAGAACGGTGGTGGAAACAGTGGTGGGAATGGTGGCAGGAACGGTGGCGGGAACAATAATGGAATCGGAAGAATCGGTAGCGAAAGGGTGGTGGAAATGGGGGTAGCAATGGGGGCAGGAACGGTGGCGGAAACGGTGGTGGGACGGGTGTTTGGATGACTGCAGAGATGTCAGTGCGGACGAAATATGTTGCAGGTAGTTGGAGATAGCGGCGGTGGGGACGGTGATGGTTGCGAGAACAGCGGTGTGAATGCAGATGCGATGACAGTGATGGCGATGTTACAGATGTTGGTGGTTGCTACGGATGCGTTAGTAGATGTGAGACGATGAAGACGGCAGGAACGAATCGTGACAGTGACGATGGGTCCCAAAAAGAAGTGTAGAGGGAGCATATGGATACAAAAAACGGGAGCCTGCTTGGAAAGGCCATAGCAAGCAAAGAAGTTTATCAAAACAAATAATTTAGTGTAGTATCGGAAGGAAAAGTATTCGAATCTACCGTAACCGAGAGAAGCTAAAATATAAATTGTGAGGTGCTGTTTAAATACAAATTAAATAAACGCCAGAAATCACTAGAAAATATTAAATATCAATTATTGATATAATGATTAGAATTGGCGATTCGTCATATAAAGGCATAAGGAAGATGCTGGGAATGTTGAATCTGGAGGAATATCTTGACGTAGTAAAGACATAACTAGGAACATATTTACATACTGGAGTACATATTGGAACATCGTATCACATTTTCACTGTTCTGATTGCAACACTAACAGCAAAACGAAGTAGATTCAGAAACAACAAAAGTAATGACGTGATGCTTATTTATGTTTAAATTATTAATATAATTATTAATATAAATTAATTATTAAAGAAATTAATTATAAATTATTAATATAAATTAATTAAAGGGTAACATTTGAGAGCAATTAAAAAGGCCTAGTCAATATAGTGTTAAAGCATAGTGAAGCTTTTCAAGACATAGCAATTGGAGTCTGACAAGCATTGCTGGTAAACGGTACGCAATAATTAAGTAATGCTGGTCAATTCTAAGCTATGTTAGCAATATTATATAAAATTAGACTGTTTTAGACAATACTGAAGCAGTGCTAGGCAACGCAACGCAGGGCAATGCTCTCCCAGCAACAGATTATGCAATGCCAGACACGTTCATTACTGGCAGAGGTGCGGAACACAAGAAGACCCCAATCTCCAGCAAGGACAGCGCGTGATGGCATGCCACCGGCCGATGAGGTGCCACGCATAAGACGGAATCGCCTTAGACGCTGTTGGGGTGTTCGCCGGGGCGACCGCAGCGGAAGGAGAGGAGAACACGGCGCTCCGTTGCAGGGGCTGTGGTTCGTCTCCAGGCGCCCGCCAACGCCCCCCCTCCCTCGCGCGCGCTCTCCTGCGCTCCGGCTGCAGTAAAGAGGGACCATTAGTGCCGCAACGGCGCTCTCTCAGTCGCGGAGGAAGTCGTAGCGGCGATGAGGTTCGCGCTGGATAGAAGCGCGGCGAGCGTGGCTAAGGGGATCACCTCGGAAGGGAAAAAGTTAGTGTTTGTGGCGGAGTGCGATGGAGTTTTATGCCGCAAGGTACGTTTGTGGCTGTAACGTAAATAGTTCTCAAGGAAGCAATATTCCCGGAATGATATTTGGAAAATGAAGGCGCAATGCATAGTATTCCCGAGTGCACCATTTGTTATTTCTGCAAATCTTTATGTGATGGTAAAGAAACAAAAAGATAAGTTAAGTTTGTAAAATCAAGATATTCTCCTTCTCGTTTAAAATTATGGTGAGAATGTGTTTGTGTATCAGATGTCATATTATTTACTTAAAGGTTTCTCTTTTGCTTTTTCATACACGTACGTGTATGCAGAGTAATATTCGAAGTAAAGAGAAAGTTATGTAAAGCCGCGGAAAACCAATTTCGATATTTCAACGGAAACACACGTTTTGTGGTCGCATTGAAAAACTGTTTTTTTTAATAAAACCCCGTCTCTTGTCTGTCCGTCATGTCTGTGAACAACTCTAGCGCATAAACTATTCATAGAATTTTACATAATGGTTTTTGCCCGGTCAATCTGGCTCGCTTTCAAGCTCGCTATTTTGAATAACTTCCTTTAAAATTGGGTTACTTGACAAGAAGCCCCTGCGAAATTTTCAACATTATCTCAAAATGTGCTCCAATATCTTCCTTAAAATTTCTTGTAAGAATGGAGTAAAATATATTTTTTTTACTTGTCTCTAATGGTGTTAATATTTACATTTGCGGCGATTTGTTCACATTATTGCAATGACGAGTACATATGCTTTGAATGATGTATTATAACGTTTCTCTAAAACTCAAATTTTTTTTGCAAAAATGAGATTAACTTTCAACATTTCAGAACGCTCAAACGCCATTTTTCAAAAAATGCTCAAAATTATTTATTTAAACTTTTTGTACGGATAGTAATAAATACATTGTTTAAGATGACATGAAAGTCATTTTTCTGTATTCAATTGCTTTTCCACATATTACGCAAATGTATTTTTTTTTAAATAACTCCGATACATACATTAAGTGTGATGCAAATTTATGAGTTTGCTGAGTCAATATTTACCTCAAATCTTGGCTGTTTCCGAGAGTCGTAGACTGTGTCTTAGGCAGACTATGCATATTTTTGGACGTCATACCGCGAACATGCCCAGAGCTTCCTTCCGGGCTGCCAAGATTCATTGCCTCCAACCGGGAGAGCGTCCGCCTTCAGTTATTTATCTCCATTGATCCCGGGTGCCAAGTGAGAGGATTGGCAAATTGACCCAATGAGCCCATTGTGTGGGTGAGGCCCGGGCGCAGAGGGCAGGGGCCGGGCGCCCGGCGCCGGGGGACCCGCTGCACTGCGCAAACACCCTCGTGCGCGCGCAGAGCCTTCCACGGGCTCCACCTGCGCTGCACCTGCGCCGCGCCCGCCCCGTCAACTCATCTCACTTCGCCCTCGCTTCATCTTCTCGCCTCTCCCATACGGCGTTGCTTCTTTCCCTCCGCTCGTTTTCTCCTCCCGTGTTCTCTCTACTCGCTTCATTTTCTCGTCTCATATTACCATTGCTTGATGTCATCACTTTTTAATGTAATGACTTCCTCATATCCTTCCTCGCCGACTCATGTTATCACGTCGACTCGTCTCCTTCCTTATCCTTTCGTGTCCTGTTATTTCTATGGCTCATATTTTCTTATATAAAAGGTATTTAAAGTAAGAAATGCATAACGAATCTGTTTTGGCTTTATCTGGTGATACTTAATGAATAAATGAAAAGAGTAAATGAATAAATTTGTAATAAGCTAACACTAAGAAAACATGTTAAATGATAATCATTATTTCTGATAATTTCTGCAATAGAATTTATTAACGAAGCAGAAAATACAGAAGGACAAGGGGAAAAAAGGAGCAGTCGTTATTATGTTCAGGCGAATAATTAAATCAAATATATTAATTGTCGAAGTGAAAGTGAGTGCAGCATACTCCACTTGAAATCACGGCAGTGCAGAAGTGCGGAACGCGTAGAAGATGTCTCACGGAGTAATCAGAAGGGGCCGATCAGGATTTTTAATTGCCCATTGCTCAGCTCCTTGCTCCCTTGCCCCGCCACCACGTCCTCGCCTCTCAGCCCACTCCGCACCTAGGCCAGTCCCCGCCCCTCCCTCATCTCCTCCGTCACTCCCCGTCACCCAGGTCTTTGCCCCGCCCCCTAACGCCTTTGCAGCAGCCCTATCCCTAACCGACTCCCCCGTCTCCTACATCCTTCCTCCCCTCACCCCGTCACTCAGGCCCTTGCCCCGCCTCTGAGCTCCCCACCCGCTCGCCCACACCGTTTAGGCCACCGCGCCCTTCGCCCAGCCCCCTCCCTCCCTATCACCCCGCCCCCGCCTCGCGCAAAGGGCACTTTACAATGCGCGCCGTGTGCGCTCCGTGTTGTCGCCCCTCCCGGGCGCCTGGAAGGAAGGCGTGTGTGTCGGCGCGGTGGCCTTAAACTTCATAAATACGTGGCGAGAGCTTGGGCTGCCCCCCTTCCCAGGTCGTCATCCCCCCCACTCCCGTCTCGTTCGCGGCAGCCGCTACGGCTTCGAGGCGATGTCGCTCCTGGCATTTACTATCCGTCGACCTTGATCGAAACTGCCAACTTCAATAACATACTCTCCGTTGCTTAAAGTACGCCCACACGTCCATGCATTCATCACCATCTCCAAACAATTGAATCTTATACAACAAAAGACAAGCTAAAAATATATTCTATTCGCAAACAGAAATCCATATTTTTTTTTAAGCCTTGGTATTTGAGGGGTTCAATATGTAGCTCATGCACATCATTTCATTTCTCTTTCTTTTTCTTTCGTTCTTTCTTTCTTTCTTTCTTTCTTTCTTTCTTTCTTTCTTTTCTTTCTTTCTTTCTTTCTTTCTTCCTTCCTTTCTTTCTTTCTTTCTTTCTTTCTTTCTTTCTTTCTTTCTTTCTTTCTTTCTTTCTTTCTTTCTTTCTTTCTTTCTTTCTTTCTTTCTTTCTTCTTTCTTCTTTCTTTCTTTCTTTCTTTCTTTCTTTCTTTCTTTCTTTCTTTCTTTCTTCTTTCTTTCTTTCTTTCTTTCTTTCTTTCTTTCTTTCTTTCTTTCTTTCTTCTCTTTCTTTCTTTCTTTCTTTCTTTCTTTCTTTCTCTTTCTTTCTTTCTTTCTTTCTTTCTTTCTTTCTTTCTTTCTTTCTTTCTTTCTTTCTTCTTTCTTTCTTTCTTTCTTTCTTTCTTTCTTTTCTTTCTTTCTTTCTTTCTTTCTCTTTCTTTCTTTCTTTCTTTCTTTCTTTCTTTCTTTCTTTCTTTCTTTCTCTTTCTTTCTTTCTTCTTCTTTCTTTCTTTCTTTCTTTCTTTCTTTCTTTCTTTCTTTCTTTCTTTCTTTCTTCTTTCTTTCTTCTTTCTTTCTTTCTTTCTTTCTTTCTTTCTTTCTTTCTTTCTTTCTTTCTTTCTTTCTTTCTTTCTGTCCTTTTTTTCTTGCCTCATAGATGCAGCAGCACAATTACCATGTTTTCTTACCCCCACTCTTTCATCTTCTGTATTAAGTTTTCCGTCATTCTCAATGACTTCTCTGAGACAGTTTTTCTCAACCCCACCTTCTGCGCTCTCCAATATTTCGCCTGTTACTAGAATTGCTGCACCCGAGGGCACCGCCTAAGCCGCTAGCACCGCAGTCGCCGACACTCGAGAGTTATTTGAATGCGTCTGGGAGTCGTAGAGGGCGTTGCAAAGTAGCGAGGAGGACGCTGCGCGTCGAAGGGGAGGTGGGGGCAGCGATAGAGCCTCGCTGTCCCGCGTGCAGCCGGGAGAGAGCGTGAGGAAGAGAGTGAGAGAGAGCGAGAGGAAGAGAGAGAGAGCGAGAGGAAGAGAGAGAGCGAGAGGAAGAGAGAGAGCGAGAGGAAGAGAGAGAGCGAGAGGAAGAGAGAGAGCGAGAGGAAGAGAGAGCGAGAGGAAGAGAGAGCGAGAGGAAGAGAGAGAGAGCGAGAGGAAGAGAGAGAGAGCGAGAGGAAGAGAGAGAGAGCGAGAGGAAGAGAGAGAGAGCGAGAGGAAGAGAGAGCGAGCGAGAGGAAGAGAGAGCGAGCGAGAGGAAGAGAGAGAGAGCGAGAGGAAGAGAGAGAGAGCGAGAGGAAGAGAGAGAGAGAGCGAGAGGAAGAGAGAGAGAGCGAGAGGAAGAGAGAGAGAGCGAGAGGAAGAGAGAGAGAGCGAGAGGAAGAGAGAGAGAGCGAGAGGAAGAGAGAGAGAGCGAGAGGAAGAGAGAGAGAGCGAGAGGAAGAGAGAGAGAGCGAGAGGAAGAGAGAGAGAGCGAGAGGAAGAGAGAGAGCGAGAGGAAGAGAGAGTGTTTGGGAGAGGCGAAGGGAGGGACATCCCCAGCGCAGCTTGCTGGGGCGAGGGCACGTCGCGTCGTGTCGCGTCGAAGCGAACGGGAGAGGTCTCTTAACTGCAGTGGGTCGGAGTCGGGATTAGACCGAGCAGCGCACGCGCTTGCGGACGCCGCCGGATGGTGGCGGGAGGGGGTAGGACGGCGGGAGTGACGGGGAGTAGGAGGGGAGGGAAGACAGCATGACACAAAATCTGCGAAGCGGGAAGCTCGCGATTTCGAAGGAATTCGACGAGGTATGTATTTGACGAGGCGGGTATTCAATGAGGCGAGTAATTGACGAGGTAAGATTTCGGCGAGTGGGGGTTTCGTCGAGAAGGGACTTTTACGAGAAGGGTCTTCGATGAGTAGAGACTTCGTCGAGTAGGGGCTGCGTCGAGCAGATGCTTCGTCGAGTAGGGGCTTCGTCGAGTAGAGGCTTCGTCGAGCAGAGGCTTCGTCGAGTAGGGGCTTCGTCGAGCAGAGGCTTCGTCGAGTAGGGGACTCGTCGAGTAGGGGCTGCGTCGAGTAGGGGCTGCGTCGAGTAGGGGCTGCGTCGAGTAGGGGCTGCGTCGAGTAGGGGCTTGGTCGAATAGGGGCTTGGTCGAGTAGGGGACTCGTCGAGTAGGGGCTGCGTCGAGTAGGGGCTGCGTCGAGTAGGGGCTGCGTCGAGTAGGGGCTGCGTCGAGTAGGGGCTGCGTCGAGTAGGGGCTGCGTCGAGTAGGGGCTGCGTCGAGTAGGGGCTGCGTCGAGTAGGGGCTGCGTCGAGTAGGGGCTGCGTCGAGTAGGGGCTGCGTCGAGTAGGGGCTGCGTCGAGTAGGGGCTGCGTCGAGTAGGGGCTGCGTCGAGTAGGGGCTGCGTCGAGTAGGGGACTCGTCGAGTAGGGGACTCGTCGAGTAGGGGACTCGTCGAGTAGGGGCTGCGTCGAGTAGGGGCTGCGTCGAGTAGGGGCTGCGTCGAATAGGGGCTGCGTCGAGTAGGGGCTGCGTCGAGTAGGGGCTGCGTCGAGTAGTGGCTGCGTCGAGTATGGGTTTCGACGGCTAGTGGCTTCGACATTGAGGTGGAGATCAGACGGAGCGGGGATTCGGCGAGGCGCGGCCCAGCTGATGAGGGAGTCGCGCAGCGGCGTCGGGGCGAGGGGAAGAGGGGCGGGTGGCAGGGGGACGTAGGGTCCGCGGGGGCGGGTTCGCTTTGGACGTGCCGTCCCGTCCAACGAGCTGCGACGTCGTAGCGGGGCCGCCCGGCGGCGGAGACTGATAAAAATTGAATGGGTGCGCCCGCCGCGCCCGTCTGGGGCCTCGTGCACTATCTGTGTTGAAGACGGCAGGGCAGCGCTTGTGTACAAGCGGAGACGGCCGCCCCGATGGACAGTGCACGGAAATGTGATTTTTCGCGCACGTAAGCGTGTCGCGGCACCGTTGCCACATCGAGCTTTTTTTCCATTCGAAAAATACCAAATACGTTTCAGAGTAAGTGACTTCGACGCTTCTGGAGCGTTGCCAACTGTGGGTGGTCAGTGAAGCCACATATGAATTTTGAACGTGCAAACGCTTGGCGAATGGAGTTTTAGATACTATTTCATTCATGAAAAGGAACATATCTTTATCCAATTGTAGAGTGGTAATAAATACTTGCGCACTAATCACCCAATTTAACATTTTTATAGATTTTGAATATCTGATGATCCCATCTACTGTATTTTTTATTTTGTCTTCTTTTTAAATAAGTGTCAAGTATGCATATCAACCACTGGTAAACATCGAAAAAAGATACCTAACACTTTGGTAACAATTATAATTCTATTAAAATAATAAGATTAAAAATATAATGAAAAATGATGAAATCTGTTTATAAAATTGCTGCTGCAGATGACGTCATATCAATCATTCGCCGATTAATGCTTTGCAGCGTGGTTCGGAATGTAAATAATTTTTCTAGGGTTAATAAATTGAAATGTTTGAATTTGCAGTTCAAGTAACTACTCGGAAAAAGCGCGTTCATTGGCATTAATTAAAGATGTAGAAAAAATACTATTTTAATTCATAATTCCTGGATATGACGTTAATGCGAGTAACTGCCTGGAATCATTTAGATAATGCAATGAACTACATAACTTGTGATTTGTTGTTACGGATAATAAATCCAACTCAATGGATGATATAAAATGCTTTCTTATTAAATATTAATAATTTGCTGTTATAACAAAGAAACTGATATGCTTAAGAGTATTAAATACTAATAAAAAGATCTACTTTTACCGCAATTAAATTTCACGTAGCTTATTTCGTTGAATTTTTTAAGCGCACTTCATTATGCAACGTCCTGCTTTTCGTTTCCTTTTCAGTATTTTCAAATGTCTGTTTCCGACTGCCATATTCCAGACTTAAGTTCATTTTCAACATTTAGCTAAGATCAATATTTATTGTTATAGAAGCCAGTACAAAAATACAGATTCACGTTGATGAAAACTTTACTTACTTTATGTTAAGGAAAATTTTGGCAGCAACCGAGGGGCTTTTGCAGCAAGTTTTTATTATGCAGGAAAATACATAAAACTAAATTGGGTGGGTAAACAGTGGTTGGGATCTGTTACTGTGTCTGAAATACATTGATCCCCCGCCTACTCTTTCAAACATCAACAAACATTTTCCCTTAGAATTTGTACGAATATTGTGCCAACTGAAATGCCTATGTTTCTGAAATAATAACAGAAAACAAAACCAATCCATTACAATAAATTGCATTGGTTGTTTCATTTACTAATAATGTTTGCTTTTATTCAATATGTTTCAGAAGTTCGAACAATTTTCGATTTATTTTTTAGTTGTGGAGAGACTAAGGATTGTGTTTCATGAACAGATTATCAGATAAGACATTTTGTAGAATATTCTTTTGTAAGATTATTTTTAATATAGTTGGTAGTGAGCATTGCCAGACTATTCGTTGGGAACATGATTTTTTTTTAACATTTTTGTGAAAAGTTGCTCTTTGAACAATAGTTGCGGGCAATTGTTTATTTGTATATTTTTAAATTATTTTTGATTAGTATATTGTAAGTCTAAGATTATTTCTTGTGTTAATTCATCACAGATATATCATACATGCTATGCTCTTCCTTTAAATTCGTTTCTGCCCACTGGGAGTGCCCACCACGCTGCCTCTCTTTGTCGCTGTCGCCCACGCACTCGTCCGCTCGGTTCCTACGCGCACGCGGCCACGCCGCGCGTCCGTTTAATACGGCCGTGTATCGCGGGCGCTTTAGGTCGTAGGGCGCAGGCGTCGAGACCGGTGCCGGCTTGCGCGAGAGAAGGCAGTGCCGATTGGTGGCCGAGGGGATAGTGGGGGGAGGGGCGGAGAGCGTGTGTTTTGGGCGGGGAATTACTATGGAGGCGTTAGGATGCCCCAGAGCGCTTGTCGCCGAACGCTGCTCGCCGCTGGGGCCGTTGCGGGCGGCGATGGTGTAACGGTCAGCGTATCGGACTGTTATACCCATGTTGGCGGCTTCAAACCTGATCGAAGCCGTGGATGTTTAAGGGCGAAAAAATCTTTCGTTAGCCTTCCTTCGGAGAAGTAAAGCCGGCTGTCCCATGTTAATAGATTTACTTGTTTGTAAAAGATCCTCAAGCCTAAATGACGCATCTGAGCTAAATTCAAATAGCCTGTTCGTCGCCCAGGAAATACCTCACTTTCTCTGCTAGTTGGTGAAAGGAGCGTAGAGAAATTTGTGTGGTCAGACGAAAGAGCGGGCCTGATGGCTCGTCTCCCGCCACGTAAAATAAGGCATCAATTCAATTCAATTGCTTCTCTGCTGGACTCAATACAATGCGCTTTTTACGGTTCGTGTTCTTTGTTCTAGAGTTGGTTTGAGCATATACGTATTAGGTGAAAGTGTCTGAGCATAACTTATAATTTTAAGATGTTGGAAAATGATGCGTTTATTTCTGTCAATCTGCGAATTTATTGCATGTGTTCAATATACCAACGAATTGATACGCCAGTTCTCAACTTAATATTTACTAACAGTATTAACGGAATGCTGACAGTTTCATCATCACAGTTAATGGAGCAAATAGACACTGAGAATCGGGAGACAAAAGTTGGCTATCGCAAAATTGTCGATGTTCATTATATTAGTTCTTTCCATTAAACATTTTCTCCGGTCAACAACATTTCGTAGGAATTTCCAGAGTAAATAGAGTGGTATATTATAAGTAGGACTATTTTGCCAAAACAATCTAACAATGAGCGTTGATAAATTAAACCAATATTAAATACACTGTTATTAAGACACAGTAGAATGAAAATTAGCTCACTTGTCCTTTAACATATTTAAAACTAGACTTCTTTCAATGTCACATTCCCTTTACTGTTGTTTCCACTTTGTTATACTTGTTTTTCAAAAATCCACTCTACTATTCCCGGAGCGTATTGTGTATATTTTATGATAGCCGCCCCCATTTTTGGTGCGATGTGCTCTTTAACGGCAGGCTCTACAGTGAGAAAGGGGGATTTAGTTAATAAATTTTTCTCCAACTTCTCTAATGCAATTTTAATGAGATTTCGCTGTGCCATTTTGCAAATCCTTTCATGCTCCCGCGAACTGTCATCCGTATTTGACAATTTCCTGTACATTTAATGCTCGTTTTTAAATAGGCCTTGTAAATTTACCGTTCAACAACGATTAAAATTTTGAAAACGTAGATAACGGAATAGTAAAAACGACGGATTCAAATAAATGCTTTAATAAATTCCATTAACAGCTGGGGCGACTAATCCTATTCATTATCAAAAAGTTATTGAATTGGTTTTCGTTTATTTATCGTCAATAAGACTTTGATGAAATGCTAATAATTTTACTGCCAATTTATCACACGGATTCAGTTTGATCAAACAAAGAAAATAAATTTGCATGAATCCCTTGCCCACTGTTATACTGCAGGGCGCACTCTTTAAAACCAATTTTAGACTGCTCTGAAATGTGTTACTTACAATAAACTAAATCTATACAATTATGAGAGCTGCATTGCACAAAAAACAGTTGTTTAGAAGGCATTGTTGCATTGGAAGGAAGTTTATGGTATCACTATGTCAGTACATTATTGTGTCATAAATGAAACCACAATATCAAGTAATAAAATTCAATGTACACGTATTCACAAATAAAACGTAGAATAAGAAACAAAAGTTCAGCTTTCGTTTACTTGGCAAATCTGGAAATTGATTCTGTAACTCAATCACCGCAGGTGTACGTAAATATATGTAATACAAGTTAAATGTGAACACTTGCAATATATTCATTATTATTATTTTTGTTTTTTATTTTGTAAATGGTAAGCGTTGGTTTGTTTACTAAAGTTATTTTACGATTGCACGATAAAATTGTGTTGCTATAAATTTTGACTAAAATATATAATTTGTTAGGAAAGGGCATCTCTTGAAGGGAATTTAATCTACATTCTTGAAATTTTGACTTTTAGTTTCCAGACAAAATTCGCTCAACAATTAAAAAATGCAAATTAGCTACAATTAGGTCTTCTGTGTCTATTTGACCTTATGCGCATGCCCAATAGACATGTGTATTTGGACCGTCTGTCTTGTAGACTATAGTCGTAGTCGCATTACACCTATGCAGTAGACTTACTGATACAGTGGACCGTCTGGCCGTGGACCTAACGACCTGACAACAATTAATTTTCTCTTTGAATCAACACACCTCGTATTTCAAGAAATGTCGTTATTTATTTTTCCAATCGTCTTTGCTGATATACCAGTTGATAAACGTGAGGTAATCGATGTATTTAGAAGCATCATGATTGACAAAGCCACAAGTACAGTTAATAATTGTTTGATAATATGAGTTAGATATGATTATCCCAAATCGTAATGATTGCCTCATTCCGAATCTTCCTTCAAATTGTACTACCACCCAAGTGTTTTATTTGTATATTTTCACTTATAATACATTTAATCACGTATCTCCATTTTGTTTCAGGTAAGTAAGCTGAGAATCACGTGGAGCTACGACCAGTAAGTTCATACAATATTACTGACAGGCACAAACTCGCACATCACAATTTTGGTAAATTTTAACAAAATGAGGAAGGAATTTGTATGACAATTAGTGCAAGCAAAGAGAACATTTGCTGAAAGCAGTGATGGCGGTGATGGCTAAAGTAGCGATGCAGCCATTGCAACAGAAGAGTAGTGAATGAGACACAGCATGCCGATAAATACAGACATCAGTTAGACCACTTTTTTCGAACCATACGCCTTTGCTGTGCACCTGACGTTCTCGAATAGAGTTGGGGCAGCAACAATGTGCGAGACACAATTTTACTTCTACAACAAGCAGCATCATATGTGTAAAGGTATCAGTTCTATTAATATAATAAATGAATCAACTTTTCTGCTACAATTTCAGTTTTAATTATAAAACATGACGTTTTTTCCGCAGTGACTGTGTCAATTATTTCACAAATTTAATTAAGTAACTTCGTAAAAAAGAAGTCCCATTAGTAAGAATTCTTGTATACCGTGTTAATGCACCTCTAAAATCACACACAATATTAACGTGATTAATATTGTAATAATACGTAATTCGTGAAGACAAACAGGAGAACTTGTGAAAAATCAAGAGCAAGATCAATCCACACAGCGTTTTCTATGAAGAGATACGGTGTTTTGTAGTTCGTGCTCAAGAGGAAATATTTTGTTCTATTTCACAGAACACATTACTAATTTTCAGAGACCCAAAATGCAAAACGATGCTAATGGTTAAAAAAAATAAACATTACCTTCTGCACTGTTTTCAACAATTTTTATATTACATTATTTCTTGCACATTGAGTCGACAATATTAACTGATCGTTTTTGGTCATTACTCTTTTTCAGACTCTGAGGGTTATTTTAAATGGTTTTCAGATTAGGCGGATATTATTAGAAGAGTGAACAAGGAGTATTTAACATAACAGTATATAAGAATGGCCCTGCTATTAAGGTATTATTCATTCCCACTTTCTATTCTCGTAAAGCCGCTATGAGCGACACTGATTCACCGTGGCAAGTTGCAAGCTCTTGCTGCATTGCAAAGTTAAAAACATCTATCTATAATTTTTATTTCTTATTCTATTGAAAATTACAATGTAAATTTCCTGATAGACTCCAAAAAGTAAATTATATTGAAAATAAACGAACGATTGAGGGTGTAAGGAGCGAAGTGTCTACGTTTGAAGTATTGTGAGGTCGAGGCTCATACAAAGGTTGTGTGTCTTTGCCAATCCATTTACTTTTCATGAATATCCTTTCGAATCCTACCATTCCCTTTACGCGTATAGCCACAGTTGTAATAATTGAAGAGGACTTTAGAAGCAAGTTCCTACTTCTCAAATACGAGATTGGCCATGTGTGACAACTGAATAAAAGATCTGAACTTCAGAGTAATAGAGACAATGCTACCTAGTCCCGAGTTGCGGAGAGAGAATAAAACAAGGAAGAATTATAGCGGTCGACTGCTCTGACTGGTGGTTTCTACGTTCAACAACAGACGAATGCCGGAGCAGTATCCTAACAAACGGGCCACAACCCGCTCGCGATCATGCCTTCCTCTTCGTGTCCTATCGCCCCCCTATTCACAAATGCACTACATTATTACACACGCCGGGAGTTTAGAGCTTGTCCTGGTTGGGAAGGTGCCCCGCTGGCGATACCGGGTGGAGGAAAACCCTGTCAGTCGACCTGTAGCTCGACGCCGGATCATGCCATCCAGCGGGGGGAAATCACTGTCACTTCTCACGATAAGAACATGCACTACACTTAAGGGACGAATGGCTTTCGCTGTTGACGCGCCTGGAAACATTAAACAATCAATAAATCGTTCAAACACACAACTTAATATTTACGGCTTGTCAGCGTGCACCTCGTCCGAAATGATCGGAAGACATCCCTTCTCTATCACAAAATTCTGAAAATCTTTATATTTAGGCTCATACACGTACGATGGAGAACTTGAAAATTCGTAACTAGTAAAAATTTGAACTTAAGGTCACTATTATTATACAATTACATTTATTATCTTATTAATTTTTCTAATAATTAGGCCGTAAATATTGGCCAAGTAGGAGTTAATCCAAAGACTTTGTATGTCTTTAACATTTAAAGAGTCCCCTTAAGCACGCATTTGATATCTTCTTCTAAATTATCGTTCGCGGGTGTGTGTGCAGTTTTCGAAATTAGAAGTATTATTGCCTCCCCTTCCCTGACAATCGGGCAGAGCCTTTCGTTTGCAAAAATTGGTAATGCGGATGATTAGTATATATCCGTATTAGAATAACAGCATTAAAAATAACTATTTTACATAACCAGTAGACAACACATTTGTGGTGTATCTATGAACAGATGAATATTTGGACGCTGTATAGCCCCCTTGCAAATAAGATGCCAGATATTTTCCATTTTTTATGTTTCCACGGAGGCTTTTATTCAACGCGAATTATTCATTTGACGCTACCTGCCGCGAACGCACCCCACCTCGCGAATCACCAAGGAGCGCCCCTCCCCTTTCCATGCGCTTGGAGCGGCGTTCCGGAACCTGAGGGCAGATGACGCTGGGAAGTGCTTGGCAGCGCAGGCGGCGAGAGAGGAAGGACGACGAGCGAGGGAGGGGGCGACGAATGGAAGGGGTGACGAGCGGGGGTGACGAGCGGGGGTGGAGAGTGAGGAGGGCGAGTGAGGAGGGCGAGTGGGGAGGGGGCGAGTGGGGAGGGGGCGAGTGGGGAGGGGGCGAGTGGGGAGGGGGCGAGTGGGGAGGGGGCGAGTGGGGAGGGGGCGAGTGGGGAGGGGGCGAGTGGGGAGTGGGCGAGTGGGGAGGGGGCGAGTGGGGAGGGGGCGAGTGGGGAGGGGGCGAGTGGCGAGGGGGCGAGGGGGCGAGTGGCGAGGGGGCGAGGGGGCGAGTGGCGAGGGGGCGAGTGGCGAGGGGGCGAGTGGCGAGGGGGCGAGTGGCGAGGGGGCGAGTGGCGAGGGGGCGAGTGGCGAGGGGGCGAGTGGCGAGGGGGCGAGTGGCGAGGGGGCGAGTGGCGAGGGGGGCGAGTGGCGAGGGGGCGAGTGGCGAGGGGGCGAGTGGCGAGGGGGCGAGTGGCGAGGGGGCGAGTGGCGAGGGGGCGAGTGGCGAGGGGGCGAGTGGCGAGGGGGGCGAGTGGCGAGGGGGCGAGTGGCGAGGGGGCGAGTGGCGAGGGGGCGAGTGGCGAGGGGGCGAGTGGCGAGGGGGCGAGTGGCGAGGGGGCGAGTGGGGAGGGGGCGAGCGGGGAGGGCAAGTTTGGGCGGCGAGTGGAAGGGGCGGTGGGCGGGGGCAGCATGCGGGGGCGGCGAGTGGTAGGGGGCAGCGAGCGGTGGGGGCGGCGAGCAGCGGCTGAGGGCGCGCGTCGCGTGACGCGTGACGGCCGAGGCGCGAGCGCGCGCTCGAAGAAGAAATCAGCGCAAGTGTTGGCCCTAATCTCCCGCGGCGCACGGAGCTTCCCCCGAAGAGGAAAGGCGCGCGCGAGCTCCGGCAGGCGACCTGGCGCCATGCAAGCACCGGGCGAGGCGGTGTAGCGGGGCCTCAACCAAGAGGATGCGGAAGGATGGATAGCTGAGAGAAAAGGAAAAAAGGGAGTGCAAAAGATTGAGCAAGGAAGGACGTGACGGGCTGAGAAACAACGAAGAGGGGAGGCAAAGAGGCTGGTTCGTAAAGAAAAAAGTATCCCGGGAGGAAGTAAAGAAGGGAGGGGTGGAGGAAGAAGTTAAGGTGGATGGGAGAAGAAATTGGATGAAAAGAGGAACATGGAGAGGAGATGGGCTTTAAAACCAGGTAAATAACTGAGGAGAGAAATAAGTGGACCAGAAAGCTTGCTAAATTCGTTGCTAGAATACTGTGAATGCAGCACTTGAAGGAAGGGAAACGAGAAACAGCTGAATGCGAGATGAATGATGGCGAAAGGAGTGTCAGGAGATTGGTGAGTCAGAAAATGACTACTAGTAAGTTGACATGGGAAAACGAATTGGAGTAAGTGAGTGATGGAATAAGATTGAATGTCAATAAAAGATAAGGAGAGGTATCAACAGATGTACGTATTGAGAATTATAGAACTAGTAAGAATAGTCGGGAAAATGTGAACGGGATCATGCATGGTACGCTAACTTGCAAGAGAGATAAGGAGTAAATTTTAATGTGTGCATGAGTGAGTTCACAGTGTTTCTAGGCGCGGCAACATGTCTAATATGGCCACTAGTCCCGTCAATGTAGTGGATATTTTATTTTGATATTTCTGTTTGTTTCTGCGCCCTTCGAACCCTAGAGTAGGCGCCGACCAACAGGCCGATTACGGGTTTTCTCTGTCATGAGTGAGCGGACGGGTGAGGGGACGGGTGAGGGGACGGGTGAGGGGACGGGTGAGGGGACGGGTGAGGGGACGGGTGAGGGGACGGGTGAGGGGACGGGTGAGGGGACGGGTGAGGGGACGGGTGAGGGGACGGGTGAGGGGACGGGTGAGGGGACGGGTGAGGGGACGGGTGAGGGGACGGGTGAGGGGACGGGTGAGGGGACGGGTGAGGGGACGGGTGAGCGGACGGGTGAGGGGACGGGTGAGGGGACGGGTGAGGGGACGGGTGAGCTGACGGGTGAGCTGACGGGTGAGCTGACGGGTGAGCTGACGGGTGAGCTGACGGGTGAGCTGACGGGTGAGCTGACGGGTGAGCTGACGGGTGAGCTGACGGGTGAGCTGACGGGTGAACGGACGAGTGAGCGGACGGGTAAGCGGGAGGGTTTAAAACAGGTGGACAAGTGAACCGGAGGGCAAATGGATGGGCAGACGGACCGGAGGGCGGACAGTGGACGGCTGCGGCGTTTGGTGGAGCACGTCCCTTGTGTGTGTCAGGAAGTAGGAAAATGAAGGATCCCACCAACACCAGTAAAACAGCTGAAGGGCGGCCAGCGAACGAAGACGCGCGGAGGGCGAGCAGGGGGGGCGGGGGCGTGCGGGCAGCACGCGCACGTGCTCGTGGGCGATCGGCGGGCGGACGCTATCTCGCCGCGAATTTCCGGCTGCTGGTGCTGGCCTTGCGGGCGGCCGCGCCTCGCCGCGCCGCGCCGCGGGGCGCGTGTCTGCAACACCTCTCCCAAATGAGCCCCGCGGGGGCTGCTTCGCGGAGCTGTCGTTGCGGAATGGAGCGCGCCGTAATAACGCGGATGGCGTGGCAGGCGCGGTGGAAACACTCTGAGCACGAAGCAGCTTTGAAGCGCAACGAAGAGAAGTGGGAAAGTACTGAGTAATGAGAAGAATGAATGGAAAATAATTATTGATATAACGAGTAATGAGTGAGTCTTTGGTAGAGTAACGCAATATTTTTCTAAAGTTGATATAAGTATTCTAACGACATTTTTGTTCAAGTTATGTATGTCAATTATTAGTACCAATTCATGGAAACTTATAAGTACATACTTTTGGAGTCATTTCAGTATTGAGAGACAGCAACCATATTGATTCATGTCACCCTAGTGTTTCGTTTTATATTAGCACTTTTATATTTCATATGATCATGTCCACTATGCATGTACATGCTTTGTGTGCAGAACACTCTTAAAGTGTCTCTTAATGTGCAACTTAGTTACTAGCCATTAGAAATGCGTTACAGTACGGCAATCAACAAATGGAAGTAGAGTTTTGATGTATAAGGGCTGAAATATTTAAGTTTTGAGATAAAATCAAAGTGTCTGTTCGGTGTTTCTGCACCCCTGAATTTTGTTTCTAGTTCTCTATTTTACCAATTTGCGCTTTTCACACGTTTATCTATCCTCTCGCGATTTTGGGGAACTGTCGTTTATTAAGATTCGTAATAAAAAAACGAAGGCGAGTTTGGTTCATTAAAGAACTCCGTTATTCAACAAACTCCAAAGAGAAATTAACAGAAAAATAGAAGAGAAAAATAAGAATGATGTAGATACGGAGAAACGAACTTGATTGATTGTATTTCTGGGCACGTCAACTACTATGATTAGTCGTGTTCGTGTCGTGCTTGCAATGTCCCGTGAAATAGTGGTCTTCCCACTCATGCAGGAACGTTAGATCCGGCGCCGACCTATACATTGGACTGCGTGCCCCGTGCAAATATCTCCTCCCAGCTGGCCGCCACCACCCCAATCTCTCAATGCTCTCAGCGCCTGACTAATGTAATGAGAGAAAGAGAATAAAACTGATTTTGAAGTGAAAGCAATATACCAGAAAGGCAATGTTTCCCTCTATTCTACTGTTCTTTATTTTCTATTCTCTCTATACTTCATCGTTTCTCTTTTCCACTTCACACTTTACCCATCTGCACTTCCTCTCCCTATTCTCTCCGCCCGCACTGAAGCTACTCCGAGGTCAGCCAATCGATACATGTCTTTCTGTGGAGTATTGGCATTGGCAGACTGATGTGACCCAGGCGGGCTTTCGTACTCTTCTGACCCACGTAGGCCCGCTGTGCGTCTTCGTTACTCGCCTGACAGTCGGACTGAAATAGTTCCCGAACAGTTCCTTCGTTTTTCTATCAATACTTCACGTGGGTACTAGTTTGCATTGAGTCGTCTGATACTCAAATGCAGGAAACAATATTTTTTTGTTTCGTTTTCTATTTGTTTCGCTTATCAAATTATGTTTTCTTTCTCTTCTAATTGTTCGTGATTAGTGATGGAGTATTTCGTATTTATCTGGTACCTACCAAATATATTAACTTCTAAATGTATTCTCAGATTTGGTTACTATATATATATATATATATATATATATATATATATATATATATATATATATATATATAGTAACCAAATCTATATATATATATATATATATATATATATTCTAACCGGCTTACCTATCGTACACACCTTGTACCTTCTCTGCACACTCAGCATGCACTGTAAGCAAGTCGTTAAGATATTATGCTCGTGAAGCGAGCTTAGAATCTCAGGAAGCAGGATCTTTGGGGTACGAGAAAGGTCTGAACCCTTGACACAATAAAAGTCACACAAATCACACATAAACGAGCATATAATTCACTCAAAATTCTGTGGCATGAATTGATAACAACGAAAAACAAATCACACATAGAATTACACTTCCAAAAATTATTAAATAAACACAAATAAGCAACTTTGACAGCCTATTCAACAAATGAACACTTAATTTTGTTCAGAACTAATTTTCTGAAGCAATTTCTTTGACCAGTACTGGGAATTCCCTTTGAAAATTCACTACGTCTAAATTTAAATTATTCTAATTACAATTGCATGTGAAACTAAACCTAATTTACAATCTCTTGCCTTTTCAAAATTTACATACAATAATTAACCTGTGGGCAAGTGCACTACTCTCAATTTATCTTTAAATTATAAGTGCTGGTAACAGAATAATGACTGCTACAATAGAATGGTTAAAGGCAAGTAATAACGCATTAAATCTCCCACTCCCAAGCTACAAATTATTAACACCCGTGTCCTCAAATTTTAACACTTCTGAAACTATTCTTTCCCTGCCGACGTGAACTTGACCTAATTTCTGGTTCTACAGGTTACCTCGAAACTGTCCGTCTTTCAACCTTGAAACAGCGTGCTGCGTTCCGACCGCGTTGCTCGATTCCGAAGTTCTGCGTTGCCTTCGCTGCCCTCTTGCGTCCTTTCCTCAGTCGTCGTCTTCTTCCCGATCGCCTCGCGTATTCTTCCGTTTCCACTAATCGGTTTCTTCTCCTCCCACGGCTGCTACCGCCTTCGATTACGCCCAATTTGCAGAAAATGTCCCTTGCACTTCCCTAACTGCCAGTGCAAGTACTTCGCTCGTTCCTAACTTTATTCTGTTAATCAAGAACTTTCAGAGCTTTCCTGAGAACGGGCACACTTTTACTTCCCGCATTAGTTAACAGAAGAATATTTCTCTAATTCCTGACTACTGCGCGGACGACTAGCTAGACGTTTCGCAACGCCGTACACTCCTATTCTAAACAGTCGTTGCGGCAATTTCTAACTAATCTAACGCTCTGATAAAATCTGCACATTTGCCGAGCGGTGCCTTACATGAAGAACTGCTGACCCGACGCGTGCTAGCAGAAGAGATGTTGACTCCAGGCGAGATGGCGAGAAAAGAGGGCTCCCGCTTCCGCGTTTGCGTATTTATTGGCGTTCGCCTGGGGAAATTCGGCGTGGTGGGGATTATTTCTCCTACTTGTGCCTTCCACCAGCAAAAACGTGGCTTGATAGTTCGCGGCGACTAGTACGAGCAACGGATACCAGGCTGCGCGTTTTGCTACTCTGGTTTCGGCCGCTCTTCTCGCTGCTTGTAAACGTTTATGCCGGCGAAACTGTGGTGTTATGGGGTTGTATAATCCCATTTCGCCACAATATATATATATATATATATATATATATATATATATATATATATATATATATATATATATATGCACAATCTTACAAAACTGATATTATAATTATGTGTATTAATGAAATAATATTTTGCCTATTTAAAGCATTAAAATATTTTCATATTTTAAATTATCTGTCACGATCGCACCTAGAGAACACTTTAATACTCGGCTGTGCTGCTTTCTTCGCGTGTCTAAAAAGTATGTTCCCCTCTGGATTACTTTGAGAAGTGCTGCACGGGAAGATTATTATGACGAGGAAATGCGCAACGATATTATTCTTCATTGGCTCAACTCCCAATACGTTCTCACATTGTGAAGAAAACTGATGTCAGCACAGTGAGGGGGAGGGAGGGGGGAGGAAGTGCAGCAGCTATTGATATTAGCGATTTACCTAATCGTTTTTCGTAATATAGTTTTACTTTCTCGCCATACCACGTAGTAAATCGAAAGTATTTTAACACATGGTAAAATCGATAATTCTTCGACCGAAAATTTCGTGTTGTGGGATTCTGGAATAGAAAACGTCGCTAAATAGTATCGTCATCTAACACGTAGTTTAGCTAGAATCCACGTTTTTTCATCATGGATACATTGATTGACGGCAAAATGCCTGTCTGTCCATGTTCAATGCCTAAACGATCATAAGGTAATCTCCAAAATTGAGATTGTCCAGTCAATCAGGTCGAACTCGAGGTCCTGTGAGTTAAAAACGTATTAATTTGGAGCACCTTTACATAAATCCTCAACATCATTTTCGAACTTATCTCGAAAATGACTCCAAATTGTTTTTATTCAACTTTTTTTGGAGAGAACCCCTAAAATGACGTAGATTTCATATTCGTATAGTTCTAATTGTTCAACAATTGCAAAAGTTCAAATGCTTTTCGGGGTCTTTTCCTAATTTCAATAGAGAAAATAGATTTTGTCTTACTGAATTTTTTATAAAGGCAAATACTTAAATAACTAAATAAATAACAGGTAAACTGCAATTTTTTGAAAAATAAGTAGTTTTTGTTTAAATAAAAGCATTTTTCTCAAAACGAATTTTTGTTCCTTCAAATAGTCCAAAGGTCGCTTAAAAATGGCGAGGGTCTAATTTTCGTTCAACTATCTTAATTTGGGAAATTTTCAAGAGTTATAAATAATCCAAAAACCTTTGTACTATTTTAGCACCTCTAGCTTTTCATGTTTGGTACTTCAAAATTTGTTGTGTTTCTTGCACACGTTCTTACATTTTATTTTGAGAGTCCATCGGTATAATATATTTAAAGATTTACTAGTCGTTGTTATAGTAGAAAGTTCTCTAAATTCTATAATTTTTATATTTCTACGGTATTACGAGTATTACGAAAAAGTAATTATTAAATGTCACTTTACTGCATTTACTAAATTTTTATCCTTTCCGTCATTATTTTGTATCAACATTTGGTGCCAAAACTATTTTCATTTTCGGCCAGGCTTCGTCAAAGCAAATCGATACTCAGTTAATACATGCTTTTATTGAGATATCTAAGTAATATTGCTTTGACGAGCAAATTTCTACGCTTAAGTGAATATTTGAGTCTATTCATTTGGGGCTTAACAAGAGTGATCGGGAAGGGAATTCATTTTTTTATGTCTTTAAACCATCATTTAAATCCCTAACGTTGAAAATGTGTAGAGTACTAAGAGTTATCGTTGCTCCATTTTTCCTCCCATCGCTTATTCTACATACTCGATCATCATTTTATCGTTCATAATGCTAGTCATTCAACCAATTATTAAATTATTTAAAGTCATCCGAAAATACTCAAAAAAGGATGAAAATAAATAGGCAAAATAACCTTCTTTAATGCTCTTCAGCTCTTACGTCGTATTTTATTCTTTTGTATGGAGTTTTCTTTCACTTTTTCTAGCGAGCTAACTCGCACAGCAGACCTCCCACAACGCACTCTACCTCTCGCGTCTGCGCACCGCCTCGACCCGTCCCCGCTGGCGGTGGCCAGCGGAGAAAGAGCGCGCAGTTGTTGCCTGGCATAAAAGCTCCTGCCGCTCGAATTGGCCGCGCTGCTGCGCCGCTGTATTCTTTGATCTCGCGCAGTCGAGGCGTACTCCGCACCGTACTCCATATATCACCCAAACGGAATTAGCTACTCGAAGCGCTCATCAAGGCAGAGTTGCGCGAGCATGAAAAAACTAAAAAGAAAAGGGGAAAGTACTGGTCTATGAGGATGATAGGTTTATAAAACGAACGACACGGTTAGGAACGAAGGGAAAGAGTGAGGGTGAGAGAAAAAGTGTGTGTCGTACCCTTTTTGATCATTTATCTATTCGCGACACTTGTCCAGCCCTTTCGTCGGAATCCAATTACAATATTTCAGAAAAATTCGCCCGTTCTGAATGCTTCCAATACCCGGATCGTACAATAAATATCGGGGAGGTATTTTCCGCCTTCCGCCGCACGGGAATATGGAAGGGCCCCGCTTCGCCCGAGTTGGCGAGAGCGACGCACACATCTGCGGCTGCGCGAATAGTAACGACTGGGAGGAATGGGGGTGAGGATGGCAGATGGGGATAGAGATGGGGATGTGACTTGAGTTGGGAATGTGGATGTGCATGAGGATGTGCATGAGGATGAGCATGAGGATGTGCATGAGGATGTGGATGAGGATGAGGATGATTATGATGATGATTAGAATGTGGATGTTGATGAAGATGAGGATAGGGATATGAATGGGGATGTGAATGGGGATGGTGATGGGGATGAGGATGGGGATGGGGATGAGGATGTAGATGAGGATGTGGATGAGGATGGGAATGAGGATGATGGGGATGGTATCTTGAGGTAACATTGGGGGCATATTTTTTTTTGAGACTGGTTGGCACACTAGATATAAGTTTGGAGAAAATCAGTGAAGATTCTAAAAGTATCAGTTAAGTGCAAAAAAATCTATAGAATTCATATATTTTGTTTAATATACAGAAAATAACAAAATAGGAATATATTTTGTGACAGGTTTTCTACGGTAAGTTAAATGGAGGAAGATATCTCTAAAAATATTAGAATTGTGATGGATGTCATAACAGACAAGTTGATATTGAAAAATATTCACACAAGAACATTATCATAAATGGAATTGACGCCAAAAAGTAATGAAGTTTACAACAATTTTATAAAGCTTTAATAATTGACACCGCGTGATGTGAGGAAAGTATCACCAAAAAGAAGAATAGTGCAGCCGGCTGACCTACAATAGAGCTGTGTGGGTTGGATGGGCCTCCTGACGAGACTGCTGGTGGTGGTGCAAACGAGTGGAGGAGGTGATGGCGCTGATCAAGTTATCGTCTGCCCGCACCACACCCACACCCACCCCACACTCGCCCCCGACCTTCCTCGCACTGGTCCCCGCCCCCGCCTCGGCCTTCCCTCGCCTTCGCTAACGCAGTTGCTTCCACTCACGCCCCCGCTCGGGCGTCGCTCCCGCTCCTGCCCACGCCATTGCCCACGCCCCCACTCCCGCTCCCACTCCCGCTCTCCCCACCGCTCCCGACATCGCTCCCGCACTCGCTCCGCTCCCTCTTCGGCCCCCGCTCTCTCTCCCGCTCCCTCTCTCGCTCTCGCCCCCGTTCTCGCAGCCCACTCTCGCCCCCACTCCCTCTCCCGCCCTCGCCCCGCTCTCGCAGCCCACTCTCACTTCCGCTCGCGCCCTCTTCCCCGCTCTCCCTACCGCTGTCGCCCCCGCTCCCGCCCTCTTCCCCGCTCTCGCTTCCGCTGTCGCCCCCGCTCCCGCTCCCGCTCCCGCCCTCGCCCTCGCCCTAGCCCTCGCTCCGCCCCTCTCCCCCGAAGTTTCCCCGCCCTCCACCTAGGCAATGCTTCCGCTCACAGATTCCTCCCCTCTCTCCCCCGCTTCTGCCTTCGCCCCCGCCTCCGTTTTCCGGCCTCGCACCGCACTTCCCTCGCCGTCGCTCCCATTTCCCCCACCCTCTCCCCCGCGGCGGTCAGGCTTGATTCACGTCGGCGCGGCGCGGTGGTAGCAGGCCGGTGGTTGGTATGCGCTCTCCTGGGTGTCTCTCGCCGCGCCCTGTTCTCAACCACGCCCACCCACGCAGCGCCAGCGCTCGTCGTCGCTCCCGGCCCTCCACTTTCGGTTCTTTACTCCCAGCCACCCCTTTCCCGCCTTCTAAACTACTTGCTTATCATTAATATCATTATTATCAATATTAATATCAATATTATCATTATTGATATTAGTGTCATTTCATTATTATTGTTGTGATTATTATTATTTAAATAATTTAAGGGCACTTGTATATTCATCCTTAATAGAATTTTTTTGTAAATTGCTGTGTTCTTCCATCGGTTTGCGCAATCAAATTTGCAATTGCAGTAATAATAAATGTATTTATCTTTTTCTTCAGACAACTTCCCCCTCATTGTTTCTTGTTTGCACCAACCACTTTTCCTGTATCTCTCCCTCCAACTCTCTGTCTCTTTTCTCGTTGACGACAGTTTCCCCAATTCCTTCTCCGCGTTTATTTTGGCCATCTTTCCTCTCCATTGCTGTCCTTGACCAGTTTCTTCTTCATCCTCTTCTCCATATTTCTGTAAGCCGTTTTCGGCTTCTTTGCTAACTACATTGACAATTTTTGTATAAAACGAAAACAATTTCTTACCAACTGTGTCAATATGTCTGGTTTTATTGCATATAATTATTAACTTTTTGTGAATTAATGAAGAGCTCACATTGAGATTGTAAATTTTCTTTTAATGTGTATTTATCAGGCAGTGAGAATATGCATCCCCTTTTCAAATTCCAACAATGGCTTAAGCAAAATTTGTGTTAAGATAATTATTTCCCTTTTTAATCAACTTAAATTGGTTTCCAAACTTAAGTGAAAATCTATTACAGAGTGCTTGCCAAAGCCAGACTATAAATGGAAAAAAACGAGAATGGTGCACCTTCCCAAAACACTCTTCTGCGTTTTTCCGGAAATTGGCATTCCCCGGTTTTCAGTTTCCCTTCGCTTGCATCAACATCTTCGAAGGGTTTCCTCCCTAGGCCGGAGGGTTGCTAAGGGTCGCGTTCCGATGCACGGAGGGGAGCCGGAGGGTGTTCCCTGGAAGAAACCGTGCCCTTACGCTCCCCTCGCGCCCTCCCTCCCACGCCGTGCGCCCGTCACCCCGGCCTCTCCTCGTTACAACCACCCTCCGATGCCCCGCACTTCTGCTCTGCTCTTCCTCTTCCCCTCCCCCCACCTCACTTTCTTCCTGCCTGTGCCTCACCTTCACCCAGCACCTTCACATATTCTACTTACTACTTCCACTCACCTCCATTGGCTCGCCTCCACCCCATTTCTGTGTCTTGCCCTCTTCACTGTTGCCCCGCCTCTATCTAACCTCTACCAATCCACTTAACTTTCTCATCACTTCCTCCTCTTTTACCTTTCCTCCAGCCCACCTTCACCTTAACCTAACTCGCCACCCACACCTCACTTTAACTCATCCACGTCTCTAGCTCCACGTCTCCACCTCTACGTCTCCATCTCCACGTCTCCACCTCCACGTCTCCACCTCCACGTCTCCACCTCCACGTCTCCACCTCCACGTCTCCACCTCCACGTCTCCACCTCCACGTCTCCATCATCACGTCTCCACCTCCACGTCTCCACCTCCACGTCTCCACCTCCACGTCTCCACCTCTACGTCTCCACCTCTACGTCTCCACCTCTACGTCTCCACCTCTACGTCTCCACCTCTACGTCTCCACCTCTACGTCTCCACCTCTACGTCTCCACCTCTACGTCTCCACCTCTACGTCTCCACCTCTACGTCTCCACCTCTACGTCTCCACCTCTACGTCTCCACCTCTACGTCTCCACCTCTACGTCTCCACCTCTACGTCTCCACCTCTACGTCTCCACCTCTACGTCTCCACCTCTACGTCTCCACCTCTACGTCTCCACCTCTACGTCTCCACCTCTACGTCTCCACCTCTACGTCTCCACCTCTACGTCTCCACCTCTACGTCTCCACCTCTACGTCTCCACCTCTACGTCTCCACCTCTACGTCTCCACCTCTACGTCTCCACCTCTACGTCTCCACCTCTACGTCTCCACCTCTACGTCTCCACCTCTACGTCTCCACCTCTACGTCTCCACCTCTACGTCTCCACCTCTACGTCTCCACCTCTACGTCTCCACCTCTACGTCTCCACCTCTACGTCTCCACCTCTACGTCTCCACCTCTACGTCTCCACCTCTACGTCTCCACCTCTACGTCTCCACCTCTACGTCTCCACCTCTACGTCTCCACCTCTACGTCTCCACCTCTACGTCTCCACCTCTACGTCTCCACCTCTACGTCTCCACCTCTACGTCTCCACCTCTACGTCTCCACCTCTACGTCTCCACCTCTACGTCTCCACCTCTACGTCTCCACCTCTACGTCTCCACCTCTACGTCTCCACCTCTACGTCTCCACCTCTACGTCTCCACCTCTACGTCTCCACCTCTACGTCTCCACCTCTACGTCTCCACCTCTACGTCTCCACCTCTACGTCTCCACCTCTACGTCTCCACCTCTACGTCTCCACCTCTACGTCTCCACCTCTACGTCTCCACCTCTACGTCTCCACCTCTACGTCTCCACCTCTACGTCTCCACCTCTACGTCTCCACCTCTACGTCTCCACCTCTACGTCTCCACCTCCACGTCTCCACCTCCACCCCACCCCATTCGCACCTCCACTCCATCCCTACCTCTCCACCCCACCTCTCCACCCCACCTCTTCCCCGCGCCTGTATTGCACACCCTGTTCCGACCAGCCACCGTTAAACCAAGCGATCTCTGGACACCATGGCTCCTCTTTTCCTTCCGCATCTCCTCACTTTTTTCGTATACCTTCGCCTAACCGTCACCTAACCGCTCAGCCTCTCCGTTCTCTCCCGCCCCCACCGTCTCCCACTCTCTCGGCACCGCCCCTCTGGCTACGCGACTCTCCCTCCCCGGCGACCCTCGAGGCCCCGCCGCCGATGTGCCCCCGCCGCGGGATTTCGCGTAAACTCCGCGAAATTGGCTGCAAGTCGCTCTCAATAAGATGGTCTTCGCGATAGGGTGCGCGCGCGCGGCCACCGCAGCTGCAGCCCCTTCAGGCATTACACCCCCGCTACAAGGCAGGGGAACAAGTGAGCTGCGACAAATTCAAAGAATTCGCCTTTCCCGTGTTTTTTTTTCTCTTGACTTCGAGTTCACGTACATACATCTCCCGTTTCAGCATCGGAATAACACGTTTTTCTACATCGCTTCTTGGTGTAACGCTTTCTTATGAAGCAGCACAATTTAATGTTCTCTCTTATTCTGAAAACTCATGAAAGACTCTCAACTAAACGTAGAGAAAATGAGTGTGTTTATATATACATTTACCGCTTTTCATTTCAAATAAATCTTTCTTGAAATTGTATACTTTTAACCATTAAAGCTACAATTGTCGGTAGAAATAGGGAGAGGGTATTTAATAACCAGAAAATTAATCTGACAACATTGGTCTTAAAAAAAAAACATATTTCTCTTGGAAAACATACCAGTACTATGTAGTATATATTAATGTAGCATTTATGATATATAATGGAAATATAAGTAAAAAAATTATGAATAAAAATAAACATTATTTTCAACATTTTATGCCACTTCCAGCAATTACTTTCCTATCTTCTTTCGTTTCCGTGATAATGATTTCCAAGTTCCTTAATATCGGGGAAGTTGCTGAAGGTAATAAAGTACGTGAGTCTTTTATGTGTTTTCGGTATTTTATTGGGCTTTGTCATTAGTTTAGAACATTACGACGAAGAACCATTCAACAGCGAGGATTCTGAAGTACTTTATTTGCCTTATTTTTTAAAGTTTGTTGAGAAAAGTCTATTTAATTTTATTTTAAATAATGTTTGCACTTTGTTTTATGTATTTCAAGTTAATTTTAGAACTTTTAAAAGTAAAATATCATGTATTAGCTACATTACTGAGAGGGTTTTTCTCGTATTTATGAAGGTACAGGTTAAAGGTTAACAGTGGCAGAGGCTTTATTTTGTAATTCGCTCAGCACCATGCGTTACGCGTTTGGAAAGGCTCTTCACCAATCAATGCTCCCGCGCCCTCCCCTGCACGGCCTCCTCCACCACGAAGACGCGAGTCGCCCCTCGAAGGGGGCCGTGAATGGGAAATTAAAGTCTGTATCTCTCTCTCGCCGTCTCGCCTCGCTCGTCCCCACGCCAGCTCTTCCCGCCCGCGCCACGCTTTCTAATGACCTTCATTAGACCTCATTTCTCTTTTCACTGTTTCTAGCACCTCTTCATTTGTCACTTTTTCTCTCCACTCGGTCTCATTAGGACATTTGAATGTACGGGCACCGGAGGGGGGGAGGGGGGTGCAAGCTCGAAAAGACGAAGCTGGAGAGGAATGGGGAAGGTCCGTTGAGGAGGGAAAGAAGGGACGACGCGAGAGAAGTGTACGTTCTTTTAATGCCGTCCCTCCTTAACGCTTTCCTCCGTCGTATTAAAAATTGTGTTGGACGAAATGAGTCGTGTAGACGGGACATTGTCTCGGCGCTGCCCGCTTCTCAGATGAGACGAAAATTGTCTCTCTTATTTAGCGTCCTAGAATCTTAACTGCGTCATTCGTCGGAACTGGAGAGGCTGCATCGCATGAATTATCCCAAAATGGTTATGCTGCGTTCTCGCCCTGCAGATGATTAGGGATACATCCATAACTTAGGTTTAGGATCCATGAAGTTTAAGTGGGGCGCTTACTTGGACTTCTATTTCAGTTTTATTCACAGATAACTTCGAAAGTTCATAGAATGCAAAAAACACTCGGTGAAATGAATAATTAGACTAATTATAATAGTAAAATTTCATTTGTTATCCTTATACAAATGTGTGAGAGATGCAATTTACTAATAACAACTATTAAGAGTATAAGATTACCTTATGAAATAAATCAAAAATAAAACATAAACGCGTATTTTTTTAAGAAATCGTTTATCTTGCCATTGCAATCTTCTGAAAGCAAGTCTACCAATTTAAAATGAAAACTTTTTTTTCGTGAAAATTTATTGTGAATATTACTGACACCATACTGACAAAATTAGTGGATTAACTATTGGCGGTAATTAATGAAGTATTTAATCACGTAATATGTTTTGAATTTGGAAACAAGTACATCCACATAAAAATTTAGCACGTAATCTCAGAAATAACTATTATAATTAACTCACACGTACTTTTCTTCTAAATGAAATAAATTATTAAGAAATATTTCAGTTGAAGTGATAATTATTCTTATTTTAGGGTTTCACTCTTCGTTTCAACGAAGAATGTTATTTATTTTCCTTACTAATCCCAAAGGATGTGTCTATCTAAACAGTACTACCTCCTTAAAGTATGAAATTGCTGCCTTAAGTTCTGTAAGCGCCCCATGCGGAATGTTGGGGAAAGAGATCAACATTTGTTGATGAGGGGTTGCAAACTTCATTATCTCTCGTAGTTCCTTTGCGCCTGTTTCTCAAGTTTCCCCCTCATCACGAAGTTTAAAACGAAATATATGTTCACGACGAAACGAAAATTTTCTGGGAGGGATGTTCATCGTATCCTGATTTTTCTTCGTTAGTCGTATTCGCGGGCAAATCTAAACCGAATTGAAATTAATTTGTCGCATTACTAGAGGGCGAGATTCGAGCCTGAAACCAGAGCGAATTAAGAAAACATTTCACTCCCTCGTCTTTATTACATTCTGAGCCGAGCGAAATTGGAAGCACAGGGGTTTGAGGCGCAGGGGGTGGCGAAAGCGGGTGCGGCGGGGGCGGCGGGGGCGGCCGTGGTGTGATATATTCTGGCAACCCCTTGCAAACAGACCTCCCTCTAGAGGTGAATAATCCTCCTCGAAGCCTCAGTAGCTCTCTGAACAACCACCGGAGCTGTCCAAAGACTTTCAAACGGTAGACAAGCCTCTTCGAGGAGCTTAAGGGGAAGTCCGCACTCTCACTCGTTGAATAAGAATTCATTTGAACAATAAATTCACCTGTTGAATAGATTTATTTCTCTTTTTCTAATTCTTTGGGGAAGATGGACTAGATTTTTGGCATTGAAAATCTCACAGGAGCATTTTGTAAATATCTAGAAATATTGTTTTCTTACTTTTTACTCTGGCAACTTGTACGTTCACCTGTTTTTTCTTCCTGAGATGCAAATTTATAAAACATTTTGTACATATCAAATCAAATTAATCTAACTTTTTAACATATATCTCTGTCAGAACTCTCTTGTGTTTCTGATAGTAAACAATATATATAATACTGTGACAATATATGCGTAGCAAAAAGCCTTGAATATGTTTTGCCCAAAATTTATGCGTCTGAATAGTTACAGTAACTGTCACCACTTGCGTAAATAGATTGTTCGTACACATTGCTTTAATTTCTCAGAAATGAAAAAAGCAATTTGATAGTTATTAGAAGGCAATATGAAGTGTAAGTTTTCAATTACGCAGTGATCACAGAAACGCGTCATTTATTGAGGATCAATGTAATTATCAGTCGCTTTCGCGATTCAAAGAATCTGCTCACATTTCATGCAAGAGAAACATTGGTGATTATTAATTAAAAATGTTTTGATTTATTATCGATCTCTCTTATCTGCATATTCAAATTCCTCTGTAAATAAGCCCCCAAGCACAAATGCTTTGCTGCGTAAATATTAAATACGACACTCAATTTGTTCTGCGAAAACAGGGATATAGGAATTTGCAGAGATGCACATGTGATTGGTTCGGAACAAAACATAGCAAATGAGATATTTTTTGTTGTGAGTGTGCATTGGTTATGATCGTAAAATACTCGTACCTGTATACCTCTTATTTTTTTCAAAAACATACAGAATATTTTTCAAATTGAGCTTTCCTTTCCTCTCACTTCCTTGCTTCTGCGCCTTTTCTTTCTCTTTTCGATCCACATTTACTGCCCTGAATAAAATATTAAAAAGCAAAAGATATGAATAATATCTCTTTTTTGAAATATTTGATGTAATCTAAGGAGATAAGAATGTAAGAATGCCTATCGTAATATAGCATTGCTTATCAAGCATAAGAAATTGCAAAAAAAACTTTTTTCAGGCGCATATTATCTGTATGAACGTATCATTCAAACTCTCTGAATTTACGGAACAGTGTTTTAAAATCTCTTCTATGCAGGCTAAGTTAATGATGGATAGTTAAGCCCATGTTCGCGAATTTGACCCCTATAGGAGTCGTAAGTTTTTAATGGAGAAAAAATTATTTGTACATTATTCTTCCGAAGAAAATTAATGCCGATAGCCTCTTCCATCGCTGGCTTGCGACATGTGACAGATCCTCAAACTTAAACGACATCCCTGAGAACAATTCTATTTGGTCATCACTCTTATAATGTGTGCATAATTGCAGGGAACGTAAGTGCTTTGCGTTTGCGAAATGAGAAAATATGGTATTGAACCCACGAGGCAGTTGACACAACCCTGCCAGAGGGGCTGCACTTGAGCACCGTGGATAGAGTCGTGCACGTCCTAAACTACGAGAAGGCAACATTTCCGGGATCCTCTGAACCCACTGTTTAACTAACATATATGTATGACATATTTTTGTATTAAAAGAATAAATCATAATTTAATGGTTAATAAATTATAAAATTAATGATATGATATTAACAAGTGCATTACATTTTATTTTGGACGATTTTCCGAATTACCAGATGGTCTGAAGAGCCTTAACCCCAAATGTAGGGTCCCAGTCCATCAAATTTGTCGACTTAAAACATAGGAAAAGAATTAATGGTGCGATTTGACGTAAATAGAATGTACTACGGCCCCCCTCTCAAAACGTTCAAGGGGGCACGGCGCGACGCCTTTGGCCGCGGAGCGCGGCGCGAGGCTGCGTCGAGTCGGCGCGAGTCGTAAAGCCCCGGGGCGCAAAGGGCGCGCCCTGTAGGCAGGCAGCGACCCGCGCGCCGCCGCCCGCCCGCCCGCGCCCGCCCGCCAAATCCGCTTCATAATAATTGCAAGAGCCAACAAGCGCGCGATCCGGTGCTCGCCTTTGTGCCGGCGCCGGAGGGGGCGGTGTGGGGGGCGACGGGGTGCGGGGAGAGCGGGCGGGGAAGAAGCGCAGCTTGGCTCAATGGGGGCGGGCGAGGAGGGACAGGAAAGGCGGGGAGCGAGTGCGGGAGAATGGGAACTCAGCGGGCAGGGGAGGTGTGGAACGGGGAGAGACCTGAGGGAGACAGCGGTTGGCGGAATGATAATGAGCTGGCGGGAGAGTTGGGAGTCGAGAAAAGCGCCGGGAGAGGAGTTGGGTCGAATGGAACGCGAGGTTGGTCGAATGGAGGAGGTTGGTCGATGGCAACAAAGTGTGAAAAGGAGCCCAGAATTGCTAGGCAGTCAGACCAAGGCAAAGATGAGTAAGGTGTGATGAGGTTTGGGGAGTGGGAAGGAAAAGGTGGTGGGGAGAGTTCAGATTAGGGAAAGGTAGAGATAGAATGGGGGTAACTGGGTTTGCAAAATATCGGAGGATGCAACGGAGAGGCGTGGGTTGGAATGGATAACGACTTGATAAGAGAGGCGATTGGCGGAGTTGTGAGGGGCATCAGGATTGGGGAAGGGAATGCATGGGAGAAACCCGGAGAGGGACGCAGTGGGGTTAAAGGAGGTACGACCGGAGCGGAGCGGGGATAAAGGAGACAGAGTAGAGGCGGAGCGAAGTGGAGGAAGCTCGGGTGACAATCCGCAGGCGAGTGAGCCACGTATTACCTTCTCTGTAGGGTGCAGACCCATCATAACTGTACACTACGATTGTACGTTAGTTTTTGCTCTCCCTCTTGTTAATAATAATCCTTGTGTAGTTTGTCTGTAATTATTTTCTATTAGGCTATGATGGGCTCATGAAACTGTAACTCCTGATGCTAATAGAATAGCTGTATTTAGGAGGGGAATTTGTATAGGATTAAATGGTGTAATTCCTATAGATGGTCAAATTATGCCTAAATCGATGTTGGGAGCTAAACTTCTATGAAAAATGCTCAGAAGAATGAAATGAAAAAAAATACTTCTGATACAATAAATAGAATTATTCCTCAACGTAATCCTAGGTTGACAACGGATGTATGTATACCTTGATATGTATAGTTCCCCCTCCCCGAAATATGCGACTTTCTTTGCTTTACCTGACGAACGTGCTTTCGGGCCCACCATGCAAATTATTAGGTCTTAGGTATTAGTCATTGTCTTGATAAAAATCTGAATTGATTATTCACGATCTTTTTATGAGTTTTGATGGATTTTATCCTAAATCTCATTTTCATTTCAGTTCGATATTCTCTTGCATTTCATTTGTTTTAATCATTAATGATATTGTAAGTATTCTTCGATTTTTAGTATTTTTTGTTTGAAAAACTTACATTCATCATTCTTTCTATCTCTTTGTAATGTTTTCATTCTTAATTTTCCACGTACTTAATTCATATTGCCTTCACAGCTACGCACCTTCTCGAAGTCTGTTTTCTACCTAATGCCAAAGGGTTAAAGCCAAGAAAAGCTTTTGTTACCATTCTTTTTAAGTTGTTTAATTTATTCAAACTCCTTGGACTTGACTAACGTCTTGCCTCCTCTCTTGCAGCGTCGATCACCTTCTGTGTTTCTCGCCTTCTGCTTCCATGCGATTCCGCCATCATTCAGGGAATCTCTCCTCTTCTCCTCAAAGGCGCAAAGAGACTTTGAATAGCCGTTTACTAAGCCTGCTGTAACGCCTTTCGCTGCATACTATCTCGTTCGAGTGCGCCTCGGCCTGTCTTTCCATCCCGCACTGATCTCGTTTCTCTTGACTTTGCCCAGTCTCGCCCGATCTCGTACCACTCTTCCACGCTCTTTCCAGGTTGCCCCGCCCCTCTCCTCCACGCTCCACTCCTCTCCACCTCTCTCTGTCCCGCTCCGTCCCGCTCCGTCCCGCTCCAGCTCGCTCTTCCCCGCTCTCCCAGGTCTGCTCCGCTCCACCCCGCTTCGTCCGCCTCTTTCCCATTCTGCTCCGTCCCACTCCACTCCATTCCTCTCCGATCCAGGGGAATCCCCGAACGCACAGCGTCGCACTCGCGACACAATGGGACTTTCGACGGCTGCGCTCCCTCCCACGGAGCGTCAATCGCGCGAACTAACGTCTCTTTCTCTGCCCGCCGCGTCTTCCTTCCCCCGCTGTTGCCCCTCACTCCCTCCCCCTCCGCCTCCGCCTCCCCCTCCCCCTCGCCTGCTCCTCGAGTTTCCGTCCTGGCGCGGAGCGTTCTGCATCACCTGCGATTTATTCCCTAGTGAGCCGCGCGGCCCTCAGGCTGCCGCGCCCCTTCCGGCTTCCCCACCCCTCCCCCTTCCCCTCCCCCTCTCCCCGGGGTGCGCTGCCGCGTCTTCATCCCCTCGCCGGCACCCGAGGGGCACTCGACTGCGTCAATATTTACACTCGCCATTCCAGTTATTACTTCAGACAATTCCCCGCTCGAGGGCGCCGTCCTCTCTGAATGGCGGATCCTTGGGGCCGACCGGCGCTACCCCCTTACACTATCAATGCAGTAATTCCAGGAGGCTTTCCGTGAAGTGGTGTGGACGCGCGATTCACTTGGCGCACTGCGAAGGAGGGGGGTGATGGCGGAATGATGACGAAAGAGGTGACGGAGGGAGGTGAATGTGGGTGAGTAAACCTCGACGCACGTGTCACTGGAGGCGGTGTCGGAGGGTTGGGAGTAGCGAAAGGAGATGTAGGATGGAGTGAAATAGTGGACGGAAAATCTGATGTTAAAGGTGTGTTTAAGACGACGTAAAACTTTGCTCGAATGGGACGTGTGCGTTGATTAGAAGTGTGAAGGTGGATATGTATGTGATGTTGGAGAATGATGGGAACGGCGTTGAAATCGGAGTTTGCGATGACGTTTGGGGCCACTTTTGGAATGGTGTAGACTTGACTGAGAATGTCATTCATAATGACGGTGTCAATGTCACTGACAATGGCATTCATCATAATTATAGGTACTATAATGGGCGGTTATGAAAGGAGACGGTACTATAATGGGCGGTGATGAAAGGCGGAAAGTATTGGAAACCATATTGTTGGTGGTTTGGGTAAATAGTTGAAAGTATGCTGTTGGAACCAGTCTAGGATTGGCGTTGAAGATGTCGAAGGTCGCAAAGTTGTTAATGTTAGGAGCGCATTACGGATGGTTTGCGACTTTGGGAGCGACGAGAGAAGGCAGTTAAAGATCCAAGTGACAGGGGTGTATAGGAATATTTAGATGGAGTATGATTAGGCCTTTCGAAAAGGTGTAACTGGCAACGTTTTAGAAGACGTCATCGGCAGAAGTGGAGACAGCGTCGGGAATGACATTGTCGGTGGATATGGAGCCGGAAGAGTGGCTACGCCAGTGGCTGGAAATGGAGTCGGTGTTGGCAGTGGCGGCGGTGGTGACGATTCCTCTCCAACTCGAAGCGATATCGATCTGGCACTTGTTCGCCTGGGCGCGGGAGGGCGGCGGTGATAATCGCCTTTCTAGCGGCAACGGTGCCCGCGCCTGTTCGACTTGAGCGCGCCCTTTGAGCCGGTCGACCTCGCGCCGTGATGAGCTCTGTATCGATAATGAAACTTCCTCAAGATGACGTTCGAGGGAGAATGCCTGGTGATTGGGGGGAATCTTTATCATGCAAATGTTGAGCCAGTAAATAAAGCTGTGAGGAATTGAATTTTCAGTCTTGTGATCATAGTTGACAGCAGTGCGCAGGGGAATTGTGCACACAAAGAATCGATTTAGTCTCTCGGTTTATGAAATGGAATTAACATAGGTCATGAGACGGGAGAAGAATCGTATTTCATATGTCTGATTTCTATATTCATATATCAGATGAACTGGGCGTTGAAAGTTTGACAACATATAATAATGAACTTGTTTTTCGTATGCGTTTTAAAAAAAATTATCTTCTATTTTTATCAGTCAATCTGCATTAATGGGGAGTTGGCCTCCTAATGCAGGGTAGTTAAACTCTACAAGGGTTGCCTTGTAGTTGGGTTTACAATCCTTATTTTTGGACATGTTTTTCTGTTTTGGGTCTGAAAATTTTCTGTTCTGTTTCTGTCTGAAGGGAAGTTATTGTCAGTTTTGTGTCTAAAAATTGCTTTTGCGAATTTTTTTGTGTTTGCTACTACGTCTTATCAGCACAATATTGCTACCGATACAAATATAATGTAAATATATTGTTTAATAGTATAAAGTTGTAAACAGAGTGTCGCCTACATTTACCCACAAATATACTTCTGTTATGTTTGTTTATGAAAAATAGGAATTATCAAGAACAACTAAACTTAGGATCGAAAAACTATGATAATTATAAACATATTTTAAATTAAATAAACTAGAAAAATGAAAACAAAATAAATATTTCAAAGGACGTGAATTTGATATTAAAATTCTTTGAAAATCTTCAGTGAATACTGTTTTATAGTTGTTGAATTTATTATTTGGAGGGCGATAAATAATATTTATGCATCAGGACCGCAATTCTCTTACAATAGTCATTTAAAAAAAATATTTAATTTTTTTATCGTGTGATATTTTCTATTTCAACTTTTATGGAGGCAATTTTGTTCAGGTGCAGATGATACTAGAATAAAAGATGAAAGAAAAAGGGGAAATCTAAGGACATATGAGAAAATCAATTCCTTTTTTCACCACTTTTCATTAACTGTTTGAGAATTTAATTCTGGCACAAAAATTCGTAAAGCTTACTCTTTCGTCCCTAAAGTTAGGCATTCTCGAACACGCCTCGCTTGATAAACTGCCTCATGCCTGTGATGTATGTGTTTCAGCTAATACCCGTTTTATTTTATCACAAAGGGACGCGTGTCATGTTCTTGTGGAAGCTCCTTCAGTTAAGGGTTGATCACTGTCTAAATTAGAAATGCACACATTTGTGTATTTACAATTATATTTTTGTTATTTGACTACTACTCGTACTATTTGTAATAAATAATATTTACAAGTTTATAAATTTTATATGAAAATGGAAATAGAATAGTAAGGTCTCTAGAGTACTATAGCATGTCACAGTATCAGATGTCATTGATAGTTCTGTACCCGTCACCTCACAGCGCATGTCACAAATAAGATTTGCCTAAGTTTGGTCTTTTAATCAATTTTATAGTAATTATTTACTATTAATCAAAGGTAATACTACGGGTGCTTTAAAAATTATCGATAAATGTTCGACTTGCAAGCGAGGAGGGGATTTATCTGCAAATTTCGAAAGCATGAGTGGAATTTAATATTACTATTCTGCGAGTGAAATTATGTCCAACAGAGTTCCAAAATGCGCCAAATATTGAAAATAATTGAAAGCGTACATTAAAATCAGAGGTTATGTTATACTGGCTGTGTATTGGACATCGACATAGCGATCGATGTATACCGTATCCTAAGATGTTTATGATTGGCCTGCAGATAGAAGCTGTAAGAAAAATCGGATAAAAAAGCGATAACCTTTTTGAGATACACCGCCCTTATTGAGTCATTTGTATGTATATTTAAATATTATTGGTTTAACTTGCACGTCTGGAATAGTCTTAGTAAATTACTCGACGAATCGATACGAGGCACAGGACTACGTATATAGTCAACGATCCGCGTGGTGAAATCGTAGAATGTGCATTCACAGTCTAAAAAATAGAACGGTTTCAGCAAGCCTAGTGTGGTTCTGTCAAACATCTGCTTTGTCTAGTCCGAACTCAGTACTTAGCGCTCCTAGAGCACAAAGCCACGCGAACATCACTCGAAACCCCATCTAGTATCGCGGGCGGCCAATTGAGATGACACAGAGCTGCTTTAACCCTCATTGAAGTAGAGAGCGGGATATACGCATTCCACTATTCGCTTTGACATCTGTGCAATGTCACAGAATGTATCCGGGGTGCAGAAACGGATTGCTACAGAGAGTTCAAGTACGTTCAGTAAATGTGTGTGTTGAAGAATGCATGTTATTTGCTTATCTTTCATTCAATTTTTGCCCATGGATTATTAGTGAATGAAACAGGAAAGTACTAAATAAAGATGAATAAATATGTTAATGACGGAATAGCAGTTAAAAGCTTGGGGTGGAAGCAAAGAAAGGTAATGTGTTGAAAGCTGTGAAGTGAATCGTCGACTTTTGTGGGCAAGAACAGTGTCGGTAGATGCTATTAAATGAGGAAATCATCGTTCGAAACAGAAAGGCAGGCGTTGAGACTAAATGTATTTTCTAGTTGCAATATGAACGTGTGACCAGGTAACTAGATACTTGCAAATAGAGTAAAAATTCCGTTTAAGTTTATAGATGGAAGAATTTTGAATTGACGATTTAAGAAACAGTAGTATTTATAAGAATGATTATGTTTGTGAATGAGAAGCATTAACTGTATTACAAACAAAGCATATATTAAAGAAAGCCTACGACGAACACATGACATAATTTATCTCAAGACTATGGCCTACCTTATAATTTATACCTGGCACCCAAAGTGAGTTTTGTAAACCACAGAAATTTGTAAGAGCTTAGGCTTCCACGGCCGGAGTCTATTTCCACTTGTCTATCTTGGAGACGCTGCGTCCTGGAAACAGAGACCAACGTTTTGGCCGCCATTCTGCGACCTTCCGTGTATTTCGCCTTGAGGAAGGTTCCCGAATGGCGGCTTTATTTTCCTTCCGAAGCTTCCTACGGAAGGAGGGTAAAGTCTGTTGTCGCACGTCGCAATTTGCTGAAAGTAAAATTTTCTAGAACCTGAATGACGCATCCGACCAAAATTATTCCGTTAACACAGACTTTGTTTATTCGATAACGTTACTTCAAAACGAGGGATTAATTTGATATGAAAAATTACTTAATTATCACTAATACAATAATGCAAGAACGATTCATATCTTCCCCTCCAGAGCAAGGCGTTGCCAAAGTTATCTTGTACCATCCTGTACAATAAATATATTGGAAAAACGTTTTCTCACGACCCACCTATCATGCCTAAAGCAGCTTACTTTTCAGAAAAATATGACGTGCAAACTCGATAAACCAGAATTACGAAAAAAATTCTCATTGATATCATTGTGGTGATAACTTACCTCTTTCATTCGATCGCGAGAAAAACAGACGGACACAAATCGAATTCTCGAATCAAATTCTTCTTTCCTGATATTGTTCCTGATTTAATATCATTTGGTATACAAGATAATGTATCCGAAGAAAAACGTAAATAATTTCATGGAAGTTATAATAGCTTCATGTAACATTTTTCACAGTTGTAACAGTTCGATGTGCACAGTTAAATAGATTCAGATGCACATTTTTGGAACAGTGCGAGTATATTGCGATCTGAAATTGTAGGAAAACTTGTGTCTGATGAAAGGAAACAATATCTTGCTGTCAAAAAAAAACTGTTACCAAGCAACAACAAACAATATACACAAGAGAGGATTGTAAAAAATGACAATGAATGTGCAATAATAACATAAAATGAATAAAATTAAAGCAAGCAGAGTTAGGTTTCCAAATACCACTAATAAATATAATATTCAAAAAGGATCAAGATAAAATCGTACAACACTGTTCCCAATCTACTTATTCCCATTATTCGTCATCGGAATCCTTCCACAAACAAACGTGAGCATCATTGGCTTGCCTATTACACAGAAAAGTTTCCTTGAGCTCCGAAACGGATAGTTCCGCCCCTTTACCAACATTAGTTAAATAAAGAGTAAATATTAGCAATGAGTGTTGCCGAAAAAAAACTTATAAACTGAAATATTGGCTCCCTCAAACTAGAAATAATTTTGTGGGTGACGCCGCGTCGAAGGCTGTGTTGCCGACGTTTCGACCATCTTGTCGTGGTCTTCCTCAGGGCTGGTGTGCTTGCGGACAGCCCAGATCACGGACACGACTCTGGCCTTGAAAACATGCGACTTCATAGAAATAATTTTGTATAAAAAAATGAGCAACAAATTTGATATAATATTCCTGTTGACAAAATAACCAAATCCCCACTCCTCTAAAGTCTAGCGAAACGAGGGCTGAAGAAAACGTGCGCGGATAATATCCTTTCCTCGAGCGGCCTCTGGACACGAACGGAAGGCGCAGAGTGGGTGGGAGGGTGCACCGGCCCCCACACGAGACGATGGGATCTCTCGCATCACGCGTCCGTTATGACTGCCTCATTGCCTCGCGTGCGTGCGTGCGTGCGTGCCTCGGGAGTTCCGTCGCGCGGGAAGACCGCCCACTCCACCCCCGTGATCCACCCCCGCAGATAAACGCCTCCCTCTCCTCCAACTGCGTTGGTTCTGATCCCGTCCAGATGTGGGTTGTATTTGTCCTGAATGTGTGTGCGAGATTATCAGGCGCTGACGTGTTACATGGAGCGCGCTGTTATTTCGCGGGGTGGGGGAAGGGGGAGGAGAAAGAACGTGCACGCTACTACAGGTAGAGTTCTTTGCAGATTCTGATTTCGCGGGCGGTAATGTCTTGGAAAGTATTTTATGGGTGGCATGTCACTGTATTTTCTTCTATATTGTGCTTTCTGATGAAAGAAAGATGGTTGAGGGCGATATTCTTCCTTGTGTATTCTTTTGCTGTCTATGAAAGCCAACAGAGCTGTAGAAGAAAGGGGGCAAGAAATCTACTTGGTTCCTTTGTGCTATCTCCGTACATATTCATGCACACACAGTGCACCATCTTATTTCTGAGAATATTTGCCTTTGGTCTGAGAAAAAAAGTTATGAATGAGAATATAAAACCAAAGATATCAGATGAGATTTAATTGCAGAAACTTTAAAACGTTGAATTTTCATTCACTATTTCTCTTTACAATGTTCTACGAACTTTTACTTATAAAATTATTGAATGCAATACTCTATTATTGTAAGATCTGTTTCGAGGCTATTGTTACACATTTTTTAAATATATCGTTTTTGGTATTAAAAATAAATTAAGTTGTCAATATTTAATAAATCAAAGCAAAAATTTTTTTATTACAAAACGTATCCAATAAACAAATGTTCTCAGTATAGGGCGGAAATGAAATGGTCATCAAGGTATCTTAGAATGTAAATTCGTTAAGTTATAAACAATATGTTATCGGGTTTTCAGAAACTGAAATTAACATTTTCAGGCATGTATTTGAAAAAAAACTATCGTGTTGTATGGTGCTTTCCACAATTTGCCTGTAATGAACAAAAGTGGTGTTTGTGACCACAGTAGTGTTTGACATTCTGCCTTAAAACGAGATTAGGTTACCCATAACGTTCGTAAGCAAGGCACCCTTATACCTCCTTCACCATTGATGACTGTATCACCGCCGTCTGTGTCGCCGCTTAATATGCCTCCACCTCCGCAACCATCACCGTCACCTCTGTCTCTACCACTGCCTCCACCTCCAATGCCACTTCTATCGCCTCCTTTATCGTTTCCACAACCGCCTCCTACACCACTTCTTGTACCACCATCACCGCCATCTCTTTCATCGCTTCTTCCCAGCTCACTTATTCTTCTTCCATCGCCGCCTTCACTGCCTCCTTCACCACTTTCTCCATCAACTTCTTAATTGATTTTTCCACTGCCTACCTGCCTCCTTCTTCGCTTCCTCCGCCACATTCTCCACCACTTCCTTAACCGCTTCTTCCAGCGGCTTTCTCGTCTCCTTCACTGCTTCCTCCATCACCTTCTTAATCGCTTCTTCCATTGCCGCCTCCACAACTTACTTTAATTCTTCTTCCATTACAGTCTTCACTGCCCTCTTCACCGCTTTCTCCATCGCCTCCTTAATCGCTTTTTCCACTGCCTTCTCCGCCTCGTTCAACGCTTCCTCCGCCACTTCTTCCATCACCTTCTTAATCGCTTCTTCGATTCCCTCCCCGCCTCCATCGCTTCCTCCACCGCCGCTGACGTGTTCACCGCTGCCGCCGCCTGCCGCCTCTGCCGCCCCCTTCACCTGCTCCTTGGCCAGGTCCGTGCCCGGCGGGCTCCACATCGGACGGTGAACGGAGGACGTGACGTGACGTGACGAGACGCGACGCGATGCGCGCGAAAGCAAGCGGTTGGCGAGGGCCCGCGCAAATCAGCCGACCGTGCAATCAGGAGGGGTCTTGACGTCGGCGGCGCGCACGTGCTTTTCTCGTGAGGGAAGCGCGCGCGGCTTCGATCTCGGGAATGGGGCTGCACCGCGGCTCGACCTCCAGCACTCCGGGACCTTCCCACCGACCCCATCGCCGTTCACTCACTCACCTTCGTGCCAATTCTCTTTGCGAGATTCCGGGTAACATCTCTCCGCCAGTCGCCCTAGAGAGAGCAAGTGCCCTCAGCCGCACCCTGATCTTTGAAGTTCGAATTCACGGTTGTTTCCGACATGTTTGAATATGGGAAATGCGGAGTAGAGCTATTAATAACATGTAATAATATAAACATCCATTCAAGCCTTCGTGTGTGCGTAGGAGAGTCAAGACCAAATTGTCTGCATTTCGTTCAGACTATCCCGTGAGTAATACGGCACAAAAATAAATTCTCCTCCGAAGATAACCTGACAGGAAGGATTGCGCCGGCTCTCGCCATCTCGCCGGAGGATATCATATCCACCTCCAACAATAAAAAAACATGCACTATACTTGCGGGAATAATTATATTAGCAGTTGACGCGCCCGGAATCACTAATCAATCAATAAACCGAGGTGTCATTGCCTCTTCCACCGTGTCTCTGATTACTATGTTTCGTCCTACGCTGCCTCAACGATCGTTCGCTCCCCTCGTCTTCTCACTTCCGTTGTCTCCCCGACCTCCCAGTTTCCCCCAGTGTTGGGCGTCCGCCGCTAAGACCTTCGCCTGCGCCGCCCCCGGCGGGAGCGTCGGTACGTGACGAAACCAAGCGGCGCGGACGGAGGCGGGCCATCTGGCCGACCAACTCCCACCCCCTCCCCTCCCCACCCCCACGCCCGCCCTCCGCCACCCGCCGCCGGGGCACGTCCGAGGCGAATTTGCGCTGCGCGCGGGAGGGCGAGGGGGGGGAGGGGGTAAAATCGAAATTGGAAAATAGCGCGGGGACCTCCGCACGCACGGGGGCCGCGGGGGCGGAAGCGGGGAAGGGGGAATCAGGAAGAAAGAAAAAAAGGAGGAGAAAAAAAGGAGGAGCGTTGGCCGCAACCGCCAGAACACGCCCGCCGGCCGGGACGTGAGTTCCTTCCTCGTGACGGGTGGTGAGGGGGACCGGGACGGGGCGGGGGACGGCTGGACGTGGCGGCCGTGGACGCCCCCGCGATGTTTTTGTCTCCTCCGCCCCGCCCCCTCGCTCCGCCTGCAGACGCCGCCGGCGTATGGGCCTCCCTGCAACAGTCGGCGCCGCTTGGCCTCTTTGCTCTATCTGCGCCCAGTCTCTGCTCATTGGCGCTCCCCTCCGCTTCTGCTCGCGCCACCTCCATACGCCCACCTGCGTTCTAAATTGCTACTCTGTTGCCTGTCTCTGATGATTCAATTCTGCCGTGTCAGTCTGTAATGTACAAGATTTTGCTAAAAAATATCTTATTTGGTTTCTCATCCTCCGTTCTATCACCTCATTTTATTCCATATCATCCTTACTTCCTCTAGTCTTCTTAATACGTGCCCAGTGTTACGTCTATCAGTTCTTTCCAACTTATGATTTACTCCATCCTTAGCAAAGTCAACAATTCAGATTCATACCACTTTATGGTACAATACAATACAAATCGCTTTTATTTTGTTTCATGTACACTGCTCGTACTAGTATATTACACTTCTGTTGTGCCATAATCGAAGAAGCCTCAGTTAGTCCTAACAATCGACTAGGAGTCGTCGTCTTACTTCTGTAATGTACAAGATTTTAACAAACTATTCTCTTACATATATTTATGTGCGTTTATTGATTAATTTGTAACATACTTCATATGTTGATGTATTTATAGAATACTGAGTGGAATTTTGACAGTTCACCCAGTTTTTATATAATATGTTACTGAGTTTTGTTTATTTACATTCCACTCTTTGACTAATTAATACAAATCACTAGCACTTTCATTTTACTTCTGGTACCATAAATTCTTCTCTCTTTTTTTCTCCTTATTTTCTCAATACGACAGTTACTTGGTTCTTGCATCCTTGATCGATACTCATCTCTTCTACTATTAACCTTTTTTCAATTTTTTGTTCTTGCCATATTACTATATTGCTTTCTCATTCTCTCTCTCTCCCTCTCTTTCACTCTCTCTCACTCTCTCTCTTTCTTCTCCCGCTCTCACGCTCTCTCTCTCTCGCTTTCGCTCTCTCTCACTCTCTCCCTCCCTCACCCTTCTGACCCTCCCCATTACTTACTGACTCCTCACCCTACTGACCAATTCTTTTTCATTTTCTGCTTTACTATTATCATTTGTGTATTCGAGTGCGCTTGTCGTGTTATCTTTCGCTCCTCCCTTCACTCGTCTCTTTCTTTGCCCCTAGCTCTCTCCCCCCCCACGCCACCCAAGGCGGGATTCGATGCGGCAGCATTCGCGGCTTTAATTTCAACAGGGACACGGATTTGGTTTGCCCTTCTTCTCCGTTTCCATTAAAAGTTCCTCCTCTCGAGCAGCGGCTTCGGCTCCCCTCTCTCCCCTCCCCTCTCTTCTCCCCCTCTCCCCTCCCCTCTCCCCTCCCCCTCTCCCCTCCCCCTCTCCCCTCCTTTTAGGCCGAGCTCTTCGCGGTCGCCTCACGACTGAAGCAGTCTTATTATTTCTGCGCAACTTCGCGCTCGGCGCTGAACTCGTAATGTCCTCCCCCGCCCCCAACCGCGAGCGGCGCCACAGGGGCCCCGGTTGCGAGTGCGCATGTTTGTCTCTGCTCCGTCGCGCGGCGAAACGCTAACGATAAAAGTGGGGTGCTTCAGCTGCTGGGAAATGCTGCAATGCTACACGTCCTCCCAATATATGTCATGTTGCTGCTGTGGAAGATGGTAGTAATAAACAAATAAGCACTATAGTAAGTTGCTTCTAAATGAAGCTCTTTTTTTACAGTGTTGGGAACAGTTTATGCACTTTATTAAATTAAAAACTGTTTTCATGACGTGTGAAGTGTGCTGACAATAATGACTATAACTTTCTTACCTAAATGTTCTGAACAGCTTATGAATCTTTCCACAAGTAAGTACACTCGTGCATAAATTCTACAGTTTTGGAATTTTCCTCAATCCGGGTAAATTTTCTGTATTATTAGGTACCACTTCTAACATGAGCCTGCAAAATGTCATCGATCTGTAGTTATATAAATGGAAAAATGTATTATTGCTTTTCTGTTCTTTAAGCATGTCCATAGCCTACCAGTTTAATAATTTTTTTTGCTTGTCAGCTCTTTAAAGGTCTTTGTTTTTATTATCTCATCCAAACTTTATTGTATCTTTTTCCAGTGAATGTATCATCCTATTATTTTATAATAACAACCTTCGCTCTCAGAAATATCTTACTTGGTTCCTCATCCTCCGTTCTATCACTTTCATTTTATCCCCCATCAACCTCTCTTCTTCTAGTCTTATAAATATATACTCATCATCAGTTCATTCCAACGTATAATTTACTCCATCCTTAGCGAAGTCAACAATTCAGATTCATGCCGCTCTGTTACTATGCAAAACAAATCGCTTTTATTTTGTTTCATTCACACTGCTCGAACTTTATTAGACCTTAACTTAAACAATGATGTTTCACTTCTGTTATACCATTATCGAAAAAGCCTCAGGCAGCCGTATCAATCGACTACGAATCGTCGTTTTGCAGAGTAATCAAACAAGACATTTCGCGGAAGGCACGAGCGGGGAACATGAAAACCCGCTTATGCCATCAGTCAGGGACAAGCGAGTGGGGAATGCAGAAACCAGCGAAATTTCGCTCGCTCACTCACCTCGTGAACGACAGAGAAACGAAATTACGAGGGAATTTTCGTCTTCCTCGTCGTCACCGTCGGCGTCTGCTTTCGGGGCGTTTTGTGACGCTCTCCTGGGTTAATAATGCATAAAGGAATGCATATCGTGGTATCGCGCTGTTCACCTGAACGACGTCGCGCCGGCGTTATTGTGCCCCTAAAGCGGCCGGCCTTAAATGAAATACTTTCTTTCCCCGGCCCCTGGCGGAAATATGCAGCAATATCCCCTGCGGCGACGCCTCGAGCTGTGGGGCGACCACGCAACACGGAGAGGGGTGGCGTAGATGGAGCTGTGTTAATGCGGATGGCGATGGAATTGTCGCACACATACCTGCGGTGCCTCGCTTGCGACAGCGGGTTTGTATACCTTCTTTACATCGAGATACCTTGGTTAATATTTGTTAATTTAATTATGCTCAAAATGCTCTCTTGCCGATCCGGTGGCTAGTGGGTGGAAGGATCGCAGGTTCGAGTCCCGCCTCGGGCATGGTTGTATTGTGTTCGTCCTTTCACCCCCTATCATCATCATATCGTGTCATCCTCACAGATACCATACAAGCACCAGTGGTCACCATACCACATACCGTTACAAGCAATAGTTGTCGCTTATGACCTAGAAGTTGATGGGAACTTAAATAACAAAAAAAATGCTTTCTTGTAGTATATTGTGTTTTTTATTAAACAAAACGATATAGTACGTGTTAAAATTATTTTGTATTTATTAGTTAAAAGCAATAATGTAATGTCTGTCGTTCCTCATTATTATAAAATCACATTATATCCTACCAGAGTTTAACTATTTTGTGAAAAACAAACTGTTTGATTTGCGTTGAGTATTCACTATATAAATATATATATATATATATATATATATATATATATATATATATATATATAGTGAATCCGCACCCGTACATATTGTTTCGGGGAAAACATGTGATATACGGGAAATGGACTGAGAGAGATGAATCAGGGCATCAACTCATGTCACTGCAGTGCCCTTGAGCGGGATATCCTAGGTTTATAGACCCGACGGTGGTAGGATTTTTTACACTATCTAGGCCACATGTATCCCCTTCAGGAGGAGAATTATAGCGACCGCCTACTCTTCTGGTGGATTTCCGCGAATTTTCTTCTATCAATACCAGGGGAATGCCTGAGCAGTACCCTAACGGGTCACGGACCACGCGTGATCTTTCTTTCCCCTTTCTTGTCCTATCCACACCCGTGACTTTCACTCACACTTCCATGCAATACACTACCACATATGTCAGGATACTGCTCAGGAGATTAGAGCGTTTCCCGACTGGGGCGGTGCCCCGCTGGTGGGAGATACCTGGTTGAGGAAACCCCGCTAGTCAACGGGTAGGTCGGTGACGGATCTCACCAATCAGCGGCGCAAGCTCACCGTCACCTCCCGAGGCTAAAACAAGCACTACACTTATGTGCTTAATGACCTTACCAGATGTCTCGTCCGGAATGACTAACTCAACCAAATAGAAAATGGAAAACTCTTCTTGCACTCGAAGTATGTAGATGGTCTGAACAATGCGTTTTCCTCCTCCAGCTTTCGATCACAGAGTAGTCCCCCCCTTAATTACGTCATTAATTTAAAAGAGCTCATATATTATTCTCTATACGCACTGCTGGCACAGATCAAAGAGCGGAGAAGAAATAAGCCATTGTGGGTGGAATTTCTGGAGCAGCGGGCATTTAAAAGAAGTAGCATTTCACTGTCTCATAAGTCTACATTATGCACGCCGACTTCCGAAATCCCGTCCCTCCTTCTCTTTTAGTAGCAACTTCACTTTCGGAGGTCGCTCCACCTGAAACACAAACAGCGCTCGTAGAATGAAGCTGTAATTGTCTTACACTAAAGATTAACTTGTCTAAATTATTCTTTTGGAACCTACAATTTAGAAAAAGTTATACAAAATTGATGAAAAATTTTACAATTAATTTTATGGCCTTGATATACGATAATGTATGTTTGAGCCCACCAACTGATTTAGTAAATGCTACCAAAATTTATTATGGTATTTATTATATTCCCCAAATTACATTGTTTCTCTTTCAAATCTTAAACAAGGCATGGAGTGATATTGTTCACGACACCTGTGTAATATGGGACAATGATTTTGTAATTTTTAAATAGCTCAAAATCATTTAAAATATTGATTTTATTTTATGCGTTTTATTTGTTTGTAAATCTGTAGTCGAATCGCTTGCTGACCTAAATATTTTTTTTTAATGTGAAGAGAATATCAAATCAAAGCGTATTAAATTAAAGACAAAAACATTCACAGTATTAAATATTTTCTTGATGTGGTAATTTTTGATTTGGCATATTTTTCGCATGTGTTTACTACGGAGATTTTTCGTAGAAATTTTAAAATATGTTAATACATTGTTTAATATGAATATAAAAAATGGATGGTTAATTTGGATCTGTTTTACTACAAAATACCTAATATAAAGAAACAGATTTACATCTCAACAGATGAAAGTATTGTGAATTTCTTCGACAGCAAAAACACTGAGCACAACTGTTCAAACGCGTCGCACTAAAAAACAGCCTCCTCGCTCAGACGACCGAGCGTGAGCAAACAAGCCGTTACCCAGCAGCCCCGTGGCCGCGGCGTCTTGGCCCAGCTGCAGCAGCGCCCCTGGCGGGGGACGCTCGCAACGCTTCCGCGTCGTAAAAATGAGCCGCGCGTCGCGCAGCTGCGCCGCGGAGCGGAGCGAGGTGCGCGCGCGGGGGCGCTGCGGAGCGCCGGGGCAGCGCGCTGGGTTTCAGCAGGTCGTAAACGACGCGGGAATTGCCGCGCTTGCCGCCGATCCGGGAGTATATCGAAGACGGCGCCCTAATGAAATGTACGCGCTCTAAAGGGAGTTTTATTTTGCATGAGATCCGCCCCCGCCCCCGCCCCCGCCCCGCTGCTGGACGGCCCGGCTGCTGGCTCGTGTTGGCGCGATCGACAGTCTTCTGTCGGGTGGTGAGGAGTAATTGCTCATTAAATTCGGCTAGTGTTCGTTGAGAGGGTTTCTGATTTTTAACTCTCGTGTAAAATGTAAAGTGCTGCAAAAGTTTGTTGTAGCTAGTTCACCGAGACGTGTGGTATAGTCACAGATCATAGATAATTGAAAAGAGTACGAACGTACGTCGTAGTAGAAAATTTGGCATACATTTCTTCATTTACGATAAAGAGAGCAAGTCATATTTCATATTAAAGAGAATTGTAAATAGTTTTGATTGGTTTTGAAGATGGGTCGACATCTCTTTCAACCGGAGCATATTATTACACGAGAATAAATATTCCCGAGGGAGCAAGACTCGCTGGACATAAAATCAGGCTAGCGCTCGGATGTAGGGTTACAGTTATTACCCCTCGTGTGAATTATAAAGTATTGCAAGGTTTTTGTAGCTAGTTAGTGGAGCATGTGATAAAGTCATATGTCTCAAATAGTTCCTTTTTAGAAGCGTTCTGTATGCTTCGTTTCAGGATAGTCTAACGCAAATTTGGCCAGCTTCAATAATGTGCATCAAACGGCGGTATTTTACGCAATTATAAAGAGTTTTAAATCGTTTTGAAATTGATGACTTAAGTACGTAAAGAAGAAACTCTTTAAATTTAAAGTGATAATTACAGTAGTTTCAGTTTATAAATGCGAATACTATGATATTTCTAAGAAGTACGTACGCACTTCGAATTATAATGGGGTAATAACTGATATGGAATAGATTGTCGTGACCATATTTTACAGCTTCACTCAACAAAAAATAAATAATTCTCGTTTATATTGTATAATACTTCCAATCTGTAGTTTACGCGGAAGACATCTATAAATTATAAAATGTATGCAATACCAATTAATACTTAAAATTAACATACCATTAAAATTCATATTGTAATATACGGTATAATTACTTTGGTACCAACTTTGGAAGCAACTCTTCAACTTAGGACGAATTTTCTAGAAAAAACAAACAAACAACTTTGTGTTCACAACTTTCAGTAAAACGTACCATCAGGTTAACTTCATCTATAACTTATTAATTTTTCTCTTTAATTAGGAATAAAAAAGGCAATATAATCTTTGATAACTTCCCATAGAGGATTTTTTTTAGTTTGATACTTTGCTCACTGACGAAGACACTGGCAATTTAAAGAAACGTATTTTCACACTTATTAATGAGAAAGTAATTTTTTTTATTTTTTAAAGTAACAACAATGATAATCCCTGTTTCATACGGAGTGCCTGAGAAGAACGAGATCGCAAAACATTAGTTGAACGCGAGCAGCCTCGCACTATTTCTAGCGCGTCGCGTCCCGCGGGCAAACTGCGTGTTTTCGTTGCTCAGTGTCAGAGACATCGCGCCAACGCGAAATGAAAATAAGCGCCCTCGTCGAGCTCCGCGTTGTTAAAAGTCGGTGCGCTGATAAACACCCACGCGAATCCAGTCCGAACGCCGTTGGTCCTCGCCCAAAGACGCGTGCGTTTTCCGATGTTCGACCGATCTGTATTCCGATGTCCTTTTCACAAAACGCGCGCGCGGTGTTTACTTTCCGCTGCGTGTTTGATCCGCGCGCGCGCTTCGCGCCGAACAGAAGCTCATCTGAAGCGGGTAAGCTGGCGGGGAGGGGGGGGGGTGATCGCAGAGGCAACAAACACGCGCGGTGAGATCGCTGGCACCCTGCCGCCGACGTCATCGCCGATCTGGAGACCCCTTCGCTCGCGTTGGAGACTAGCGTTGCTGTACACGACACCCAGAGCGCCGCTCTTGTCTCGCGGATGGAGGAGCTGTCTTCGCCTGAACAAGAAACACCGTGTTCCTGCGAAAATACGAACGCAGGGCTTGCCAGTCGGTTTTATTTCCGACCGGGCTGAATATTGTAAACTGTGTAATCGACAGGAAAAGTACGTTTACGTCGGTTTGAAGAGTTTGTCGTAAGTAAAGCGAGAGAAATGTTAGGATGGGTCTGTGGAGTTTATGAAAGTGGTTTGTATTCGAACTGTGAGGATGCATAAAGTTTAAGTGGTTTTAGAAGAAAGTATAACCTGCACTCAAATTCTAAAAGTTAATCCAACGTCCGTCTCTTAAGAAAGGGGTTAAACAAAGTTAGTATCATTATAAAACTGTGATGATAACATACAGTGATTCAAAACGTTATCCATCATTATGGTGCATTATTGTATTTGACCTATGAAATAAAATAGCACGATATCGATTAATTGATCAGTAGTAAATGTTTTTACAACACTTTATGATTCATATTGAGAAGTTCTTTTTTTGGATTGCTGCAAATGATTACATCTTGTATAAAGATTGTTTCATTATTTACACTTCTTTATTTACCACTGATATGAAGTTACCGTGTACGTAACTTTACCCTAACTCAATACATTTATCATAAAATTATCGATATTACTTTCGAACTATTTCGAGTCACATTTGGAAAGTCGTAGATCCACATAACTTTCATATTATTTCCAAACAAATGTGGAATCGGTGAAATAACGAGCGGAGCAGTGGTTTTTGAAGTCTCTCGTTACACTTTCGTCCGCGGTCGCTTCTCTATTGTCTATAATGGCCGAACTTCGCCGAAGGCCCTCTGCCGTCGATCGCTACCCGGCTCTTCTGGGAAAGGAGGGGAAGGGGCTCGGTGCTGCTACTGTGGCGGTGGCTAAAGGACACTCGGGCTGGTGGGGGTGGGGGAGGGGGTGGGGGTGGGGGAGTGAGCAGGGCGCCAGCCCAAGTTTCAGACGAGGCAAACACACTCTTACCAATGACCCAGTTCTGTTCCCTGGGCAGACCCGCCAACCACCACCACCCACCACCACGCCCGATAGAAGAAGGGGTGTATTCGATCGAGCGCGGACCCAATCGGAAAGGAATCTGGAGTCTACTACTTTTGTTTTTGCGTCGTTCGGCGGCCGGCCGACTCCCGCTTTCCGAGCGCCGTTTCCGCCCCAAGGAATCTGCCCTCGTCCCTCATACCCACACCGCCCCGCGCCGTCCTCTTTGCTAACCCCCGTACCCTCCATCGCCGGCACTGCAGTCGCGGCTCTTATCCACTCCACCTCAGTCACTACTCACAATTCATGTACCCGTTATTTCTGCTACTCCACAACTCGTCACACGTACATCGAACCCTTATTTCCTTCAGAGCTAATAACTAGTTCCCTCGCATCTATTCTATGCAATCACTATTTTACTAATACTACAAACTGCAATGCCGCTGATATATTTCTGAAGTATAATAGAATGTGAATCAAAAATGGTTTCAAAAAAATAAAATAATTAAACTGTGAGTGAAATATTAATAAATTTACTGGACTATTTCAAATAACGTTTATACTAATAGTCGCTGAAATTTGAGTAAAATGTAATAATATCATACATGTAACCCATTTTTATCTACTTTCGGTAACGCAACATTAATACTGTTTGAGAAATGATGTATCCCAAATATACCAACCCTGTACTTTTTTACCAACCTGTACTTTTTCACCAGTGCACTACCACAAACCTGCACCTCCGTTTTCCCACGCCAGCCTGCAGCCTTCTCAGTACCGTGCCCGAGGAGCCCCACACATCGCGCCGAGCGCCCCATACACCCCTCGCAACCATTCCGCCCTTGCCTGCCCGCCATCTGAAATTAGGGTTCGCCTTCGCGGAACAGGAAGCATTCCGGCCTTGTGGTGGGCGTCCGCGGTTACCCGCCTGCAATATCGGATGACGAGAGCCCTCGCGGCGCCCTCTGTCCTCAGTCCTCAGTCCTCAGCCCTGGACTCTCAGCCCTGCGCCGTTGAGGACGGTGAGGGCACTGAGGACGGTGCGACGCTGGCCTGCGACTGAAATTTGCGCCTTCACCGCAACAAGGTAGGAGAGAGCGCTCGCTGGCTTTTCCGTGAGGTTTAACGGTAGAAATTCCTTTGCTCTTTGATAACGCGCTTCTTAAGAATTTTGTCAGTTGGTGTCCGGAAATAGTTGAAATAAACAGAAATTTACTGATATCAAGGGCAGTGCCACACATTCGGCATTCGGTGGGTATTCAGGCGAAGGCTTCTAAAATCTCGAGTAGCCAAGGGGCTCGGTGAATATTCTCTCCTTCGTTATGACACAAAGGAACGTCGCGCTGTGGGTAGGGTCGCGTGTAGAATGTTTAGTGCTTGGTAAGAAGGAAGCAACTCATTGGGTTTTGCAGGGAATTCGGCGAGTAGTCGGTCGATGTTCGCGAAAACTCCAATGACAGACACCGTTTTTTTATCACGCCGATTTAGGGTATTTGTTTACTTTTTCTGGGTTGAAAAATTGAAATGTGTGATCATAGAGTTACTTTGTTGTTTTTAGTGCTGTTCTTTGTTGTCACTTAATTTTTCTTGTAATACAATGCTGCACATTCAAGACGATAAAGAAAGGTAACAAATCAGATGACGTTTTCTGTCGTAAATACACGTAACTTGGCTACATAATCACTTCGACATTCTCATGTGCGTTTCGAAGCTTTACTTCGGTTGTTACATCATTGATGTCTAGGTATGAGGTAAAAAATAATTACGTAAATCACACCTTCCATCCGATTTTTTAAACCAACATCACGAGGACACCAAAAGTAACTCCAATTCAAAGAAGAGACCTCCATCATCCCGGAGAATTACTCGAATTCCCCGCCCCGCGCCGCTTCTCGGAAGCGCCTTCGTCGTAAGTCGGGCGCCACTCGGCGCCGCTCAGCTCAGCTCTGCCCCGCCCCGCCCCTCCCCGCCCCCGCCCCTCCCCGCCCCGCCTCGCCCCTCCCCGACCGCCGTGAGCCCCATTGTCTCGCGGGTGACCTCGACAGCCTCGTGTTCTCCGCCGGCGGCGCTGCTGCGACCGCCACCGCGGGGGCGCCTTCGCTCGGCCCTGGGCCTCCGGAGGCCGCGCCTTAATACCCCGAGACAAACCGTTGAAACGCGCCCGCCGCCCCCTCCCCCCTCCCCCTCGGCCGTTAGGGTCATGAAAGCGCCCGCCGCTTGCGCCTTCCCGGAGCCTTAAGAGCGCGCGCCGAGCAGGCAAGCCGAGCTCCCAAAAGCAGGCTGAGAATTGGAGAGGGGATTGGTGCCAATTAACGCGATGGTAATGGTGGTGGAGGTGATGATGGTTGGGGAGGCGTTCGTGATGGAAGGGACAGAAGCAGTGATGAAGAAGGTGCTCTGACGGGCCAGGGATGTGTGTGGATGGAGTCTGATAATGGAGATGGCGGCGGTTGGGTGACGATGACGGCTATGGGGGCTGTGGTGCCTCTGTCGTTAACAGCGAAGAAGATCTGGTAGTTGCAGCGTGAGCGGGAAGGGCGGTGGTAGATGAAATGATCGTGGGGCGGGGCATCAAAGCGATGGTACTATACTACGGACGCTAACAGTGTCAGTGGGGTTGGTGGGGGGATGGTCAAAGGGTGGTGGTGAGAGCAGGCACCATGGCGTATGTCATACGAGAAGCTGGTTAGGGACTGTGGTGGTGGTGGTAAGAGCGTTTGAGGTCTTGAGTCCTCTGTCATGGAGGCAGCGTCAGGGCCTGGGAACAAGAGCAGCGGAGGAGCTGGAGGTTAACGGCGAGCGACGCGGCAGCAGCCGCAAAGGCAGCAGTGATGATGACTGAGATTGGCAAACGCTGGAAGCGAGAGGTGCAGCGACTGGTAGAGGCGTTTGTGGAAGTACGCGGCGAGGGCGTGAGGACGGTTGAGGGTAGCGACGAGGACGGAGAACGCCGGACGACGCGGGCGGTGCCGGCGCCGGCGCAGGTGGCGGGGCGTGGCGAGGAGGGGCTCTGAGGGCGGCGGAGGCGGCGAGGACAGAGGCTTCGCGGTCGACTCTCGATTGTTCTGCGGCTTAGACGCTGCGGCGGGGCCGCGACAAAACATCTTCAGGAGTGCGGCGGCGTTGGGGCGCCGAGAGCCTCGGGAGCAGCCGTCGCTCCGGGGGCCCTTGGCGTTAATAATACCGGCAACGCCCTCTCTTCGCGCAGATATTACCTCCCGCCCGCCCGCGCCTCCCGCACCCCCCCTGTCCGCCTCGCCCGGCATCGCCTCTCCCCGCCCGACCCCCAGCCATCCCGCCCTGCCCCCTTCACCATGCTACGTTCCGCCACGCCCCGCTCCGCCCCACTCTGCCCCAGCCTGCCCCACCCGGCCCCACCCGGCCCCACCAGGCCCACCCCTACCCATCCTCCCCCACCCTGTACCCACCCCTGCCCCACCCGGCCCCATCCTGCACCACCCCGCCCCACCCAGCTCCACCCAGCCTCAGACCAGCCCCACGCAGCCCCACGCAGCCCCACACCCCCGCCCGCTCCGCCCCTCCCCTCCCCTGCCCTCTCCGTCCCGACCCGCTCCGACCCGCTCCGTCCCGCCCGCCCCGTCCCACTCTGCCCTACCCTGCCCCACCCTGCCCCACCCTGCCCCACCCTGCCCCATCCTGCCCCACCCTGCCCCACCCTGCCCCACCCTTCCCTACCCGCCCCGACCCGCTTCACCACGCCCCGCTCCTCTTTACTCCACCCCGCCCCTCCCAGTTCCGCCTCGTCCGCTCCACGAAGCTTGGCGCGCTACGGCCCCTCCATCGCCACACCTCTAGATGCGGTAGCCCTGCCCCCTTCGCAGCCGACGTAATATCGTATTATACACACAGCCGCCGCAGCCACCGACAGTGCTGCGCCTTTCAGTGCCCCCGCCCCCATCGCCCGTCCTGTCCCTCCCCTCCGCTTGATTCCCCTCCGTTCACCTTAAGATTCCTCTTCTCTCCTCTCATTGACTTGGCTTCCAACCTCTTCACTCTGCTCTCCGCCCTCTCCTCTTCTTTCCTTCCTTGACGATCTTATCATCCGTTCCCTACTTCTCTTCCTTTTCTTCGACTTTCCTTCACTTCTCCACCTTCCTTCCAATTCCATCCTTAACCACTTTTCATTTCCCTCTGCTTCTCCACAGACTTCGACGCCACCGCACCGACACATTCTCCTTGAATACCAGTTTCCAGACTTCTCTTTGTGAGAGCCCCAAATTGACTGCGTCGATTCGGGGTCACTTCAACACAATAACAAAGAGCCCTTGAGTGTGGCTAGATGCTATTATTGATGTCCAATTCAACTACTACTATAAATATAATTATATATTTAATAAAGCAATGGATTTAATAGTAGTTATCACAATACTAATAATAAAAATAACAATTATTATAAAATAATGACTGTGTTAATAAGCATAACTTACTAAATAACACATTTTACAAATATCTCTAGTTAATATACTTTTAAAACTTTGTACACTCAGAGAAAAGGGTTCCATGACTATCGCAGGCAACTTATTCCAGTCCGTTATTATTCTATTTGTGGAGGAAAATTTCCCAACGTCTGTGGCCTGAACTGAATTTTGGCCTGAACTGTCTTCCTTTTGTTCTCGAAGAAAGAGCATCAATATGGTTGTTCATCCGAAATGTTTTGTGCTAATTTGCTTGTTGACAGTATTAGTGTCTTTGCGCTTATTTCTAAATACTACTTAATATTTAGAAATACACAGTATTTTAGAGGACGGTTACCCAGCTCGTGGTCAGAGCAAGTTACACGTGGAATCGCTTTCTTGAAGGCGACCAACACGATACAATTCTCAATGTGAAACCGACTCTCGTATTTAGTAATTCATAGTTTATTTCGAAGAATATGATTTGCTTTTTAATGTTTCCAAATGAAATACTTATAGAGTAATTCAACTATTTTCGTGATTTCATTCAATATCATGACTGTACATGTAGTCAAATGCATAATACACTCTTATAATAAGAGCAAAAAAAGAGGTGGTAAAACTAGATAGAGAATACTAAATATGTTGTTTTAAGAAAAGGAAAATGTTCAAGTGCCTTATTTATGATTTGCAATTCGTAGTATCGGCTAATGACGGATTTACTTCTTACAACTTACATTTATAATTCAGAAAAATGTGACCTTCATGTGCTTCTCATATTCTAAAAGATAAATTGTAGGAAGTTAACATTGAAATAATTTAATATTCATCCCTCTAGTAACGTGAATTACGTAACTAAAATCATATCACTTGATTTCTGGAGTATTTGTATTCAGCAATATTTTAAAGAAATTCATAATATATTCAACAGTAATATACATTTGCGTGTTCTTTTCCTATATTGAAAGTGACTAAACGGCCGTATAATAACCAATATGTGTAATACATGCAATACATCAGTATTCTCATCACAGACTCCAATTCCAGTTTTCTTCTTTTTCTTTTAAGTGTAGTTTTTATATGACGTCGCCTTATTGTCTTCTCTATGAAAGCAAGACATCAATTACGAGATATTTCAACGTCAAAGGAAATTAAGCCATGTATTTCTCTTTCGAATGCAATCTGAAATTCATAGTAGGACTACAGGAGTCAGAGAGTGTATCATTACTGAAACTTCGTAAGCAAGCAATTACACGACGCTTTGAAACTTTCCATTTAGTTTACTCAATGTTTTAGGGGAGATTATATTGTTTTCTTTGATACTACCCTCCACATTTTTCTTCCAGCAATGTTTTTATTACGTTCTTTTTCGGATATTTCTGAAAGTTATTAAATGTGTCGCTGTCTCAAAGAACTACTAACAAAAAGTTTCAAATAACTGTGAATGCATCATTTTACTATTTTTTCATGAAGTAAATATTGTCCTCTATTGATGGTGAATTGTGATAAGTTCATGCACATTTAAGCAATATGTAGATCTTGAAACTTAATACAATTAATGAACAGTTTTAATCTTATAAAGAAATAATATTTCAAGAAATTAAGTCATTCTCGTTTGGTGTCTCAAATTCAAGAGCAACATAAAATAAAGTTCACCTAATGCCAAAATACCGAGGTTGTAAAGTTAGCATGAACAGGAATATATTGTAAAATGTTAAAAGTCTTTGCTTCTCTTAATCTGCACAGAATAATAAGTACAGAGTTGACTAAAGAATTTTTGATAAAGTGAAATTGGCAAGTAAAAAGAAAACGAACTGTAGACCATATTAATAAGAAAGATATAGCTAGAAAAGTAATAATTAAATGTACTGGAATGCAAATGGGAGTTAAAACAGAACATTTAGATTATTGAACTGAAATATCAACCCGGTCACAGCAATAAAATCGATGTGGATGTCGGTAGGTGCGCGACCAGTAGAACAAAGTATGTTAGATCACTAAAAAAAAATCGAATTTGCAATATGCGAGAAAACGGTAAAGGACGCAGTGCAAAAGTAATGCCAACTGCCCGAGCATCCCTCAGCCAGAAGATCAAGTTCGCGGTGCGCGAACGATTCGCGTCTGTCCGCGGGATGTCAGCAATTATTGTGAGCGTCAGATCCCAAAGAGCTGTAACTAGGGCAGTGAGGTCGAAAGAGCAGCAGCGAGCGCCGAGTGCAGGGCGCAAAGGAGTGGCGCTGGGGGGAGAGGAGGGGACGAGGAGGGGCGGGCTGCAGCGAAAAAGGAAAAAAGGGTGGAGGGGTGGGCGAAGATAGGAACAATCGAGGTGAGGAGGATAGGGCGGGAGAGAGCGAGCGTAGAATAGCGGAGATGGGTGGGGTGGATGGTATGGGGTGGGGCGTAATGGGCTGGTCGAGACGGGGATGGGACGAGACGGACGGGACGGGACGGGATGGGATGGGGACGGGGCGTGACGGGGCAGGACTGGACAGAACGGGAGGGACGGGGCGGGACGGGACGGGACGGGACGGGACGGGCCGGGGCTCGTTGGTGAGGTAGATGGTATGGGGCGGGACGGGGTGAGTTGGGGCGGTGCGGGACGTGAGATGGAATGGGGACGGGGACGGGACCGGGACGGGGCGGCTTGGCGCGGACCGTTTGTGGGCGGGGCGGGGGGGGGGGGGGCGACGGGGCAAATTGGGGCTTGGAGGTGGACAGCAGCTGAATTCGCTTTTTAGTCGCGTCGCACTCGTCGACGCGGCGCCGCCGCCCTTTGATCTCCGGTCATCCACCGCCCTCCCCCACCCCCCGCCCCCCCGCCCCCCCCCCCCCCACGCGCTCCACGCGGCAGCACTTCCCTCGGCGCTGCGCCGCTCAGCCCGCGCTCGCCGCCAACTCGCACTGAGCACAGGGCTCCGTCGGCCCTCCATCACCCACGCTGGCCGTAATAATAACTTCTCTGTTCCTTTCTTTACTTTATTCCTTCCTTTCTTCCTTTCTTCTTCCTTTTTCTTCCTTTCTTCTTTCTTTCTTCTCTCTTTCTTCTTTCTTTCTTCTTTCTTTCTTCTTCCTTTCTTTTTTCTTTCTTTCTTTTCTCTTTCATCCTTTTTTCTTTCTTTTCTTTGTTTGTGGTAATGTTTTGATTTAATCACTTATTAATTCATTAATTCCTCGTGAAAATGCCAGTTACAACTTAGTGGAAAGTGAGGACTATTTATTATGCGTTTTTATTCCACTGCAGGTTTGCTTAGTTGGTTGAAATCGCGTTAATGAGATTACTCACGGTAAGCATAAATATTGATTAATTGACCCACGCCATGTTTCTTGCGTTTTAGAACGTCTGCCTGGGCAAAATAATAAACTACCAGGAATAAGTTGTCAAAAAATCTGTTTGTGTGATTAAACGTTCGTTGTCCATGTTAATAATTCTAATTGGACACTAACTTATGTCAAATTTAAAATTATCACCTTCTTAAAACTATTACACAGTATTTCTGTATATACGATTATAAACAAGCATAGTTCCAGCCCAATGCCAAAAGAACATTCGAATCTCAATGCCACCATAAGAACTCTCCTTAAATTGTTTGGGAAGGAAAGTTCAAGCAATGATCTGTGTTCCTCATGAATGGAAAGTGTACTACTCCGCTCCGACTCAACAAATACAAATATCATTTACCCTAATTCTGGTTACCTATATTCCGAAACATTTGCGAACGTTGCTTTTCTATACCCCTTCAGCCTGTCATTCTTCACGTTTCCCCACTCCATTATTCAATATCTCGTGACTCCATCCCGAATCCACTTCTTAAATTCCGTTTAATTCGTACACATATTTTAGAGTACTTTTAAATAACCGTCTCCGTTTAGCTCAGAAACAGCATTGCAGCTACTCCGAGCGGGACACACTAAGAGAGAGCGTAGGCTTCCGCGGCCGGAGTCAGTATTTACTAGGCTGTCCGGGTGACGCCGCGTCCATGGCGAAGGTGCCGACGTTTCGGTCGCCATTCTGCGACCTTCCCGCAATACGCCCTGAGGAAGGTCGCAGAATGGCGACCGAAACGTTGGCACATTCGCCATGGACGCTGCGTCACCCGGACAGCATCGTACGCTTTGAGGAAGGTTGCAGAATGGCGACCGAAACGTCGGCACCTTTGCCATGGACGCGGCGTCACCCGGACAGCCAATTAAACCGGCGCCTTATGGCGACACGTAAATGGCTTAGGGAGGGTAGAGATAGCAAAATTGACGAAAACATTCACATAATACATTTCTCCCCATAACACGTCTCACTGAGTATTTACTTGGCTGTCCGGGTAACGCCGCGTCCATGGGGAAGATGCCGACGTTTCAGTCGCCATTCTGCGACCTTCCTCAGGGCGTATTACGCGTATTAGTGGTGGCGCATTTCGAACGCTAGCTAAATGGCTAGGTACAATTCAGCCACTGTCTGGAAGAGAATTCTTGTGGCCGACTGCTTTGGTCAGACGTTTTCCATGCTTTGTCTGATCAGAATCAGGTGAATGCTAGAGCAGTATCATAAAGTCGGAAAATCAGCCGCAAGTTGACATGCATGTGTTGCAGTTTGGTGTCAGATCTCACTATTGCGCTGGGGAGGGTCATCTTGTCCTCCAGGCATTAAAATCAGTCACCACACAAACGGGACTAAAGGACCATAGTAGGTGACGTGCCTAGGAACATGAATCAATCAGCCATTCAATCAGGTGCGGTATATAAAATTCCATTTTTTAAGTTTCTGAGAATCGCCTAACATTTACTAACACAGCTTCTATCGACCCACATTGTCCACTCTTATTTACGAAGTCCTGTTCATTTTATTTTAGCTCATTATAGCTCCTGTTTTATCGCAACGTCTTCTGCAAATTGAGTATGTTCTGAAGTTTGGTTGGCTGAGTCGTTTGTTTTAGTGTTTGATTGAGGTTGGTTATCACGTGAATCATTTCATGTCTTTTTTCACACCTTCACACTCTCTCACACCTTGTTGCAAATCATAAATCGTTTACCACTTTACTTCGATCTTCCTTACTCCTAGTACTACCATGACAGACATATCTGTTTCCAATTCTATATTCCATTTCTAATACAAGGCAAAGCACAAACATTTCAAATCTCTGAGAGAAGCAGGTTTTGTATTCAATATTGTTTTATTGATCGTTGCGTCCGGCCCGCTTTCGTATTTGTTTGCACTGGCAGCCACCATGTAATAGGATGGTCACTGCCATGTTATAAGCTCTGAAGTCGGCCGGTCGTTTGAAAAGACTGTGACTTCATTTGGCGTTTGTAATGCGAGCGTCTACGTGCGCCCTCGAACCCAATCGACGGCCTCCGAATGGCGGGCGATTAAAGCGATTAAGGGCGCCTTTGCTGGCGGCGGAAGTTTCGCCTCACAGCACGCAAGCCTGAGTGTGCGTCTCCAGGAAAGGATAACGTTCTCTTTGAGGAAAAGGCCTCCTCCGGCTGAAATCATTTTAGGCCCCGGTTTTCTTTGAGAACAAATGTTTTCTGTTAATGGATCCCAATTGAAGTGCATGTCGATTTGCTTTTCCTTAATATTTTTTTGTGAGCATCTTGCATGCCTATGGCAAAAAGGGTGGTCTAGAAAGTGTTATTAGTTATATGAACAAACGAAGTGTTTCAAACATTTATTCATCAATTCAGGTATTTGCAGCAGTTTTTATGTGAAATTGTCTTATCGCGACGATTTAAGTAATTCGTGGCGTATGAAGCACGGAGAGATATTCCCGGTAAACGACAACAATATATTAAAGCATTTCATTGAAAGTTATTGAATGGGTCTACGAAACACACATATGTGCATCTTTTCTTGAACATTTAATTTTTGGAATCAACAATGGGGTATAGTATGTGGTACCCTGACAACAAAAGTACGATACAAGTGTCTTGCAGCTCAAAAATCTGATAAACCAACGCATATAATATGATATTCAAAAAGTAGATCCCAGCAGTCATACCGCTGAAGAACAGTGAATATAGCACGTTCATGTAACACTATCATAAGCGAAATATTTTTAAAAAGTCTTCAAAAGTTCTACAATAACGTAGAATAGAATACGCAGATACACAGCATAACATTACTGTACAAACAAAGAACATAAAAAATACTGTTCTAAAGCAGATGTGAATAACAAGGATGGCGGGTTCGAATCCCACTTCAGACATGGTTGTATTTATGTTCGTCCTTTCACCCCTGTCATTATCATATCATGTCTTCATAGTTACCATACTGTTAAAGGTAATAGAGATCGCTAATGACCTAGATATTAATGCGACCTTAAATAACAAAAAAAAAGTATATGAATTCATCGGTCAAAATTTAAGCTTTTACATTACTTCTGTTAATTTCTGTGCTTACTGAAATAAGTAATATAGATTATTATAATGTAAACAACAATCGACGTTAATGCACTGGCGTATTATTGAACATCAATACTCACTGGGAATTTACCAGGAAGAGCACCTTACGTAGATACACTTGATTGTAGACTATCTGAATTTATGAATAAACCGCTTCTATACATTTACACCGTATATAAATAAATGTGTTTATAATGTTTTCTTTAGAACGTATCAGCAAATGCAAATGCAGTGTACTTGTAGTTCGGCGTCTGAAGGAGATATAAAGCGCTCCAATACATACCAGTTTATCTAAATGGACTGTAAATATATATCATTATTTCCGTTTTAGTATTCCGCATGTGAAGTTCTCGCGGACCTACAGATATGTCGCGACGAGTCACACATCATCATTCCGAAACGCGACAGGCCGTTTCCGAAGACAAAATTTAAGAGTCGTCTCCTCCGTCGCGTAACCGGGTCAACGCCACGCGACGCCCGTCGTCGTATCGTTCCAGCGAAGCGGCAGCGGCAGTGACGGTGGCGGTGACGGCCGTGGCGGTGGCGGTGGCGGTGGCGGTGGCGGTGGCGGTAGTTGCGTTGGTGTTGGCAGCAGTGGGACGGGGCTGTGGCGGAGCGGGGACGCTGGCGATGGTGGTGGAAGGGGTGGGGGATGAGGGGGCGGGGGATGAGGGGGCGGCGAGGGCGGTGGTGGTGTTTTCGGTGGCGATGGGCGGAGGCGAAGGCAAAGGCGGGGATGAGGGCGGATGTGAGGGCTGTGACGAGGGCGAGGGTGGTGGTGAGGGTGGTGGTGAGGGTGGTGGTGAGGGCGGCGGCGAGGGCGGCGGCGAGGGCTACGGCGAGGGCTACGGCGAGGGCTACGGCGAGGGCTACGGCGAGGGCTACAGCAAGGGCGGCGGCGAGGGCAGCTGCGAGGGCAGCGGCGAGGGCGGTGGCGAGGGCTACGGCGAGGGCTACGGCGAGGGCTACGGCGAGGGCTACGGCGAGAGCTACGGCGAGGGCTACGGCGAGGGCTACGGCGAGGGCTACGGCGAGGGCTACGGCGAGGGCTACGGCGAGGGCTACGGCGAGGGCTACGGCGAGGGCTACGGCGAGGGCTACGGCGAGGGCTACGGCGAGGGCTACGGCGAGGGCTACGGCGAGGGCTACGGCGAGGGCTACGGCGAGGGCTACGGCGAGGGCTACGGCGAGGGCTACAGCAAGGGCGGCGGAGAGGGCGATGGCGAGGGCGGCAGCATCCGTCGCGACGCCCCATGTGTCACCTCGCGGCGGAGGGCCGCCTTTTGCGACGCTCGCGAAAACTGCTGGGGCGCCCTCGTCGGCCGCCGTCGGTTCGTGTCGCGTCTAAACGGTTTTCTGTATCGACCGTCGCCGCGGGCGCGGGACATCTGATCCACTTAGAGGGTAATAAATCAGGAGCCATAACGTCGGGCGCGGGTGCGTTGGCGTCAGCGATAGTGGTGGTTGCGGTGGTGTAGGTGGTGTTGTTGGTGGCGAGGGAGGTGGAGGAGCCGTTAATGTTGCTTTGGGAGGTGTTGGATGTGGCTGGTGTTGATAGTGTAGGGGATGGTGGTTGTGGTTGCGATGGTGTAGGAGGTGGTGGTAATGGCGGGGCGGTGTAGGGGACGGTCATAATGTTGATATAGGTGATAGAGGTGATGAGGATGGAGACGGCTGCGTGATTGGTTTTGGAGGAAATGGTGAAAATTGTTAAGGTGGCGGTGGTCAAGTCGAGATGTAAGTTTCGAGTAGTTTTGATAAGAGTGGTGATTCGTTAATGTTGGCGAGAGTTATTACAATGAAATTTTGAGAGTAGTTGTTTATGAAACGATAACAGTCAACTGATACTTTGTTTTCTGAAATAGTCTTCCGAAATAAACACTTGATGACCTTGCTAAGTACTCGAAAGTATACAAAAATTAGAATTATAAATATACTAATACTTAGGTAACCTTAATTAGAAAAATGCGTATGTCGCTTGATTTTGTGAACTCATAGCTGAAGAATTCCGCCCTGCCCAGGTATTAATTTTTCGCTGTCGTCTATTGGAAAATAAAATAAAAGAATATCAATTGTATTCTACCTCTCAAAATGATGTAAGCGAATTGAAAATTGGGTTATGATAAACTTTTATCTCTAAAAGTATTAAACTCTTTGGAGCTGTCTAGGAGATGATATCCGTCAAATACAGTTTATTTCATTTTTCTTTCCATAAATGTCGATGTAGTAAAAAGTGTGTCCTAAATTTGTGATTAAATTAAAAAAAAAATTAAATGAAATTCCAATCGCTTTCTGTTTATCCTATCCCAGGATTAGCCCTGACAGAATTGCAAAAAAACTATTGTGAGTTTTTATACCCAATATAATCATATGAACTTCTAAAAAGAGTTATCTTTCATTCATATACAGGCACTTCTATTTTATTAGTCCAGATAACTGTGGGTTGAAATACACACGAAAGGCGCAGGCTGAATTGATAACTACTCTTTATGTTAACCTGGGATATCTTAGTTTACATCGGCACCATTTCGTACCGATGTTTTCGTCAACTTTCCGTGGCTGCGACCATAGCTGGCTGCAGCAGAGGCGTTCGCGGCGTGGGCGACCGCGAGAGGGAGGGAGAGGGAGAGGGAGAGGGTGGGGGCGGGGGGACCTGTCCCACGCCGCGGCTACTAGTCCCTCGGGACAGATCGCCTGGGACAGGCAGCCCCTTGCCCGATGCGGCCTGTCGCGGGCTATTGAATAATGGAAAGGCGGACGAGGATATGGCGAGGATGGCGGTGTTTTTTTTCCCGTTACTGCAGACACAAGTACTGATGTACAACGTTGATGGTGCGTCCACGTCCTTTACGATTTCTCTTTGTGGCGATCTCTTGATGGGAATGATAAATTAAATGCGTCTTAAACATCTTCCTGCAAAAAAAGCACCCTCTCAAATGCACATCGTTTAAATGTTAAGTTAATCTAACTTCGTAATAATTAAATGTTGGTTTGAAATGAAGATATGATAATAATGGATAAATATAATAGTTATTTTCTCATAGATGTTTGTTGCAATTCATATCTTGTTGAGATCTTTAAATAGAAAGATCGTATCACTTTATTATTATTATTATTATTATTATTATTATTATTATTATTATTGTTATTATTATTATTGTTATTATTATGTTATTTCACATTTAACTGTTCTTGTATATTCATTGAATATATTTTATTTTATCGTATACGTACGTCTTGTATACGGAGTAATGTATGTATTGTAGAGAAATTATCTAGTGTTGACGAAAATCGATTCGGAAATTTCAACCGAAAGAAATCTGTTGGTTTCTTCTGGTACCGAAAAGTATTTTTTAAGGGTCTGTCTTTATCCGTCTGTGAAGAACACTAGCGCCCAAAATATTTGAAGGAATTGTTTTCAACAATTAATATTCCTCGGTCGATTCAGCTTAACTCTTAAGTTCTGCGACTTTGAAAAACGTTCTGTAAATGTAGGGGATACTTTTTATATACCTTGAGACATTGTGAAACTTTTCTCAAATATAGCTCCAATTTCTTTCTTTAAATAATTAAAGAATATAGTGAAATACACTTATAAAAATGACAAAGGTCCGGGTTTGACTGTTAAACCTGAATTTTCGAAAATTACAATTGACAAATTACAAGTTTTAATTTTTTTGTTTTATTACGACTAAAATTACGAAGATAGCGATTTTTTTCAAATTAAATTTTATTCTCCACAATTAGTTTAAGTAACATCACGTATGGTTTTTTTCAAATGTTGGTAGTTTTGTGCATATTTCGGTGAAATATGAACAATATTAAAACCGGATTTTCTCAAAAAGACTCGAAAATTTTTCTTCGACCTTTCAAACAGATAATGTTAAATGATGTATACAAAATGATATGAACGCAATTTTGCTGTACTCTCTTTTTTTCAAAATTACATGAAAGTATTTACTGAAATTTCTTTCACGTCGTTAATATTTGCACTCCAAGAATTAGTCTAATAGCATAGTGAGTACAAGTGCTTCAAATGTCTCATTTTTTTAGAAAACTCAACACTTCAGAAACGCTAGAACGACTTTTTCTCAAAAATAAATAATTTATTTCTTTTAACTTTTTGAAAGAATTTTGCTGAATTCTGTAAATTACATATCTTTAGCGCCATTTTGATTTACAAGTATACTTTTTAATATTTAAAAATACAAAAAAACTTTTTTAAATATGTAATAGATTGTATAATATATATTGTATACAAATATTAATACGTCGTTATTATTATTTTACCTTCTCGTATTTTTTAGTACAATTTCTTTAAAATAATTTCTCATGAAGTTTCTCAAAAAGTAGAAAGTTTTCGGTGCAAACGAACTTCAAGTTCTGAATTGTCAGAAAACCTCAAACATTTTCCTAAGATCGGCTACATATTTTTCAATGAAAATATAGTACATATTAGAACAATACCCTTCTTTAATATAATTTTACTCTTCTGTAATATTCTTGAAGCCATATTTCAATTCTACTTTTGAGAAATTGTGAAAAAAAGTACTATAGAAGCCGATAGGAAGCAGCTGGGAAGAGCTTGGGGTAAAATCAAAAGCTAGCCTAAACAGAACAGATTAGGATACTAACTGGTACGAGAATGTTTGTTTCTTTGAGTAGCTTCACTAATTTCAAATTTTTTTATAAAACCCAAACATTAATTTTAAAAAAATGTTTGGTAGTTTATTATTTCTGACGACTCTCTTAAGAATAAGAACCAAGGTAGTTTTATACTTATGATACATATCCTTTTATCTAAACATGTTTTAAGTAGAATGAAGAATACAACTTACACAACTTTATGACATGGTTTACTTTTGTAAATGTCCTGTACATTAAATTTTGATAAGATCAACTCATTATTTTCATTTATCTGTTTACTTTGAAAATAATATTTACATGAATTTTTATTGCCCCATTCGTAACCCTGCTCTGAATATTCAAGTTTTACACTATGAAATAACACGATAACGTTTGTTACCTGACAAACTTCAGTAGACATAAAGTCGTATGCTAACGCTTATCTTTATTTCCAAAACTGGATCACACACTCTTAGTACTACATAAAAAATTACGTGTTGTTGGAGTCCAAACATGTATCTCAGACAGAAAGATCTGTAAGATACCCTTTGTTTGTTGAATGAGAAGTGCGTGCAAATTACTTCAAAACCATAGTTTCAAACACTCGTTTTATTTTCTATGACAGCTCACCGTTGCGTTCTCTTAGAACACACGTAACCAATGTAATCATACAAATTGTAAACCTATTTATAATAATCAACCAAAACAATATACAGTCTCTGACGGTCAGAATTGCTTCTACATATATTTCGAGTAGAGGGTGTAGTTTTCAAACGCTCAAAGCATATTTTTTCTGGAACGTACTATTTGTCTCATTGAATGGTCATTGAATTCCATGTGCCTTCTGAAGTATTTTTAATTATTATATTGTTTCATGTGCAGCACATGTTACCTCTAAATAAAATTCTCAAAGTGTATTATGTGAACTTACGTTTGGTAATGAACTAATTGGACTTTATGACTTCATGATCTAGGAAACACTCGTACATTACTGCGAGTTTGCAAATGTAACGCCAAAATCGATTGATTTTAATGTCAGATATACAGGTGTTCAGAAGCGCCTGTTGCAAAACATACCCTGATTCTATGTTGACTTGCATGAAGAATTGCAAATATAGTTTTTCCGAAAACAAATTGTCTTCGCACAAATTGCAATTAAACAATACATTAGAGTGCGCAATTCGCCCTAGCTGCCGAGTCACAGCCGACGCTGGTGCGACGCAGGTCTGACAGCGGAACTGGGCGTAGCGTCGTTTTTTTGTGTTTTCCATGAAACTGTGGAGTAAAGGAAACACCCCTTGACGAACACAAGAGTAGTTTAATATGTGAGTGTTTAATGTACTATTCATTGAATGTATTAATCTACTTCAAGTTCATTCTATGATATAACCACAGTATGCAGTGATGTAACAATGAACGCTGAATACAAACCAAGCCTGATGGAAATTAACAAAATTCCTGAAATACTTGAATAATTTTGGCGTATCTTCGATGTGAAATAAAGAATTCTTCTTTTGTGTGCCACTTACGATAAATGAATGTCCCCTGCAATCTCTTAATATCTTGAGACATGATAAGAGTTTTGCAGCTAAAATGTTCTTTCATCGAGTTTATTGATTATTTCTTGTTTTGCAGTTTGAACTGATGCTTGAAATGATGCTAAACAAGCCATTCAATCTTAATTACAAGGCCACTTTTTATCCATAATATTGTTTGATAAGAGGGAACAATTTAAACCCAAACCTGGCCAAATGCCGATGCACTATAGAGTGCTGTACAAGTGGGTGACCAAATTCGTTCGTTCTAGCCCGGCACTTAGCAGCGAAAAACCGGTCTACTCCGCTCTCTTGTCGAATAAGTCCGCCGGGAACAGAAGGGAGGCGTTCGGGCGTTTTAACTCTAGTATAGTAAAAATGAATGTCACGCACGCAACTATTGGTGACCTCCGCAGGCTGTCGGGCTCGAGTTATTCATTGAGGAAAAATATATTTTAAGCTGTCAACAACGTTAGATTAGATAGAAAGTAAGTGTTTAATGATAACAGAGAAATATTAGATGGAACTGACTCTTCATTAAGTAAATGTTCATAAATGTAACTATTGAAACTACAGAATTGCACATACTTTCTCGTAATAAAGTTTTCTAATTTCCTTGCTGTGGATAGGCTTCACGGACTTGCCCCATTCTCTTGCCAGCTGCCATCTTTGGCCGCCGAAGTACATTTTTTTAAAATTTTCTCAATATTTCGGTTTCCTAATAGTAGAACCAAAATTATGACTTAAAGAATATTAAAGAAGAGTAAACCTTCGTCCTAAATGGCAGAGAGTAGGCGATGCTAAGCTGCATGTTGCCGGGCCTCTCTCATTAACTCAACAGTGGTGCGGGAGATCTTTGAGCAGGATTGGACGAAGGGAAGTAGATACGATGTGAAGTTTGCCTAGGTCCTGGTTGTGAAGGTTGCCTAGGCCCATTTCAGGTTACCTTGGTCCTGGCGGTACACAACAACCTCAAGGTGGTTCCAGAGGGGCGACAGGAAAGGGGCCCAGAGCCGCCCGGACCTAAATTCGGGTGGCCCCCTGATGGGCTCTTGGCTTCATCATGGCGGTGACGCAATACTCTGGGAATAGAGGAGGGACATGTTCCCGGCGCACGTGAATTTGGACTCCGGTAGTTGGAGTCTGGATAGCTGGGAGTCTGGATAGCTGGGAGTCTGGATAGCTGGGAGTCTGGATAGCTGGGAGTCTGGATAGCTGGGAGTCTGGATAGCTGGGAGTCTGGATAGCTGGGAGTCTGGATAGCTGGGAGTCTGGATAGCTGGGAGTCTGGATAGCTGGGAGTCTGGATAGCTGGGAGTCTGGATAGCTGGGAGTCTGGATAGCTGGGAGTCTGGATAGCTGGGAGTCTGGATAGCTGGGAGTCTGGATAGCTGGGAGTCTGGATAGCTGGGAGTCTGGATAGCTGGGAGTCTGGATAGCTGGGAGTCTGGATAGCTGGGAGTCTGGATAGCTGGGAGTCTGGATAGCTGGGAGTCTGGATAGCTGGCAGGAATACTCAACCCAGGGATTAAATGGAGAGGTTATAGTGGGAGCAAACTGATTTCGGGCGGAATCCGGGTACCAGCCTGTCGACGTACTTGTGCACCGGCGGGAGGCGCCTATAAAGACAGCTAGTCATATGTGACCAGTCCGAGGACTTGTGCTCCCTGCTAGAACAAGCGTGGGGCTGTAGGCCAGGCAGAGTCCATACCTCACCAGCCAGCCCGGCTTGCAGGTGAGGCACTGCGGTGCAGCGCCGTTGCGTGGCCTATCGCGCGGCGGGTTCGGCGGATGCGTAGGCGCGTGCGACGCAACGCGGCACGCACGTGCTTTGCTTCACGCGTGCGTGCGTGCGTGCGGGCGCGTGATCAATTAGCCGGCGAGCGCGGGCAAAACGTGCGACACGACGCACGAGTTGTCGGTTGGCGAGTGCGTGCTTTTCCCGCACGCCCACGCAAGCCAAGCTGCAATACGCACTGAACCCCAAGGCCGTTCCTGCGCTGTTCTTGGAGCGATCTTTCAAATGCGGGTCTTCTCGCAACTTGGAGCTTTGTGGTGGTGGGGTATGGCGTAAAGCGGGAAAGAGAACTCTTAGAGATAAATTTCTTCAAACGTCTATACACTCACTTGGCACCTGGTGTGTCTTACGTCGGTCAGCACGATAAGTGATTTCTCATCTTTAAAAAAATTGTAACTGTGAATAAGTGAGATTACTGTATTCTAATACATGGCACAAATTACTTAATTAATTTCAGCGAAGTAACATAATGTTCTTTTTGGATTGTCCGTTTCCACAGAAACATACCGAAAGAATGGCCTTTTCCCAAAACTCGAAGGTTATATCTTCACAGTAGAACCATTACCAGCTTAATATTCATTCACTATTGATATGATGGTATAAAATGTCTGTTTCAACCTGGAATTTTTTCAGTAATCCTACACAAAATATTACGTTAAATTATTGATTAATTCACTGATTCAAAACGAGTTTTCCAATATGACTCTAAGGCTCGAATTCTTACTTCCATGTTCCATTCGCTTTCATCTACCAAAAAAACTAATATCGACGTGTAGAGGTTTGACAGAATAATGTATTATAACGCACGTTATACTGGACTAGGATCATGGGTTTTAGATATATGAATGTCCACAAACCATACAATGTAATATTGGACTCCATACAAATTGTAAAGAAGAATGTGGTTTCAACCATAAATAGTGAATTTAAATTAGTCAAAGAAAATATAATTCTTCTGAAATACTGTAGGATGGTCTGAGATTGATTATTTCTAGAATGAGACAAAAAGATACCTCTATGACCGACTACTTAAAGCAATATTTGTTTCATCTTGCGTTGTAAACGTTTTTCCTTTCGATCTTCTTTCAGTATTGGTAGTACTGAAATTTATTGAACACATCACAACCCATATAGCTCATGATTATTGTTTTTTGCTGTGCATGGAAAAGGTTTCATTCCTACATGTGAAATATTTTTGTACAAGTTTCATCTCATGGGAGGTTCGAAAAATATTTACAATACTATCTATTCCAATTTACAATATTTTTTTGCACAATATTCAATATCTTAATGCACAACGTATCTCATGTGTAGTTTCATAATATATATTATAACTAAATTCATTGTTTACTCATGTAATAAACGTCAACAGAAATATAGTCACTCCGTCCTCAAATACAACCTGTAGTTTTTGTAATCGTTGTTTCCTAGTCTCAGTTACATTTTTGAGGCCGCATGAATATCCACGAAGGATAATGAGCTGTTTATGAATACATATACGCTTCCTTTTCAATCCGGATGTAACAGCGGAAAACGGTCCATAGAGAATCCAGATATTCTAGTAACAAGCAAAAATGACAATAAATGGTATTTTGGTTTTCGACACAGATGCACTCAGCGTAATGAGAAAAATGGAGAATTCTTTTTAAGGAACGAAAATTAAAAAGCATGATGGCACATTAGTACAAATCACACACAGAATACTACGCATTTTTAAAGTTTATATTTTGTATTTACCAACGTTGAAACTCTGGCCGTTCATTATATCGTGTAATTTCTATTGTGGTATAGTGACTATAATGCATCCATATTTTGACATGCCACATGACTCTTTACTGAGAGAGAAATTTTTTTCAGAAGTTAGGGGAATGTTTCATTGAATGAGGAAGGTCATGTACTACTTTACCCTTCAGTTTCCACTTGGAGTGCACATTTTTAGCTCTCTTGTGTTAAATTATAACAATAATTTATACTATTAGTATCATTCTTACTAAAATGAGTTTTCTAAAACATCTGTATAACTATGATTCTATTCCGTTGATGGCAACCAGTTCAAAGAATTCTCTGATAAAATGCCTTTTCCTACAATTGCTTATGACGAACCTTAATTCGCTGACCAAGTTATCTTATATGATGTCATAAACATACACCGTCCAACCTAACAAATATCGTTAATGTACGTGCACATCAAAACAAATTCCAACCGGTATCCGTTGTCTGTTCGTATGAAATGTCAAAATTTACTTATGCATATCTCCGGTCCCCAACATTCGTTGCCGCTTGATATTACGCAGCGTAATATTACTTGGCCACAACCGCATTTTCCAGGAAATGAGGACAATGATTGCATCTCCCTGCACTGGGTTTCCGCGTTTTGCTCCGCGACACGAAATAACGGTATCACAGACTCTGTGCAATTTCACCCCGACGAGACGCGGCAGAGCGCGTGCCCACGGCTTCTATGGAAAAAGGGGCACGACCACCCACGACCACCCACGACCACCCACGACCACGCCACGACCACCCACGACCACGCCACGACCACCCACGACCACGCCACGACCACCCACGACCACGCCACGACCACCCACGACCACGCCACGACCACCCACGACCACGCCACGACCACCCACGACCACGCCACGACCACCCACGACCACGCCACGACCACGCCACGACCACCCACGACCACGCCACGACCACCCACGGCCACGCCACGACCACCCACGACCACGCCACGACCACCCACGACCACGCCACGACCACCCACGACCACGCCACGACCACCGCCGTAATATCCAACTGGGCTACCACTCTCGCCGACATTACTCTCTTCTGTGTCTTTACGATTACCACTCTCACCTCGGAAACCTGTTGAAATTGCCACTGCCATCCACATCACTACTATGTACGCCTTCCTCTTTTCTCCTTTGCCGCTGCACCCATAGCCGCCTCCGACACCTTTGATGCATTCTCTGCCCGGGCTGTAATTACCAACTGCGCTCCCACTATGGGCAACGTTATTCTCTCCAGCGTCCTTTTCACTTCTACTCTCGCATCTGAACCGCGGTTGCATTTTCCAATTCATCGTCATTATTACTTCACCCTGATCCATTAGCAGGATCACTACTACTTTACTTGCTACTACGATTACCACCATGGCTTTCATAACCATTAATAATATCCGTTACTTATATCACAATAAAAGTATTAACCGCCAACTACTGCTATTAGGCTGAGGCCACCATCATCACTATCAAAAACGGTTTCTCCACCACTACCATCACTAATTCTCGTTTGGTGAAGATAGAAAAATTGCTCGCAATAATTGTAGTGTTCTAAATATGTTGTCGGTTTACTCAATTGTTACGTATACTGTGAAAGACGGAGTAAGAAGTAAAACTCGTAGTTGGAACTCGCAAAATAAACAAAAATTTTTTTTGCGTCTGCTTGAATGAAAATCACCTGGAAACCACAATTGAGGAGACGTGTTAGAGACCTTGACCTGAATATCAGCTTAATCTGTGGATGGAATATTTCACATTCGATCATTTCACTCCGGTTATTTTGATTCTCTTCCATTAAAACAGAGCAAATTCCGACAAACGGCAGTCGTTGCAGCATTTCCTTTGAGTCGCGACGCCGTTTGTGGTGCAAACAAAGTGCGAATCTGTCACAAGCACCAACGCTGCCTCTGGGCAAGAGGTGGGTTGACAATGTGGAGAAATTGAAGTCAGGGCTACGCGTTCGTTCCGAACTATCGTAACAACGAATGAGATTTCCTGGCAATTGCACGTATTCCCCTTGACCCACTGTACTTTTATTGCTCTCCTTCTATAAAGGAGGATATTTTAAGGTATTGCACGGCACTGCATTAACACTTCCGACGCCAAAAGGACTGCATGGAAGCTACCGTTTGGGAGATGTGATTCTCTGGTTTTGCAGACGCAATTTAATGGCGTTTTACTCGGAAACTAGGTATAAAATAATACAATAAGTTGTCAGATTTCATCGAGAGATTACTCCATTATTATCATCTTTATATAAAATTATCAATGTATTTAACATAGTTTTTTTAAGCCGATGTGTTTTTTTTAATCTGTATTTGGAGTTCGATGTTTGTACGTTTGTACGCGGTCGATATTTTTTAAATCGAAACAAAATTCTAAAATCTTTTCCAGTCCAGCCGTAAATTGAATCTTCTTCACAGAAAAGTGGTAAAGAGTAATTTATATCGAGTTTTCGTCAATATAGAAGCGTATATTTTCTGTGAATTATCCAATGGGATTATTCAAGTTTTGTTAACTGAAATTGTTTTACTGTATATTATCAAATCAAATGCTTTATTAACATCAATGTTTTAATTTTGAGCATCGATGTTTACAATTATCGACATTTTTTGGCGGTATCACATCCCTACTTTTAACGAGCTTGACATAGTTAAGCATAAGAGTTTTATTTTTTAATAGCAAGTTCATAATAAAAATTCATGAGTGAGACTTATGAGTTCCTTAGCATGTCAATTTTGCGCATATAAAGTTACAATAGGAAGTATCGATTGAAATATAGTTTACATTTTTGGCCCATTACAAACTTAGGTTTAATTATCGACAATCGGGATGAACCATATCGAAAAAAATCCTGAATATGGTGGAAAGAGAGCGTAGTAGGTATTATAGCATTTCTCCAGTGTTCTCGTAGGTGCTTTGTCCATATAAAGATCGAGTTTTTCTAAAATTCTTCGAGAATGTCGTCAAGAAATGAGCTATGATTGTCACAAACTGTTTGTATTGTCGAATTAAATCGAATGAGCACTTTATCGTCTCGACAGACGCCGTAAACCACACAATACGAGTATCAGTTGTATGAAACGGTCAGAAAGCACGTTTAAAGCAATTTATTGGTATTTTAGGCGTATCCTCAAAGAACTGAACAGTTCCACGTTAGGAGTCTGAGACGCCGTTGACTGACTCTTCATTTGCCTCGATTGGTGGACAGGAACTGGCCAAGCCGTGAAAGACGGACGCACGCACGCACGCACCCAGGATACTCTTTTCTATAGTGTACTTTTAAGTAAAACAACAATATGTAACTCATTATTCCTTTGAACTGTTTTAGTTGAATTTAAATTCTTGTGACTTATAAAACGAAATAAAAAACAACAACAGTCTGGTAAAAGTGGTCTTTAAAAGTGGGAATTGTGAAAAACTTAACGTGTGGAATATGATAAATGTGCCCAGCTTTTGCCTAGTACAATTCCGCAACTCGCATCCTCTTATGTAGTGAATAGGGAAAACAAATATTCCGTACAAACAGGTTTGAATCGTTGGAATACATACAGTCCCGCCTCTCTATAGAGAAGTGTACTTCTTCGTCCTTTACAGACGCCATGCCACATTTTTGTATGCACTCCGGGTCATTCTCGATTTTAAGACAGCCACAGAGGGGTAAGGAATCCCATTAGGAAAGCTACAGCGTAGAAAGAGACGAAATTATGGATCTCCAAACGGGCAGGGCTGTGTGGGGGATATGGTCTTAGAAGGATATTATAAATGGGAATGAGAGGAATAAGAGTTAAATAGAATGAAGAGAGGTAATGTACCCAAGGAAGACACTGCACTGTGTAATAATGAATAATGTATTCAAACGGAATAGGCTAATACAGGTCACGTCAGGAAAGAACAAGGTGAAGCGTAACAGAATAGGCCAAGGTAGAATTTCACAATATAACATGCAGTGAATGCGGTATTATGTTTCGAAATGGGAATGGAAATAGGAATGAGTAGCAGGTTGGTGGAGACGAAAACGAGCAAAAGGTCGGCGATTGTAGAATGGGACGAGACTTGCCGTAAGGTATGGCAGCCACGCATGCCATATTTTAGCAAGACAATGGCCTATTGAATGTGGTAAGGAATGTGCAAGCTTTCTGCGAAGAACGACGGGTACCACTGCTTCGCTGGTCTGCACTTTCGCCTGAAATGTCGCCCAACCAACATGTTTAGAATACAATACTTGTATGATCGCTCGGCGGCTTATTCGTCCTGGTCCTCCTGCAGCCCCTGTCGTTGATTTGTGGTAACATATAGAAACTGCGTGACAGTGTGTTCTCCAGCAACATATCCAGGCTCTCTTTGAATCCATGCCACTACGTCTAGAGAATCTGATGGCAGATCGTGGCGGTTTCACACCGTACTAAATACTCAAGGTCAAAATGCATGTACAGTTCTGTAATTCTAACAATTTGTATATTGTGATATTCCAAATCTATAGAAAAAGATTCATTGTTATTGTATGTCTCCTTGATTGTGTTGCAATGTTCACGAACAGCAATGTACTACGAACAGTCAGAGCTTTGTAATGCAATGTTTAAATGAGGTCAGCGAGACGGATCTTGACACAGCATGGGGAGACATGGCGACGGCATATGACCGGAGAATGAATGAATAGCAAAACAGAAAGAAGATACGAGCAGTACAACCTGGATGCTAGAGCGTGTGCCGGCTCATCACCTTGATCGGAAGGGTCGCGGGTTTGAGTCCCTCCGTGGGTATAGTTGTTTGTCCCTGATCTTTCATGTACGTGTGTTGTGGCGGAAGGTCTTACGAGTCTGATGACCAGAGACCAAGGAGCCCGCAAGTGTGTCACATCTAGTGTAAAGGTTAATATATATATGTGTATATATATATATATGTATATATATATACATACATATATATACATACATATATATACATACATACATATATATATATATATATATATATATATATACATATATATATATATGTATATATATATATGTGTATATATATATGTGTGTGTGTGTGTGTGTGTGTGTCTGTGTGTGTGTGTGTGTGTGTTTGTTTCTCTAATGTGTACCCGGCGCGTATAGTCGAAATCGATATCCCGTGAAACTGAAATAAAAAGTCCTCGGCAGAAAATGAAGATACGAGCAGGACGGAAAGTAGAAATTCAGAGTAAATCCAAACAGAACACTGAAGAATATGTACGAGAGAAACATGGAAGAATTTCGGCGAACCCGAATAATTCCCCGGAGGAAGTACGAAAGTACGAACGAGCAGAGTCAGGGCTTTGTAATGCGACGCATAAAACGAGGTCGACGACTGCGCAGCGGGCCGAGCCTCTTCGCTGAGCATGACGGGTGGCACGCGCGACACGCCAAGGTGCGGGGCGGGGCGCGAAGGGCAGGAGGAGGGGGGAGGGGGAGGGGGAGGAGGGGGAGGAGGAAGAGGCGAGGGGTGGAGGGGGAGGCGCGGCGCAAAAGCAGCGACGCAACTCGTGCGGCAACTTGCCCTCGCAGCTCCTCGCGCAAACTTCGTCATTAATATTTTTCTGCGAAGTTAAGCGCTTCCGAACGACTTGTAAAAGGTCTCAAGTCGAACCTTAGAGCGATGGCCGCCTCCTTCGCAGCGATGGCGGCTTGAGGAGCGGCGCGGGACGCGTGGCGCTAGCAGCCGCACCCACCTCCACCCCCACCCCCAACCGTTCCCCTGCCCCACTCTCGCGATTTATAGTTTGAACTGCTCCCGCGGCACGTCGTAGGTGCTGCTCGGCGGCACGAGGGCAAGATTTAATTCACTATTTGATCATTACAAATTTAGCATTCAGCGTTGGAGATCACAATCCAACAAGATAAACTAGTGAGCATCACAGATACTAGTTAGTTTATCGTTAGTAAATATTTTGAATGAAGTACACTTTTGAAACGTAATTAAAATAAATCGGTCAAAGCCTCGTGATTTGAAATGCCTTTGTATCTGCTTATACAAGGGTATTTGACGCACCGAATTTGTGTTGTGTTATCCGTGAACCTAAATGGAAACCTAATTGCATGCTCTCTTTGACCGATTGTTTTTCTGGGCACATTTTACTGATTAAATGCGTCGCGAACATTGTCTCATTACAGTGAACTGGTTCATGCAAATCTACTCATTGGTTTACACGTGTTCTCATACAACAGGTCGTGTCGCTACATGTTTGTGAACCCTGGTTACTCCGAGCTAAACGCTTGATCAAGTTTGGTTACCTGCCGTCGCTTCATTATAAGGGAGAATGTTGTTGCTCACAAAAATTATCACGCTCTGTAATTAACTAGGCATAATTATTAATTATCAGTAGAAATAATAAGAAATATTTTAAAACTATTATCAGAAATATGCATACTAAAACTACAAAACTTGGTAAATATTTTCAAATCAATATTCAGTTTTTTAGATATTGATAAAAGTCGATATTTTTGACGTTAAACTTCGTCAATGAATTAAAATAATTCTTTTATTTATATATACATTCAAGATATTATTGCATTTTTTACAATGGAATTTTGTGTATTTGTATACTACATGCATGCTGAGAGCGTCAGCGTTTATAAAAGTTGTTTAACTCTATGAAAGCTCGTTTATTCTCAACAAAATTTACATTTAAAATATCTTCAAAAACATGTCTGCAATTTTTGTCTTCCTTGTTTCATTTTCCCTTTATTCCTTTCCGTTGCTATTCGTGACGTCAAACTTGCAATCTATCAAATGAACGGAGCTCGAGAGCGTGAAGCAAGGCGAACCATTCGTCATTCCGAGAGACTTGGGCGCAAATATTAAGCGCCTTGCCCTGTTTAGCGCTCCCGACGATTGTTCCTCTTTAACTGAAGGAGGCGCTGGAAGAGGAAGTGGAAGAGGAAGTGGGCCATGTTTCTCTCCCGAAATCATCGCGTCAGCGTTGAAGGTGGGCGGGCACATCGGCTTCGGAAGAATGGGAAAGAGAAATGGAGAAGAACGCGTTGATGCTGGCTGCTGGGCGACCCTAAGGAGAGATGGAAATGGGATATGCCTGCTGGGGCTGGAGGAGGTAGCGTCATATTGCGGAGAAGGGGGGGGGGTTGCGGATTGCGGGTGGAGGAGGGAAGAGGACGAGGTGACGGAGTGCGAGTGTACGGAGGGGCGTGGTGGTGAATGGGGTGGCGTGTGTGCGGGAGACACGCGACACGTTGCAGGGTTGCACATGGTGGGAATAGATAGCGAGGTGCGCGTGTCAGAGGAGGTGAAGTGAGGATACACGTGGCGTTGAGGCATGACGCGGTGAGTCTTGGAGGAGGACATGAGCAGTGGGGTCTCAATGCGGAAAAGTCCTGCCAATATGACAGCTCGCGGAAGTCCGCCGTCGGACTTTAAATTCCTAGGATTTACGATTTATCTGACGTTCAAAATAATTCGTTTGAGGATTTTTGGAGTTGCAACTCCAATTAGTGAGGGTAGTGTTTTATGTATTTGACCTTCATGACGATCTAGAATGAATATAATGCTATTTTATATATCTGTTTGCTAGACGTCTGAATTGTGAATTGTTGAATTTGAAACTTTACTATATTGAGGAAATATGCATGAGATATGACATACATCCTACGTTTATCGAGGTGTCTCTATTCCTTGTTTTTGTTCCCGAAAGTTTGCACTTCATTTGATTTGTGAACTAATTGGATCTGCCAAGTTACTTTGACTTGTTAAATGTACTGCGTTTGAATATCTCCAACTGTGCAATCTGGAGTATAGGTCCTGGTGAAAATAGCGACAGTCTTCCTTAAAATAAAAATGAAAATAAAAAGTCCTAGATCAGCTAACATGCAATATGAAGCAAATACTCACAGTTGAAGTAATAATTCATTTTCAACAATTAAACCAAAATGTGGCACCTAACTTAGGATACCAGTTATGAATGGTTTTCCACACCGCAGCGATAGTTCGATTTTTTCCGTTTTATGTGTACTTTGTCAAGATCACTATATCATCACGCTTGTCTGCCTACTTTGTCCACCTTTCTCGCGACACAAATTCATCGATCGTCATGTCCTACGTTGCTCAGCATTCATTTACATCAGCACACAAATATCCAAACTAACTTCTCTGTAGATTAAACATTTAGAACTTTTTTTTTTTCACCGTGAGATACCGAAAATGGTCAGTAAAGTCATACCGTATGTGATGCTATCATTTCTCTCGACCAAGGGAAATTGTTATAGCTGCTACCAACGCCATTCTGCGCTAGTACTCCCCTGTTATCAACTTATATATCAAGATTATATCAATTTGTCAGTGTAATTCCGTTTATATCAAGTTGATGGCTTAAATCTACAGCTAATGATTTCTTTATTTGTCCATAATTATGTAATCAAATATATAAATTTCAACCATTTTTCAGGTTTATTTATTCAGTCCTAACAGAATTATTATGCTTACTACTACCCTTTTCAGCCATTCGTGTTTCTTCTTAACATTTAACATCATTTTTATTTTTCCTATAATTCTCATAAATCTCATTCACATATTGAACATCACTATTAATGTTCTCACTCATCTCACAAAACACCTTAACCCACGTTCATTACAAGCATTTAATGGCATTATTCCGACTAGCTATTTACTTTCCATTTCAACAGCTTCATCAATTTCGTATTTAAAAGACATCATTAGGCCACTGAATGTTATCATTGGGTTTGAAAACATCCATTTCCTTAATTGTGTCTTGTTGAATAAACACCGCACGCCGCGCGGCGGTGGTGGGGTTGGCAGCAATGGAAGAGGTGACGATGGCTGTTGCCGTGAAGATGCGGCGGAGTTGGGAAGGTGATGATAGAGAAGAGAGTAGAGGAGATGATGGCGGTAGCGATGGATGCCGTGCAGGTGACGGCGGTGGTGTAACTGTATGAAATGTGGGCAGTTCCTTGCGGGGGAGACGGTACAGAAAATGGTGAGTGGTTGTAGAGAAATTAGTAAAGAAAAAGGTACGACAGATGAGACGGGAGTGGAGACGGGAGAGAGGAGACGGGAGAGAGGGGACGGGAGAGAGGGGACGGGAGAGAGGGGACGGGAGAGAGGGGACGGGAGAGAGGGGACGGGAGAGAGGGGACGGGAGAGAGGGGACGGGAGAGAGGGGACGGGAGAGAGGGGACGGGAGAGAGGGGACGGGAGAGAGGGGACGGGAGAGAGGGGACGGGAGAGAGGGGACGGGAGAGAGGGGACGGGAGAGAGGGGACGGGAGAGAGGGGACGGGAGAGAGGGGGCGGGAGAGAGGGGACGGGAGAGAGGGGACGGGAGAGAGGGGACGGGAGAGAGGGGACGGGAGATGGGGGACGGGAGAGAGGGGACGGGAGAGAGGGGACGGGAGAGAGGGGACGGGAGAGAGGGGACGGGAGAGAGGGGACGGGAGAGGGGGGCGGGAGAGGGGGACGGGAGAGAGGAGACGGGAGAGAGGAGACGGGAGAGAGGAGACGGGAGAGAGGAGACGGGAGAGAGGAGACGGGAGAGAGGAGACGGGAGAGAGGAGACGGGAGAGAGGAGACGGGAGAGAGGAGACGGGAGAGAGGAGACGGGAGAGAGGAGACGGGAGAGAGGAGACGGGAGAGAGGAGACGGGAGAGAGGAGACGGGAGAGAGGAGACGGGAGAGAGGAGACGGGAGAGAGGAGACGGGAGAGAGGAGACGGGAGAGAGGAGACGGGAGAGAGGAGACGGGAGAGAGGAGACGGGAGAGAGGAGACGGGAGCGGTGATAGTGGTAGCTATGGATGTTGACGTGCAGGTGAAGGGACGTTGTGTAGGTGGATGTGAGCGTAGATGAGGTGGCGGTGTGAGTGAAGAGCCAATGAAACTATGATTGTGGAGGTTGCGGTGGCGGAGAACTCACTATGGATGAGGGTGGCGGGGATGGAACCAGCGATGGCGGTGTCACAGACAATGCCGACGGCAAAAACGTCAGTGCGGGCGCAGGGGACGCCAGCGTGAACCGGCGCGCTGGAGGAGAGGTATTTGTGAAGGCGGTGGTGGGCCGCTGGCGGGGGCGCTGGCGGGGGCGCTGGCGGGGGCGCTGGCGGGGGCGCTGGCGTGGGCGCTGGCGGGGGCGCTGGCGGGGGCGCTGGCGGGGGCGCTGGCGTGGGCGCTGGCGGGGGCGCTGGCGGGGGCGCTGGCGGGGGCGCTGGCGTGGGCGCTGGCGGGGGCGCTGGCGGGGGCGCTGGCGGGGGCGCTGGCAGGGCGCTGGCGGGGGCGCTGGCGGGGGCGCTGGCGGGGGCGCTGGCGTGGGCGCTGGCGGGGGCGCTGGCGGGGGCGGGGGCGCTGGCGTGGGCGCTGGCGGGGGCGCTGGCGGGGGCGCTGGCGGGGGCGCTGGCGGGGACGCTGGCGGGGGCGCTGGCGTGGGCGCTGGCGGGGGCGCTGGCGGGGGCGCTGGCGGGGGCGCGGGCGGGGGCGCGGGCGGGGGCGCGGGCGGGGGCGCGGGCGGGGGCGCTGGCGGGGGCGCTGGCGGGGGCGCGGGCGGGGGCGCTGGCGGGGGCGCGGGCGGGGGCGCTGGCGGGGGCGCTGGCGGGGGCGCTGGCGGGGGCGCTGGCAGGGCGCTGGCGGGGGCGCTGGCGGGGGCGCTGGCGGGGGCGCTGGCGTGGGCGCTGGCGGGGGCGCTGGCGGGGGCGCTGGCGGGGGCGCTGGCGGGGGCGCTGGCGGGGGCGCTGGCAGGGCGCTGGCGGGGGCGCTGGCGGGGGCGCTGGCGGGGGCGCTGGCGTGGGCGCTGGCGGGGGCGCTGGCGGGGGCGCTGGCGGGGGCGCGGGCGGGGGCGCGGGCGGGGGCGCGGGCGGGGGCGCGGGCGGGGGCGCTGGCGGGGGCGCTGGCGGGGGCGCTGGCGGGGGCGCTGGCGGTGGCGCTGGCGGGGGCGCTGGCGGGGGCGCTGGCGGGGGCGCTGGCAGGGCGCTGGCGGAGGTCTGGCAGGGGACGGCCAGTAGGAGGAGCACCGCCCTGGGTCGATCCCTGTTTCCACTCTTGTTCTCTGCCGCCTCTCTCCCCCGAATTAACTATGCATTAACAAATGGAAACGAGTCCTTCCGTAGGGCGGCGCCGGCGCCGGTCCCGCGCCCTGCGCACACACCCATCGATTGGCGAAGTGCGGATCGAGCGGCAGTACAATTACACTTAAGCTAATACCTGGACTTGTGTTGCTCCGTGCGTTGCTGTAAACAAGAGCGCAATTGATTTTCAGCCGCTTCGCCATTAACTTTACCTAGGCGAAACCCCCTCGAGACTTTTCGCTGGGGTAAACTTAATTACAGTAGTAGGGGCGCCGTCGGTGGCGGTGGTGTTTGGGGTGTGGGATACCCAGCGTTGGAAGATTGGAGCGAAAGGCTGTGGAGTGGGGTGTGGAATATTGCAATGGCCCTGGTGATAGTAATTACTGTTACGGATATTGGCCGAGGGGACATCAAGGGAGAAGGGAGTGTGTGTTCATACTGTGGAGAGAGACACTGATAACAGTACTTCAATGAGCGATTCTATATTGATGTATCTCGTGCAAACATACAGCGGCAAAAACTGCTTGGGTAGCGGGGCAACTCTCATGTAAGAAATATCTGCGGGTAATGCAAGGGGCGGGGGTTGAACGAGTAAATAAGGTCACAGATTGCAGAGGGCAGGTGGTTTGCAAAGGGATGGGTAGGTGACCGTGATTACGTGAGACAGCAGGATTTACAGAGGGCTTGCAGAATGGACGTATGGTAGCAGGAACAGCGTCTATATTGTGATCATCAAGAAAGGAGGAGCAGTAGAATAGTGACTAGTGATACCACGAAAGAGCGTGGAGATCAAAACTGATGGCAAAGAGGGTGACAAATATTTTGGGAAGCAGCGTATGTCCAAGTGACTGTACTCACAATGCGGGTTTTAGAATTGGTTGGAGGTGGAGATTTGGGTGTGGTAGTGTCAGGGGTTATGAATGATGGACGGATCCGGTAAAAGCTTCGTTAACACGCCCGGCCACGATCGCAAGGGAGCATGCGTGTTCGCGGAGGCTGAGTTTGCGAAATGTAGGTGTGGCGCAGGTCCCCTCCCTTACACGCGTTCGTTCTCCGTTTTTACGTTTTCTAATTTCGTGAATGCCACCGCCCTAGTACGTTTAAACATATCGTCCTGTATGATTGCCCACGTTCAGAACGTTCGCTCTCTCTCAACTATCCGCTACGCAATTTGAAAATTAAACTTTCAAAAGTTATGATTGAGTGGTTTATAATTACTTCTCATTATCAAAGTGGATTGTGAGATATGCATTTTCATATGATGTATCCATTATTTATTTCTATGTGAATATTCGAAACATGTACCGGCTGCGTTTAGCTCAGAGTATTTCTGATCACTCTGCAGCGACTCCGACCCGGAAATGCTAGGGTTCGAGTCCCGACCGTGGAAGGATTTTTGACCTAGGCTACATAGCATGCGTGAAATGGAGGCTTTCTTGCTATGCTGGGGTATACACGGTTCTGGGTAGTACATTGCATTTAATTTTCATTTGTATAGTGTAATTGATTGGCTACCACCTGGCAGGGACGCCAATTGTGGCCAAAATAAATGTATTGTATTGTATTGTAATAGAGAAGTAGAGAGAGAAGGAGTAGTGAAGTGAAGTGAATTGAATTGCTGTGTATTTTAAAAGGTATTTATTAGTTTAATATTCCGTCCAGGACAGTCATAAAATGTAGAGTTAATACTGTTAATGTTATTGTCTTTATATTATTATTATTATTATTATTATTATTATTATTATTTTCATTATTATTATTAATGTCTTAAAATGTTTTAAAATTACAGTGTATTACTATTCCTAGTTGTAATATGTAAATTGTAATGTTCTGCCACCAGGTTGTATACCTACCTGCAGAAATAATAAATCTATCTATAGCTACGTAGGTTGAATTCCGCCTTTGCCAAATCCAGCGGCAGGCTGCTCTGATCGGAGGTTTTCCGTGATTTCTCCGATCAGCAGCAAGCAAATGTTGGAGCCGTGCCCAAACAAAAACAGCCTGCGCCCGATCTTCTCTTCCTCTTTCTTGTCCTATCCTAAACTCCTATTGCACCATTACACACTCGTATACTTACATGAACACGAACGCGCATATCTGGAGACCAGTCATGGGCTTAAATCTTGACCCACCAGGGATTGTTCCCATCTGGGGGGGGGGTAGGTATTCCTGGAGGGGGAAATCTCCCTATGCCGTCGGGTATATCGGCATTAAATCTCACCGCCAGTGGTGATAGAACAATGCCATCTCTTGAGATAAAACATTCACTGCGCTAACAGTAGTAATAGTTATAGCTGTTGATATCTCCAGAAATACAAATCAATCTATAATATAAAAATGAATCGCAAAATGTGTTGGTAACCGCATAACTCAACAACGCCTGGACCAATTTGGGCAATTCTTTTTTTAAAATGTTCGTTGAAGTCCAAGGATGGTTTTTACGTCGAGAAAAATTCGAATAATTGCCGGGAAAACCCTCAAAACAGCCCTTTTCTCACGAGCTGCGGCGCACTGTAAAAACAAGAAATATCAGAGGAGCCCACGCTCGCTCTTCCTGCCGCAAGACCGTACTCCATCAACACATCCCTGCCTGATTGCGTAGGCCGGAGCTCCGAAGCACCGCGGCTTGCCATCCGTCAGCAAGCGATAGATAAGAGCCGGTGCGTCATCTGCCGCCGCCCCTTCCCTTCCCCCCGACCTGCCGAAGTCGCTGCGCGTGGATTGCGTCATCTGCCGCCGCCCCTTCCCTTCCACCCGAACTAGACGGTTCCGGACTATTCGCGAGCCGCGGGGAAATGCCGAGAAGGTGCCGGGCGCCTGGGGGCAAGCGCCGGGCAGGTATAAATGCTCCGCTGCCGGCGGCCGCGAGTCAGTCAGCAGAAGCGAGTTAGAGAGGAGTTAGCAGAAGAGAGTAGAAGTGAGTAGTGAGTATAATATTTCGTTGGTTTTAATTCACCACGGAGAAACGTTACAATAATATAGATATGCCTCCTATTAGACGAAGCAATTTAGGTAGAAGAACCCGAAATGCTACAAAGCAAGCTAATTACCGATCTAATCATGCTGCACAAGAACGTGACGACCGAAATGAACGTGAAAGAATTCGGGCATCACGAACGCGTGAAGCGCGAGCGCTACATTCAACTAATAATCGCGCAAGTTTGAATCGAGCTGCTTTCAGTTACGATGTGTCAATTGACTACAGTAACTACCAATGTGTTGTTATTGGTTCTATGAACTCGGTTTGCTCATATTGTAAGGCATTGAAATTTAAAAACGAAGCTAATGGATTGTGTTGCGCAAATGGTAAAGTGAAATTGATACCATTGGAACCACCACCAGAGCCATTGTACTCATTGGTTTCAGGAATAGGAACAGATTCCATACACTTTTTGACAAATATCCAACAATATAACAATTGCTTTCAAATGACTTCCTTTGGGTCAACAAACGTAGTTCGGGAAAATTTTATGCCAACTTTCAAGGTATGTATTATAGCAGTTAAACATAATTATTTTATGTTCTGTCACCTAAGTTAAGATGTGTTACTAATTTTCAATGACGTAATCATTAAGATCATAATCATCACTTAGTCCCCATATTATTTGGTGATTCTGTTTTAGCGACACTTTTATTATTTTGAAACCCAATATATTTGATGATAGATATTAGTTACAACTAATTAGGAGACAGATATAATTTTAAAGAACAAATATTATTTAAGTTTGATCACTGACAATCCATAAATTTATACCCCACATTGCTTATTTATTTTATTTTATTTTATAGTGTTTGGTACAAACAATATTTTTTTAAATTTACAGATACAAGGCCAAATATATCACAGAGCAGGTTCACTGTTACCAGTGACAGATAGCAACTACAAATTCCTGCAAATTTATTTTATGGGCAATTCATCACAAGAAACTAATCTGCGTTGTGCACATAACAATTTAGTAAAGAGGTCTATTGTAGAACAATTACAAACTTTATTTCATGAACACAATCAATTGATTATATTGTTTAAAACTGCCCTGGATCTGATGCCATCAGATAATCACAAAATTGTAATCAGAGCTGATAAAACACCTGCGGGTCAACATGCAAGACGTTTTAATGCACCAACTATTGATGAAGTTGCTATCGTTGTAGTTGGAGAAAACTTGGAATCCCGTGATATTGTTTTACATCGTTGGAATGATCAACTACAACGTATAAAGGAAACACACCGCTCATATGATGCACTGCAATATCCCATTATATTTTGGCAAGGTGAAGATGGCTATGATTTCTCAATAAAAATGATAAATCCCATTACAGGTAATTAAAATATTAGTTATTATCTCAGTCACTATATTATGTATTTTAATTTTATATTGCAATGTTATTAAAACAAAATCTATTTACAGGTTCTGAAACTAACAAAAAAGTCAGTTCAATGAACTATTATTCATACCGCCTAATGATTCGGGAAAATGAAGACAATCACATATTGAAATGTCGGCGATTATATCACAAATATATTGTTGACATGTATGTTAAAATTGAAACGGAGAGATTAACATTCATCAGGTTGAATCAGACCAAACTCCGATCTGAAGAGTATATTCACCTTCGAGATGCGATTAATACTGATGGAAATGCACAGAATGTTGGTCGGATGACTATTCTTCCAGCAACATACATCGGAAGCCCTCGACATATGCACGAATATGCTCAAGATGCCATGTCGTATGTTCGTCATTATGGTACAGCAGATTTGTTCATCACATTTACATGCAATCCGCACTGGATAGAAATCAAGCAGGAGTTATTCCCTGGGCAATCTCCCATTGATCGTCATGATGTTACAGCCAGAGTCTTTAGACAAAAATTGAAATCTTTAATGGATTTCATCGTAAAACATTATGTGTTTGGTGAGACACGCTGCTGGATGTATTCTGTGGAGTGGCAGAAACGAGGATTGCCACATGCACACATTTTGATTTGGTTGGCTGAAAAGATAAGGCCAAATGAAGTTGATGCAGTGATATCAGCTGAAATCCCTGATGTACAAGTAGATCCTGGATTGCATGAGGTAGTTATCAAAAATATGATACATGGTCCCTGTGGAACTCTTAATCAAAATTCACCATGTATGATGGATGGTAAATGTTCAAAACGATATCCACGGACATTAATATCGGAAACAATTACTGGTAATGACGGCTATCCACTGTATCGTCGACGATCGACAGCAGACAATGGACGATCAACAATTGTCAAATTAAATCAAGAAGATATTGAAATAGATAATCGTTGGATTGTTCCATATTCACCCATTTTATCAAAGACCTTCAAAGCACACATCAACGTTGAATCTTGCCATTCAGTGAAATCTATTAAATACATTTGCAAATATGTAACCAAAGGGAGTGATATGGCTGTGATTGGAATTGGTGCAGAGAATTCCAATGATGAAGTTACCCAATACCAAATGGGCCGCTATGTTAGTAGTAATGAAGCAGTATGGCGAATATTTTCTTTTCCTATTCATGAGAGACACCCTTCCGTTGTTCACTTAGCTGTGCATTTAGAAAATGGACAAAGAGTGTATTTTACAGCACAGAACGCAGTACAAAGAGCTGCTCAGCCACCATCTACTACATTAACCAGTTTTTTTGAGACCTGCCAAAACGATGACTTTGCACAAACATTGCTATATTCTGAAATGCCAAAATATTATACTTGGAATCAATCCTCAAGGAGATTTATACGACGGAAACAAGGAAAACAAGTTCCAGGATACCCAGATGTGTATTCCACCGACGCCATTGGTCGAATTTATTCAGTACATCCTAGCAATGATGAATGTTTTTATTTACGACTGCTATTAGTCAACGTACGTGGCCCAACATCATTCCAACATTTACGAACTGTTGATGGTGAATTGTGTGGATCTTACAGAGAAGCCTGTCAACGTTTGCAATTGCTAGAAAATGACGCTCATTGGGATCAAACTCTCAATGATGCTGTAATATCATCAAACGCTCATCAAATACGAACATTGTTTTCTATAATCATATCAACATGCTTCCCATCAAACCCACTTGATTTGTGGATCAAGTACAAAGATTATATGTGTGATGATATTTTGTATCAAATACGAAATAGAATGGGAAATCCAAATATACAAATCAGTGAAGAAATATACAATGAAGCATTGATTTCAATTGAGGACATGTGCTTGATGATGTCAAACAAACTATTAATTCAATTAGGCCTGGCCGCGCCCAATCGTCCAATGCATGATGCTTTTAACCAAGAGTTGAATCGAGAAAAACTGTATGACCATAACACTTTGAAAGAATTAATTCAAACAAATCTTCCATTGTTGAATGAACAACAGAAGTATGTATTTGATACTCTTATGAAAGTAACAAATGATGAAACTGGAGGGATTTACTTCTTAGATGCACCTGGTGGTACAGGAAAAACTTTTTTGATTTCATTAATATTAGCAACGATTCGCTCACAAAATAAAATTGCACTTGCACTCGCTTCGTCGGGAATCGCAGCAACTTTGCTTGAAGGTGGTCGAACAGCACATTCAGCATTAAAATTGCCATTAAATATGCAAAGCAATGAAACTCCGACCTGCAACATTTCGAAGAACTCTGCAATGGCAAAGGTCTTGCAGCAATGTAAATTAATTGTTTGGGATGAATGCACGATGGCACATAAAAAATCTTTGGAGGCTTTAGACAGAACCTTAAAAGATCTACGGAGCAATCATAACCAATTTGGTGGTGCAATGATTTTATTAGCAGGAGATTTTCGTCAAACATTGCCAGTGATTCCACGATCAACACCAGCTGATGAACTCAATGCATGTCTAAAGTCCTCCAATTTGTGGAAACATGTCAGAGTACTTTATTTAAGCAAGAATATGCGTGTCGAGTTGCAAAATGACCAATCTGGAAACATATTCTCTAAACAACTCATTGACATTGGTGATGGCAAATTTCCTATAGACATGTTGACTGGCTGCATTAACTTTCCTCAAAGTTTTTGTCAGTTAACTCGATCAAAAGATGAACTTATTCAGAAGGTGTTTCCAGATGTTTCTCAAAATTACAGAAACCATGATTGGTTGAGCGAACGAGCTATATTGGCTGCAAAAAACATAGATGTAAATGAATTAAATTTAAAAATTCAAGAACAAATTACAGGCGAATCGAGGATATATAAATCAGTTGATTTGGCTACTAACCAAGATGATGTAGTGAACTATCCACCGGAATTTTTAAACTCGCTGGATTTACCAGGATTGCCACCTCACAATCTTCAATTAAAGGTTGGATCGGTAGTTATAATGTTGCGAAATATCAACCAACCACGTCTTTGCAACGGCACACGGTTAGCGATAAAAAAATTACTAAACAACGTGATAGAAGCAACTATACTGAAAGGAAAGTATAAAGGAGAAGACGTTCTCATACCGCGCATCCCAATGATTCCGACTGATGTGCCGTTTAACTTTAAACGACTACAGTTTCCAGTTCGGCTTGCTTTTGCTATGACCATAAACAAGTCCCAGGGGCAATCATTAAGTGTTTGTGGTATTAATCTGGAAAACCCATGTTTCTCACATGGTCAATTGTATGTTGCCTGTTCCCGTGTTGGAAAACCATCAGATTTGTTTATCTATGCGCCAGGTAATCAAACAAAAAACATTGTATATCACAAAGCACTACAATGAAAATAAAACTGTTTTTTGTTAATAATTATGAATCACATGATTAACAATAAAGCGATTACTTACTTTTAAATGCTTATATATGTTTTATTTAATTATATTTCTTATTCACAACGCCCTATCACCAGGGTGACGGTTCTGTTCAGGAGATTTTTTGCCCAGACTATAAAATATGTAGGAACAAAAAACTGTCACAGTACAAATCTTTTGGACAGAACGAAGTCTGTCGGGTCCGCTAGTCAATCAATAAAAACATTGTGATATTGGTTTTGTGGTGCGTTATCGTTGGCATTTTTCATGAAATAATTGTAAACGTTGTCATTGCCAACAAAAGTATTTAATATAAGAGCAGCTTTCGATGGCTTAGCCATCATCATTAGTTGTCTGCTGGATGGAAGCCACAAAACGACTACCAAGTACCGACTATCGTAGTCGTTTTGTGGCTTCCATCCAGCAGACAACTGATGATGATGGCTAAGCCATCGAAAGCTGCTCTTATATTAAATACTTTTGTTGGCAATGACAACGTTTACAATTATTTTATGTGATATTACAGAAAGTTTGATGGAGGGAGTGAATTAACTACGAGGTGTGTGGGTAAGATATCTTGGGTCACTGATTATTGAGCTGATTTTTATGCCGGGGTTCGCTCAAGCGCGACGAACTCTTGTGTAGTGAAAGTCTAGTATCAAGCGAGTCTCTGAAATAGGAAACCGCGGGAATTTGGACCCCATTTTCATTGCTCTCTTTTAGCATACTCTTTTAGATGAATTACCGTACGAGACGATATGTCACTTCAACACCCGATGTAAATTTTGTGTGATTTAGGTAAAGAGGGATATTTTTACTGTAAGAAAATAAATGAGTTGATGTGATCTGGAAAGAAATCACATATTTTCGAAGAGAACTCATATTATGTTGTTTTTGGCCACATTCGTTAACTTTTAGACTTTTTCAAATCTATTTAATATTAAACGGCATCAGAATGGCCATAAAAAGCCAGTAAATATGCATCTCTAAAATATGTTCGAAAAATGTTAAAAATACATTCTGAGGACAAATATTGACGCAAAACTGAATGCCATTTCAGTGTGAATTTCATGCTCAACATTTCCATATCCTGTCAAAGACAACAATTTACTTCCCAATTAAAACAGGAAGCATTTTCGTTCCCCGCGAGTGCATCGGAGCTCAGCGAAAATTGTCGCTCGGCGAAGCGCCGAAGGGCGCGGAATATCGACGAGCGAGGGCGATCATTCGCCGGCTAACGCATGTTCCATGTCGTTATCCAGAACGCGGCCCGCGCCGCTGAAAGGACGCGCGTTTGACAGCAAACACGCGGCCGTTGCTCGTGGGATCTGGGAGCAAATGGCAATATACGCGGCGCCGCGCGCGTCCAAGTGTCAATCAGGTGAATCAATCAAACGACTATTACTCAAACTTCCGACGAGTAGGTAAAGCCGGAGACCAAACGCGCGCTGCTGGGCGCGAGCCGCGGCAAATGACGGTGTCGTTCCTCGGACTGCCGCGCTTTCATTTTCCGATCCAATGAACTGACGTCTTAGCGTTTGATACACTTCATTTTTCATGTTTGTTTTTTGGAGTGATTTATAATGGTGCTAAGTAGCAATATGAACGTCCAAGCAAATGAGGATATATGGGCCCAGGTTTAAATCACGCACAAAACAAGAATAATTTCTCTTTGCGATTTCTTCCTTGAGATTTTCTCTTTTCAAACATGGATTAATTGAAATATTGAAAACAAATATAGAAGTATTTTTGTTTCTAACTAAAGGTTTTAAAACGTCTTTTTTTCTAAATTGTTCAATATCAACAAAAAAGAATAAACGCAATGCTTCTTAATGACTGAATGAATTTTCTTCTTACATTACGGTGAAGAAAGTTCTTCTGATCCTTGACCTGTATATATGAATTCATCCGTATGACGTACAATGCGGTTTTGGTGGCACTGTGGTTTTGGTGGCATGTCCTGGGGGCTGTTCTGCTTCGATGTTCCATCCAGTCGCTTTTGTCCAGAAATCTGAGAGACAAAGCGTATGGTGTATGCGTATCGGAAAGTCGTACTCCGATGGGCCAAGCTCGTGCTGCAGGACAAAGATATCGGGAGGCGCCGTTGTTTGAGAAGCGCTTAGGCTCCCTGCATCTCCATATCGATTCGCGGGCGGCCTCTGCCGGCGAGAGGCAGCGATCGCTGATCGCCCACATCTCCGCCACCAGCCCGGCTCCACCCTTCCCGCCAACCCCGCCCCACCCGGCCTCCCCATGCGGCTGCGCCTTATCCCGTCAGGCTGTTAGACCCCACCCAAACCCCGCCTAAACTCCTCCCTTACCCTGCCCAAACCCCGCCCAAACCCCGCCCAAATCCCGCCCAAACCCCGCCCAAACCCCGCCCAAACCTCGACCAAACCTCGCCCAATCCCCGACCAAACCCAGCCCAAACCCCGCCCAATCTCCGCCCAAACCCCGTCCGAACCCCACCCAAACCCCTACTAAATCCCGTCCAACCCACGACCAAACCCCGTCCAAACCCCGCCTAAACCCTGGCCAAACCTCGTCCAAACACCGCCTAAACCCTGGCCAAACCTCGTCCAAACCCCGCCGAAACCCCGCCCAAACCCCGCCTAAACCCCGCCCAAACCCCGCCCAAACTCCGCCCAAACCCTGCCCAAACCCGGTCCAAACCCCGTACAAACCCCATCGAAACCCCGCCCAAACTCCTCCCAAACCCGGTCCAAATCCCGTACAAACCCCATCGAAACCCCGCCCAAACCTCGACCAAACACCGATCAAACCCCGACCAAATCCTGTTCATTCTCTCTTGCCCCCTGCCTTCCCCACGCCCACCTTACTCCCTGTCCTTGCCTATTTCGATCCGCCCCCTTACCTGTGAGGCCTACGCGGATGACCCTCTATTATCCGTTCACCCTAAGAAAAAAAAACTGATGTAAACATACTGAGAAATCTTTGCGCCACACTACGCTTCTGATTGGACATCTCCTAGCGCACTACTTTCGACTACGCTAGCAGCATACCCCCTCCAATGCAAATTGAATAAGAACTGTCATGCAAATGTCATGCTACTACCTACAATCAGTCTGCTTTAGAAAGGAAAATGTCATCTCTCTTTTGTATAAGAATTTTTCTCTCTTTGCTTTGAAACACAAAACCGAAAGTCAATAATTCGTATAAATAAGTTCACGATAAATTCGGATCACTGTTCACAAGGTGCAACAATGCCTCAATCGTTGGTGGTTTGTTTGTCAAGAAAAAGGAACGCACTTTTGATAGAATAGCACTAACTATATATCGTCGTGTTCTTCAGTCATAGGTTTTTTTCGTCTTTTCTGAGTATCAATTTTCTGGAAACGTATATTCCAGTGATCTCTGCCGCAAGTTCAGCGATTTGCTTCAGCGGTGACAATGGATTCCTATGCAATAACGAATTGATGACATTCAGGACGAGGCGCTTTTTTCCACTTAGAAGAAATTTTGTACTTATGCGTTTAATTACTGAAGGGCCCCACTCACAGACATTCTAAAACGAACTGAATAGTTGGCCCTCGCAGGTCCATGAGCGGCACGGCACCGCGATCACACGAGCCGCGGCCACCGCGCCTGACCCATATCAGTCAGCACGTTAGTGGGTCCAACGGTCAGAGGCTCATAATCTTATCGTCCAGCTACACATGTGCAGTTCCTTTTGTTCCTTTTTGTAAACAATTACAGTAGTTTTGACGCGTGGTTAATTTAACGAACAATGGCTGGTAAATAGTTCCTTTTCAGAGAACTGTTTAGCGTCAGGATCCCGACAACAGCAGAGCGCATACAGCAAACCAATGAGGATCATCCAAACGCAAAAGTATTTGTTTACATCCGGTGTTTTCCATTACGTGAACGGATAATATAGTCAAGAGCGTTTCGGGCAAGCACGCTGGTGAAGCGGAAAGAGACAGCTTCAGAAGGTGGCACGGTGAACCTACAAGACAAGGCCGGTCGCATGGTTAGGGCAAACAAACGGACTATAGAGTAAGTAAAATGCGAATTTTAATGTAAATGAAGAGATGAGCAAGAGCGGAGAAAACAATACCGATGTTAAAAGCATACGGTGTGTGTACAGGAGTCGTGCAAAAGTGGTAAAGAGACCTTGTGGGTTGAGGAAAGTAGTCGTTAAAAAGTCCTAGTTTGTGTTCCCAGGTGGGCATCAAGGATCTGGGACCTGCGGTGAAGAAGGCTGAAATGAAAGGGTTGAAAATGGAAGGTTGAAATGAAAAGGACTTGCGATGAAGGAGACGCATCAATGCAGCAAAACCCGCTTTATCCGCGGATATAATCAGAACGAGCAGAAGAGGAAATAAATAATAAAACAAAGTGGGAAGCACAAATGACAATGAATGGTGGGGAGTGGAAGAAAGTGAACACATAATTGACGAGGCGACTGGTTTCTGGTGAGAAGAACAAGACACGAAATAGACGCTCTTATTTAAAAGGCACGTGCTGATGAACAGGTATCAGTAGTCATAGAGAACCAAAGAAGTAGCAACTACTGACAATGAACGTTAACGAGAGGGTGTGCAGACTTCGTTCGACAAGGACAATAAGAACAGCTGCTAAAATGAGGAATGATGAACCACTCTCAATAAAATAACTTGTATTGATGATTTCGTGATGATTATGTAAATAAAACTATCTTATTAGATTTAATTTCAGTTTGTTAGGAATTATTATTTTCATTCCAATAGATGATGATTTCTTACTGTAATACAATTACGAACCAGTACTATGTAAGTTGTTCTAGTAGACTATTAGGAAACATTTGTCCGTAATATGAACGCATTCGGCTAAGAATAAAAACGAAAAATGAACAAAGCAAAAATGGACAAAATTTATTGATTCTGACACAACTCGACACTGGCCTTTCATTGGTGACACGAAACAACGAATGAACTGTGTTATACTACCAGGACTACTAGACTCTGACAGCTTATATCCCTTTTACCGTTACCAACTTGGATTTACATGTCACAGCATTAATTCCGTGACAATGAAATATCTTTCATTTGAAAGCCGTTCTCTCCCGTGTGTATTTTCAAACGTTAATGGTTAATTCCGTTAAGCTTCACGTGCTCTCCTGCAAAATAAGAACATGATTGTAAGTGTGTGCTTGTGTAATGTATTATGGTGTTTTAAACATTCTGTGATTAGCAGCCAGAAAACATGATTTTTAATTTATTTGTATTGTGGCGAAACCGATTTCATCATAATTTTATAAACGAAATACACCGGATCAAAATTTAAACAAACACACTCGGCCACCCAGGTTCCTGCCGAGAGATTACGCAGACGGTCACACGTGCGCAACTCCGCTTATCGCAAGAGTCCCTCCCGCCCCCGGCGCATTAACGTAGCCGTTTAGAGGGCTAGCATTGACAGATTCAATGGACACACGTGTTCGCTGTGCTGGCTGCGAAGTTTCGACAGCGCCCGCTCGTTTCGGGGAATCCCAAACTCATAAATTTTTTTCACGCAAACGCGCCCCCTGATGCAAGCATGGGGCGATGTTCTAGAAGGAATTGGAAAATTCTGGACGCTTGCAGCTGGCGCAGAGCGGAAAGTTCTGTGGCTTCTCGCGTGGCGATTGGCTGAAAATAGCGTGATGCGCAACAACCTAGAGCCAATAGTGACTTGACTTTTATAAAGAGCTAGGGCACATAAGAGGAATTGGGTGGGGGAAAAAATTTACCTTATAAGATTTCGACGGAGAGAATTTCAGAGGAGCTGGGGCATCAGACAGGGCCAGAGCAGGAGAACCGGCAGGGCAGTCGGGGCAGAAGCTTCTTTCGGGGAGCTAGTCGTCGGTCAGAGGCAAAGCTCGCCTTCGCCGGACTTATAAAATTTTCATTTATCTGACGGGGCCAGAGTATCAGGCGTCGGGGAAAAGACCAGTGTGTCTCTGGAAAACTTCTTATTATTTGAGTTTGAATATTAGACTGAGGACAGTGGAGAGAGGAACTTATATGGGGGTGGGAATTATTCGGGCGAATATGCCTATGTGGGGACTTATGTTATTTTACTGCGAGTTTTGAGCTGTGAGCCGACTGCAGTGGAGAGAGAATTTTCTCTTGGGGTGGGTTTCCGTCGTGAAGAGAGGCGAATGTTTCTCCAATCGAATTTTAAACTGTCCGAAGTTGTGTTCGACTTCTTATCATAAAAGTCAGAGAGAGACGCATAGTTGGCAACTCCGTTCCTGAAATCGTCCGGCCAGCTCAGCTAGTACTGCCAGTTTCGACCAGAACTTCTAGTACTGCCAGTTTCTCCCAGAACTTCTAGATCCGCCAGCTCAACCAGACTTCTAGACACCGCCTATGCAGCCACGCATCGCGGCCTTTTCGTGAAACTACGAGGCGGCTGCCCAGCTGGCGACGAGAGAGGTCATTGCCTTTCCCGGAGGCAATTTTTTTTGAAGGCCGCCAGACGACCCTCTCACCCGCGCCACGGCCGCCCCCGGCCGCACAAAGACCCTTTTCAGGCAGTATCGTTAGGGCTACCGCCCTTATTGTGTAAATGTTTCATAATGCGGTGTCACGCTCTGACACACTGACCAGTAGTAATTTCACCTATTGTAATTGTTAGTTGTAATTCTTCTTAGTTTTTTAAGCTTAACTCCTAAAACTAACTTTTCATTTTTTTTTCTCTCCTCTTCTTCATCTAATTTTCCCGCTATTACTTTATTCAATTTAAGAGTGTAACTTCCCTGGGGCATTTTAATCATATTGCCCAGGAATAAATGTAAATTTTTACCAGTGAACAAGTGTTTATTCTTGTGTTTCCATTGTACTATGTAACAATTCCTTCCATCACCGACTTGAGCTAGCGATAGGGCCGCTATCCGGTTCCCCAGATAACCGGAAGTGTTACAATTGGCGCTATCCAACGTGGGGCCCGACGACTTAATTACCGCGGTGAGTGTTACAATTGGCGTTTCACACCGTGGGGCCCGACGGCCGAATAATTGAGTTTTTTTCACGCCCAAATTTTAAATTTGACTAAATTCTTGTTATAAATGGATGGAAGGACATTGTTACGAGAGAAACAATTTGTGAACTGGTAACAATTTGCTTTATTGTGTATTTTGTTTGTGAGTGTTGTTGTGTTGTGCTCCGTGTGTTGTGACTCTCGTGTGCGTTATTCACTCAAAACATCCAAAATGCCGGACAAATCGGGTGCTAACGTGGCAGGAAATGGTAGTCCAAGGAAACAATCACCGCCAAAGATCACCATCAGTGATTCTATGCGAATTGTCATGAAACAAATATTAGAAGGTTTAGAAAAACTATCGAAACAACTTTCAGAGGAAAAGGAAATCCTCACGGGACAAAGTTCAGAACTTTTGGAGATTAACAAAAAAATGTCCGAAAATAATAAAAAACGTTCTGAAAGCACGGAAAAACTCGTAAAACAATTTTCGGAGATTAACGTAAAAATTTCAGAAGATAATGAATCCCTCATAAAACGAATGTCAGAAAATAAGGAACAAATTTCAGAGGTTAAGAAAACCCTCTCAGAACAAATTTCGGAGATCGACGAGAAACATTCGCAGAGATTTGACCGGCTGGACAGCAGCTTAGCCGACAACGGCGTAAAATTAGAAAAATTAGAAGCAGTAATTGATCGTGGGATTGGAACAGTGCGGAACAGTCTCGATGATAGATTCGTGAAAATTCAGAATAGTGTAGAAAATTTGAGCAAAGAATTAGAGAATTCGAGAACTGATGTAAATTCGTATTCTGGGAATATTCAGGCAGAAAGTAGTCAAAAGCTCCAGGCAGGTGACAGAGAAATTGAAGCGTACCGCGAGTCAGTTATCGGAAGTATTACCGAGATTAGGTCGGAAATGAGCGACGAATTGACTAGAATTGAACCCAAATTTAACACAGAAGTCGGCCAATTTCATGAAAAATTCGAGAAATCAGATATCATCGACGGGAAAAATATCAGGAAAAGGGAGGAAAATCTAAAGATGGAAGTTGTGCAAAATTCAAAACAGTTAGTGAAAGTGGAGGTAAAGAAGGAAACTGAAAATAATCCGATAGTACATTTGCCAGGCGCATTAGATTTGAGATTATCGTGGATTCTTCCGCAATTCAAGAAATCAGGTATTACCGACGGGGGAAATATCAGAAAAATGGAAGGAAATCTAAAGAGGGGAATTGGTCAAGATTTACAACTGTTATTAAAAGAAGGAATAAAGAAGGGAACGGAAAATAATTCTACGGTAAATTTGATAGGCGTATTAGATGTGAGATTCTCGTGGATTCCTCCGCAGAACTTGTGTTTCTGGGGCAAGCAGAAAGAAAATCCAAAACCACCCTGGCTTTACCAAACGGTTCTCTCTTTTCCTAAATTTTTTAATTTTACTAAGTTTTTCAATTTTTTTGTACTTTATTAGATTTAATTAGAAATCACATTTTTATCTTTAACTTACAATGGTGAATAAAAATTTTATTAGAACTACGGGTAAAAGCATTCATTTCTGGTTTCGCTATTTTTTTTTAATTTTACTTAAACAAAAAAAATTCTCATTTTTCAAAATTTAATTTTTCGAACTCCAATTTTTTTTTATTCGGAGGGGAAGGCCAATGTGGCGAAACCGATTTCATCATAATTTTATAAACGAAATACACCGGATCAAAATTTAAACAAACACACTCGGCCACCCAGGTTCCTGCCGAGAGATTACGCAGACGGTCACACGTGCGCAACTCCGCTTATCGCAAGAGTCCCTCCCGCCCCCGGCGCATTAACGTAGCCGTTTAGAGGGCTAGCATTGACAGATTCAATGGACACACGTGTTCGCTGTGCTGGCTGCGAAGTTTCGACAGCGCCCGCTCGTTTCGGGGAATCCCAAACTCATAAATTTTTTTCACGCAAACGCGCCCCCTGATGCAAGCATGGGGCGATGTTCTAGAAGGAATTGGAAAATTCTGGACGCTTGCAGCTGGCGCAGAGCGGAAAGTTCTGTGGCTTCTCGCGTGGCGATTGGCTGAAAATAGCGTGATGCGCAACAACCTAGAGCCAATAGTGACTTGACTTTTATAAAGAGCTAGGGCACATAAGAGGAATTGGGTGGGAGGAAAAATTTACCTTATAAGATTTCGACGGAGAGAATTTCAGAGGAGCTGGGGCATCAGACAGGGCCAGAGCAGGAGAACCGGCAGGGCAGTCGGGGCAGAAGCTTCTTTCGGGGAGCTAGTCGTCGGTCAGAGGCAAAGCTCGCCTTCGCCGGACTTATAAAATTTTCATTTATCTGACGGGGCCAGAGTATCAGGCGTCGGGGAAAAGACCAGTGTGTCTCTGGAAAACTTCTTATTATTTGAGTTTGAATATTAGACTGAGGACAGTGGAGAGAGGAACTTATATGGGGGTGGGAATTATTCGGGCGAATATGCCTATGTGGGGACTTATGTTATTTTACTGCGAGTTTTGAGCTGTGAGCCGACTGCAGTGGAGAGAGAATTTTCTCTTGGGGTGGGTTTCCGTCGTGAAGAGAGGCGAATGTTTCTCCAATCGAATTTTAAACTGTCCGAAGTTGTGTTCGACTTCTTATCATAAAAGTCAGAGAGAGACGCATAGTTGGCAACTCCGTTCCTGAAATCGTCCGGCCAGCTCAGCTAGTACTGCCAGTTTCGACCAGAACTTCTAGTACTGCCAGTTTCTCCCAGAACTTCTAGATCCGCCAGCTCAACCAGACTTCTAGACACCGCCTATGCAGCCACGCATCGCGGCCTTTTCGTGAAACTACGAGGCGGCTGCCCAGCTGGCGACGAGAGAGGTCATTGCCTTTCCCGGAGGCAATTTTTTTTGAAGGCCGCCAGACGACCCTCTCACCCGCGCCACGGCCGCCCCCGGCCGCACAAAGACCCTTTTCAGGCAGTATCGTTAGGGCTACCGCCCTTATTGTGTAAATGTTTCATAATGCGGTGTCACGCTCTGACACACTGACCAGTAGTAATTTCACCTATTGTAATTGTTAGTTGTAATTCTTCTTAGTTTTTTAAGCTTAACTCCTAAAACTAACTTTTCATTTTTTTTTCTCTCCTCTTCTTCATCTAATTTTCCCGCTATTACTTTATTCAATTTAAGAGTGTAACTTCCCTGGGGCATTTTAATCATATTGCCCAGGAATAAATGTAAATTTTTACCAGTGAACAAGTGTTTATTCTTGTGTTTCCATTGTACTATGTAACAATTCCTTCCATCACCGACTTGAGCTAGCGATAGGGCCGCTATCCGGTTCCCCAGGTAACCGGAAGTGTTACAGTATGTTCTCATTAAGGCTTTGTTTATGAGGTTTATGTAACATTTTTTGTTAAATATAACTTTTTGATGACACAGTTAAAAGTTTAAAATATATAAAAGTTCCAACTAAGAGGAGAGACAATGATTACTGTCTCAATTAACAATTTGTAATAAGAATATCCAAATGAGATGACATACTGGTATATAAAGATTGCATTTCAACAGAATAATTTTTTTCTTCAAGTAACTAAATAAATTATGCCCATTAGTTCCATGGAAAATCGTTGATTATCACTATATATATATATATATATATATATATATATATATATATTACACGTATGCAATTAAAAGTTCTCAGTTCAATTAAAACCACAACCCAATGAGAATTCAGAAAATGAATCAAAATCATTCAAATAATTTACTATAACACATAAGGTGCTCTGAAGTGACTTTTTTTCCTTTCTAATATTTAAACATGTTGTATTCTCGCCCATATCTATTTTAACTTTTCGTGGGAAGTAATATTTTCGTCACTTTTTCAGCTTCTTGTGATATATCATCATGATTATTTTCATTATATTCGTTTTAACACATGTAATGCATTGAAAGTCATGTCATTTTTCATCACTTCATAACTTTCATCTTTCATCAACATATTGTGAAATTGTATCGGGAATATTTTCGTTATTTTCCTTTTGCAAACATTTCTTGTCCCGTAAGACACTATGGTGATCATAAGTTCAAAATGCAAGGCTCATTATAAAATTTCTTAAATGCAATAATATGTCATCAAATGTATGCCTCGAATGATGAAGATGTGGTTGAATTTCTTAAACTTAAAATCATTCGTAAATGCAAACGAAAAAATATTGAACGTAACATAACATCAAGGGGTGTAATTGCAAACGTATTTAAAAAAAACGTGCTCATAACGTCGCTTGGTTTCTTCAACATACTTCTCGTGCAAATAAACCCCTCTTTATCCACTCGTCTCCTTAATTAATAAAATTCACAAGATTATTTTTCTAACAATGTTGGAGTTATTAGTAATAACAACCAATTTAATGAGTATAGTAAGGAGTTACCTATGCAACAACATTTATCAAGGAACTGTGAACCCCTTCATCGATTTAGCTTCATTTTCCACAACCAAATCGGGCGAATACGCAAGCGCAGATTTCACGTGTACTAGTGGCGTTGCAGTTCAATACATGAGTGCGCACGCCTCATATTTACCCGCAACTCCCTATCTCATTGCTCCCTTGAAAGGGGGGAGCGTGCAAATGGTCGTGGAGGGGATAGCGCCGGGTGCGATCTCTCGCTCGGGGACCTAGGGGGGGGGGGGGTCGAAGCGTCCGCTAACCCGGTCAAAGGGCCCCGGACAGTCGAGGACAGTGAGGATTATTATAGCCGGGGGGCAGCGAGTTAGCAATAGGGATAGTGGGAGCAATGGTACGATGGCGGGGGTAGCTGGGGGTTGAGTCCGAGGCGGGGGTGAAAATGTAGACGGGGTTGCTGAGGTGAAGATGGCAGGGTTGGTGGCCGAGGGGGGCGGGGTAGTAGCTGTGATGGTGGAATGGGAGGTGATGGAGGAGGTGGAAATGTGGTGGTAATGGTGCGCGTTATGACGGAGGAGGAGGTGGAGGAAGTAAAGGCTGTGGAGGAGGGGGGGTGGCGGAGATGGTAGTGGAGGAGGCGTTGTAGGCGGAGGAGGGGTTGGCAGAGGCGTAGGTGGAGAGGCGTCGGATGCTGGGAAGGCAGGGGTGGCCGAGAGCGGGGTAGCGGTGATGGCGGTGGTGGCGAAATGGGAGGAGATGGAGGAGGTGGAAAATATGGTGGTGATGTTGCGCGTTATGACGGAGGAGGAGGAGGGGGAGGAAGAAAAGGGTGTGGAGGAGGTGGCGGTGGCGGAGATGGTAGCGGGAGAGGTGGCAGTGGCGGAGGAGGGGGGGTTGGCAGAGGTGAAGGTGGAGAGGCGTCGGGTGCTGGGAAGGCAGAGGTATTGAAGATGATGGTGATAGGGACGGAAGCGGGGCCGACGGAGACGGGTGTGGCGTATGCTATGATAAGTACGTGGCGACGGGTGCGTGTCGGGAGCGTAGAGAGGTGGGTTGGAATGGAGGTGGCGATGGCACCGGCAGGGGCAGTGGCGCGGCGCCTGCCGCCACTCCATGTATATTTCAAGCTGATGACCGCATCTATCAGGCATCTGCGCGGATTAGGGGGCGCGCCCTCCAGGATGACGATCTAATGACTGCGCCTGCCCCGGACGCGCGTGATTCGCTCGCGGCGCGCGTGTATTTCGCGGCGGAGGTGGAGGGCGAGAAGGTGAGGGCGCGAGACAAGCGAAGGGGGAAGAGGTGGAAGCAGAAGAAAAGGATGTGTTGACAACGAACAGAGCGAAAGAGAGGTCGAATTGGAGGGCCATAGGGGATGGAAAGATCATATTAAGTTGTGGAGGTAGGGTAATGATGCTAGAAGTGGGTTAAAGAAAGGAATTTGAGGCGAAGAATAAGAAAAAAATAGAAGAAAGCAGAGGAGGATGCGAAGACAGCGCGAGTGACGTGTGCATGGCGGGCGTCGGGGCGTCGCGAGCGTCGACGCGGGGTTGTCGGGGATGGCGGGTGCGTGGGAAGCGTCGGGGGCGATGTGGGCTTCGGGGACATCGGGAGCGACAGGGTCGTGGGAGGCGACGGGAGCTTCGGCGCGGTATCGTCTGGGCGTCCAGGGCGTTGGGGCCGTCAGGGCCGTCGTGGGAGTCGGAAGCGACGAGTACGTGAGGGGTGTCGGGGGCGTCGCGGGCATCGGGGACATCGGGGTGACGGGTGTGTGAGGGGCGACGCGGGCGTCGGGGGCGTTGCAAGCGTCGGCGCGGGGTCATCGTCGGGAGCGTCCAGGGCGCCGGGGGTGTCGGGGCGTCGGCGCAGGGTCGTCTGGGATGTCGGGGATGTCGGAAGCGATGAGTGTGTAGGGGACGACGGGAGCTTCGGCGCGGTATCGTCTGGGGCGCGGTGGCGCCGGGGGACGCGTTGGCGTCCGGGGCGTGGGGAGCGACGGGTACGTGAGGGGTGTCGGGGGCATTGCGGGAATCGGGGGCGAGGGGGCGTCGGGGACGTCGGGGCGTCGGGGTCGTCGCGGGCGTTGGCGCGGGGTCGTGCGGGCGCGGGGTCGTGCGGGCGCGGGGTCGTGCGGGCGCGGGGTCGTGCGGGCGCGGGGTCGTGCGGGCGCGGGGTCGTGCGGGCGCGGGGTCGTGCGGGCGCGGGGTCGTGCGGGCGCGGGGTCGTGCGGGCGCGGGGTCGTGCGGGCGCGGGGTCGTGCGGGCGCGGGGTCGTGCGGGCGCGGGGTCGTGCGGGCGCGGGGTCGTGCGGGCGCGGGGTCGTGCGGGCGCGGGGTCGTGCGGGCGCGGGGTCGTGCGGGCGCGGGGTCGTGCGGGCGCGGGGTCGTGCGGGCGCGGGGTCGTGGGGGCGCGGTGGCGTCGGGGGCGTCCGGGCCGTTGGGGGCGTCGAAGGCAAGAGGGCTGTCGGGGGCGCCGGGGGAGTCGGGGCGTAGTGAGCGACGGGGTTGGCGGTCGGGTGCGTGGGAGTGTGAGGCAGAGGCGGGGGCGCCGAGGACGTTGGCGGAGGAGCTGCGCGTCAATTCGCAGAAATGGATCTGCGCAGCGGAGATTGACTGCTGCGCAGGGGGGGAGGGGGCGATCTCTGATTGCAAGGACGCGCGCGGGCGTTGCTGATGCCCTGATGGAGTCGGCCCCAGCCCCACCTCCTGTTCCTGCAGTTGGCATCGGAGGCCCGCGAGCTGTCTGCGGTAAATGAGTTGTTATCTGGTTAATGCACTGCTTCCATATGTACCGTGCAGTGCAGACGCGAAATTTCGGACTGCGAATGGGTTATAGGGAAGACTGTAGAATGTGCAATTTCCCTTATATTTTAATTTGTATACTTATAATTTATAAGCACGACTTGTGTATTAATGCCCAAAATATTAGACCCTTAAATATATTGAATGTTCTCAAAAACGGGCATTGACATTATTCTGCAAAGGGTTTTTGTAGTCATTATCACTGTGTTTTATTGTTTTTACGTGATTCGAAAGATATGTATGTGACCAAAATTGTTCGATTTTTTCTTCTTTTTTCATCTTTAAATAGTTGTATCTTCTTTTATTGACGATCGATGTCTGAGAATTGTTATTCGTTGCATTCGTTTCCACATAAGTTCTTTAGCCTCTAAGTTTTTAAACCAATTTTTCATTTATGGTGAATTATTATTTCTTCGACTTGGTATCTTTGGTTTCCCAGTACTTCTAATAGCAAATGTTAAGATGGTCTTTTCCTGATGTGTCATGCTAGTTCCTATGCTCCTTAAATAGATGAAACGTGAATTTTACGGGTTTTAATAAATTATTTGTTACGTAATAATTATCTATAATTAATACTTACTTTTTATTAAGGAATTTATATTAACTCTTAGATTGTTCTAAGATTTGTGCAAAACAATTGAAACCCAGGAAAAAATTACCGAGATTTATTTGAAAACAATATTTTAAGAGGTTATAAAAGGCTGAGAAAACTCATCCGTAGAGCATCTTAATATTTTCGTATAGCGGGAAGGAAAATAAGCACGGAAAATGTTCCGAAGTATTCATCTGTATATGTAACTGTATACTTACATAAGTAAAGTAAATCTATTTACTTTATTATGGGTGTCGGTAGTTCAATTGCGTCATATGTAAAATTAATATGATATTTATTGACCTGTTTCTAAAACCATATTTATGCGTATTTTATATATTTTAAATTAATCAAATTAAACAAAGTAATTGTATTGGCAATTTATTTCAAAGTCGTTCTCTTAAACATGAACTCAAAAAAGAGTAAAACACTTAACTAAATATTAACTGAAAGTTGAATGAGAACGATTTAATGACTAGTAATGGATAATTTATTACGCTTCTTGTACCATTTCTGGCAGTTACAATTAGGTAATTACAAACGTAATGGAGCGAAGGAAAAACGTTCCATGGAGTAAGCAATTTAGGAAGTAATTGCTATTGATTTTCACTTCCAACACTGATTGTCCGTCTTTGTTGGTTACCAGTTTTATTTTCTCTCCTTGGAAACTGTATACGTTTTGAATGCGCACAAAATTGTATTATAAATGTTTGAAAACATGTTTACTCGTAGCATTTATATCTGCTACGGTGAGCTTCAATATATAATCTTACTATCCGCAAGTAAAAAAACATAAAATAACAAACGAAGTTATTATATACACGAATAGCTTCGCCAACTTTCATTTCTAGAAACTCCAGCCATGTGTATAATAACAAAAGACAATCATCAATAGAATTTAGTGCATAAAGAAAACTAATCGAATCTATATTAGTAAATTTTCAATGTGCGCAAAACTTCAAAAAAATACCTTACAGCCTCCGGCAGTGTGAAAAATACCAAAGTTTTGATAGATACCCAAGAACTTGGGAAAAAGCAGAAGCAATGAAACAGTTTCAATTTTTACTTTGAATTGAAAATTGTTGATTGCGATATTCGCCCTATTTTCATATTGCAAATACTAACTGAATTCACATTTTCAGAGAACTACTATTAAGTATACAGATGACGTCATCACACATCAAAAGACCGTCCACCAGTACATTATTGTTATTCACGTTTGCAGTGACGTAATTGTTATTCATAGAAATTTTTTTATATTAGTTAGTAAAAAAATGTTGTACTGTGTATCAGTATACTATGCTATTGTGTAGTGTTCGTGAAGACAGATTTTGTTAAAATATTTAATTTACTGTAGTGTTTACGAGTGTGTTTTATGTTTCGTTCTTGAGCAGTGTATTTGCTTCTTCTTGTAAAACCATACACCAGATTTTTCCTGCTGCAGACCACTAGTTAATACATATTTAAGTAATATTTGTTGTTTTAAAGGAACTATTAAATATTGAAAACCTCTCTTCAAAATGTATTTAAAGATGTAAATGAATAGGAAAGTCATCATGAAGATAGCGTAGTGATAACTTTAAAATATCATGGAGGTAGATTTCTTTTTTACGAATCTTGTATTTGGAAGTAAATATTTTAAAGTCACAAAATAAACTCCAACGAATTATTATAACAATTAATGGTTTTCATTTAATTAAAGGTAACATAACATTTAGTTAATGCTAATTAACAAAAAATATAAATGCATCAGTTAGCGTAGTTTGCATTTCTTGAGTTTGGTTAAGTCTTAAATGATAGTTTGGAGACAAAAGTGTTGCGTGGTAGTAATAATAATAATAATAATAATAATAATAATAATAACGACAATTCGTTTCTGCGGCTGAACGGGTACATGGCACAATACAGTCAACACCAGGAACGGTATTCTTTTAGTTTAAACCTCAAAGTTGAACGCTGAAAGGCTTGGAAATGTCATCCAAGCAAGGGTATTTGAGACAACCAACTTGGACACACTCATGTCTATTTCGACAGATAATTGCCTTGATTCTCTCATCTTTTCTTGTGCATTAGTCGTAGATCAGGATAGTTTTAACCACTCGGACATCGATTAGCCCGTGTTACCGCTCGTGCCCTAATCGCTCTGCCTTAACTCCTGCAATTCCTGAAAGAAGGGGCAGGGGCTTGCAGCGATCATTGGACAGCGATCCGTGATGGAGAGGGTTAGTTGGGTCTGGTAGATGCCCTCCCCCCCTCCTGCCTCCGCCTCCACCTCCGCCGCCGTTGCGAACACGAGCAAGCGCTCCGGAACATTATCAATCACGGCATGCAAATGAGGTGTCAATAATGGAGCGGTATGACTGATTAAAAGGAAAGGGAAATGAGCACTTCGCATTACAATGCTGACGCTCTTTCCATGTCGCCGGGGGAAGGTCCACGGCCGGCGCCGCGGAGAACGGCGAGGGAGCAGAAGAGAGGCGAGCGGGAAGGAGGAGGAGGAGGGAAGAGAGCGGCCCGAGGCAACTAGCGTCTACCTGTCGGGGGATGAAAAACAAGCAAAGTTGGAGGGGTGGTGCTTTTACAAACGTCCAGGACGTGTTCGATGGTTGGTCGGGTTGCTTCTGGTGTCTGTAATTAAAACTAGCGCTACTATAGTCGATTGCCGGTAGATAGCAGCAATTAACATTGCACATGGAGGCGGTGGCGTGGAGGTCGGGCGAGCTGTGTGGGGTGGGGTGGGGGGTTAGCTTCGTTGGAGCTAAGCGAGGTGGAATGAGGACGGAGCGGGGGCGGAATCAGTGTGGAACAAGGGGAAGGGGGTGTGAGCGGGACAAGAAGAGTCGGTGAATGCCGGATGGAAGGGAAAGAATGGAGCAAAGATTGTGAGCGGGAAAGCTGGAGAGGGCGGGACGAGGCATAGTAGGGGCGAGAAGGAATTGAGTGAAACGAAAGGAATTGGTGAGACCGATCGTAGTGGAAAGAACCGGAACTGGGGATGCGAGGGGCAGGGCTGGAATGGGCAGAAGGAGGCAGAGTAGGGCGAGGCGGATGGAGGTAGAGTGATGGCCGAATGGGATGGGCGGGGCAGATCGACTTGGAAAGAAACGGATGGGGCGAAGCGGGGAAGCGACGGGTGTGAGGGGCGGGGCTGAAACGGACTGAAGCAGGCAGAGTGGAGGTAGCCGCGCGGGATGGGCGGGGCTGGAAGTGGCATGGCGGGGGGGATGGAAGGGACCGGGCTGGAACGGGCCGGCGCGGGTGCCGTGGCGGGGGGAGGCCAGAAAGCGTAATTGCGCTAAGACCCCGGCTCGGGCCGCCCTCGCGCCTTCTCATCCTCGGATGAGTTACGGTAATGGCGCGGGCCGCGAATGCGTCACGTCACATATAAATAAACCGCGCGCCTGCGGCCGCGCCGCCGCCTTGCCCGCGATTTACGCACCGCCCAAGTTTCGAACTTCGCCTGCGCGAGAGGTACAGATACAACACGTCGCCCTACGCTATAGATTGTCGCGAAAGTGTGTGGAAATTGTGAAAATAATGCTCTGAACTCAAGTTTTTGTTTGAAGTCGAAAGTTTCAAAACTGCTTATTTCCTTGAATACATGTTAGTTTGTTACAATGTTCTACATAGTATATTACGGTATATCAAACACTCTTCTTACTTTTCGGGCTTCATAGTGATTGTTGGGTGTAGTTATAATTTAAAGAAATGATAAAATTTTACTTTTATTTACTAATTATATGCTAATAATTTATTTGACAATTCTATTACCAAATAGTATTGATTTAAATCGTTTTAATTGAAAGACGGTTTTGCAGAGTATCCACTTCCGACACTCAACCCATTTTCACTCCGACTGATGATGACGTCGACACATTTAGTAACGTGTATGTATGTATACACAAATTAATAAGTTCCATTTAATTTTTTGTGTAGGCAATAGACGAATTACGATTTATCAATTTCGAAAAAGCATATCTTTTAAAGTTGCAGAATGACTCATTACATTCTACTTCTTTAATTCTTTACCTTAAATACTGCAAACGATGCTTCTCTAAGTTTCACAGAACTATGAAGCAGTACGACCACTGCCGCCACAAACCAGTGAATATCGCCCAACCCTCACTAGATCGGCAGTTATTTTATTAAGCTGATTCCATTCCAGCGCGATAACGATTTCAAAACAGGCCGGAACACAAACACATCTACTTGAATCCCGTCACCACATTTTATGAACTTTCATATCAAATGGTTTGCATAAAAACATCGACGATTTTAAATTAAAACGCGAATTATCGATAGCGTCCTCGTTAAAACAAAAGAACTATAAACATGAATAAAATTAATCTCTCGTTTAAATAAAAACAAAAGTAATAAATAACAAATGGTGGTAATTGAATAAAATTAAATATTAACAGAGGGAAGGCTGTTTAGGCGTGGGAGCAGAGAGAGCTGCGCACCGCGCCTGCGTGAAGGCGGTTGGGGTGGGTGGTGGGGGATGGGTGGGAGCTGTGGTCAGAACCCCCTTGGCGGCGGTGATGGTGTGACGGTTAGCGTACCGGACTGTTATACCCAAACTCGCGGGTTCAAACCCGATCGAAGCCGTGGATTTTTAGGGCGACAAAATCCTTCGTACGCCTTCCTTCGGAGGGGAAGTAAAGCCGGCTGTCCCATGTTAGTAGATTTACTTGCATGTAAAAGATCCTCAAGCCTAAATGACGCCTCTGAGCAAAATTCCAATCGCCTGTTTCTCGCCCAAGAAATACCTCCTTTCTCTGCTAGTTGATGAAAGGTGTGTAGCGAAATTTGCGTGGTCAGACGGAAGAGCGGGCCTGATGGCCCGAGTCTCGCCACGTAAAATAAGGCAAATTCAATTCAATTCAACCCCCTGCAACGGAAGGCGATGCGGCCGCATGGACCCCGGATGCAGCAGAACCCGCGACGCCCGCCTGCAACCGGTTTGTGACGCGCGCGGGCTTTCATTTGGTCAATACCCGGTTACGGGTAAACTAATCTACTGATGGTCTCCGGAAAATGTAGGAAATTAAGATAACCAAGCAACGCAGGGATACTAACAGGAAACTTGGAAATATTTTTACCAAGAGCGTTCCGTACATTTTTTAAAATAATTATTTATACTTGTTAGATAGTACAATATCTTTCAAAGGGTTGAAGAAACCACAATAACAATTACAGCTTATGAGGGAAAACTTACAGAAGTAACCTCAGAACAATCTACTATAACATAGTAAGTTTACATTAATATAGTGGCTTGTGTACATTGAGGTTATGTAGTTCATCCGGCAATTGTTTAAAATATTGGTTTTGACATTTTAACTCCAGATTAAAGATGGAAATAATCATTTCCAAAACGTTGCAATGTGTGGATTACAAATTTGTATATTGCAAACCTATTTCATTTTTTTAGGTGAAACTGCTATCCAAAAAACAATTTGGTGTCTATAATGTAAAGAGCAAATACAGTCTGACAACGCAATGATACGCCTCGTTTCATACATCAAAATTGAAGATTCCAGAATTTCCTCAAACACACATTAGAATCTACACTCTACATGAACGGAATTTACATACAGGAAGCACCACTCTGTGTACATAATCTCTCACAATCTCAGAAATGTCTACAAATACCCGCAAAAAAGCATTTTAATTTCTCTCTTAAAGGACAACTCATCCTTAAAGACATCCCCACTATATCTGGCACTGTGCGTAAAATTATCCTCCTCGAAAGACTACCTGAAGTTAGCGATGATCTGTTACAGGAAACTCACCTGATTACTAGACATGCTTTTGTCAAATGTTTATACCTTATCACGCAATTCTACAGTATACTGCCTCTTCAAACATATCAATTCTAAAGTTCATTTCATATGCCACTAACTTACCGTCATATTTGCACGTTCTCTTGTCAATTTTTTTGTTATTGTTAATCGTGCATTCCATCAAAGTAATTTATGATAATTGAGCTTCATCATGTTTACTGTGGTGTAAATACTCAAAAACAAACCTCAAAAGCGTAGTTACTTTGATTGTCCGCTTCACTGACATCAACAACATGATGTAAAATTTTCCGCGAAAAATATGTAAACTGCGCGTTTGTCATATTTTTTACAAAAGCCCTATCACCTCGTTCATACACGTAGATCCGATGTTTCTTCTCGCTTGAGGCCCTACGGCTTCTGACGATGTGTGGCCTTGATTACCCACCAATCCTTTGTTCTGCAGGTCCACGTGTCACTAGCCCGTGGCTGTACCGCCTGGGAGCCCACAGCCCTCGGTTTGCAAACCTCCGCCGACGCGTTTGCACTAGTGCTGAATTGTAGCCTCAGGCGTCGCCACCTCTGCCGCCCACGTCGACCGCGTGGCACACGGCGCTCTTCCAACGTTGCCACACCTCTGCCACAAGCGTACTGATTTCCCCGTCACAATCGCACTCGTTTCCATCACCAGATTCCTTGGCCCTGATCTCTTCCCCGCCGCTTCCCCCGCCTAGTCTTATTAGATGCATTGAGTGAGACTTCCCCGCCATCCCCCCTGCCTGCAGCCATCGGGTACATTGGTTCTAATGTCAACGTCATACCCACCTTCTCCTCTCTTCAAATATTTATATATTGCCTTCCCCGCTGTCTCCTGTCGTCGTATCCATTGCTTGCTATGATGTCCCCGTCATCGCCGCCGTCTGTCGTGAGATCCATTGCTCTGTCACCCCCGCCGACTCCCATGACTCTCCCCGGGCACACCGACTCCACATCCGTCACTCCCGAAACCATCCAACTCAACTCGCAACCCCCATCGCCCTCCTTTATCGCATACCTGTGGACTGTGAGATTCCATCCATTCCCGCTCAGCTTTGCCTATAACCTTCGCAAGTAGCCTCCACTTATTTAACCGTATAAGCTCATTTGTGAAAGCATATCTCGTCTAACTGTTCCAGTGTCGCATACGCTACCCTATCATCCATACCTTTGGCTTGCGTTTTAATGTCGCTAAATATGTAGGGCCCTCTTTGTTTCCACCTCTCATTTCGTCACAGGTCGCACATTCGGATACTCCACTCTCAACTCGCTTCCGTTGTGTCCCTCTTGCTTCCGCCACCGTTCTGTTCTTTTTGATAGCGCTACCCAACTCTTCAGATCCCTCTCCTTCCTCCTCCTGCCACCCAACTCGCCACCGCACTCTCCTTGCCAGCCTTTCATCTCCTACCCGTCGCCTGGTTCCTACCTGCACTTCTCATCCCCTCCTCCACCGCCTCCCCCGTATGTCCTTTTTCCGCCAACTCTTGTCGTCGTCTACCTCTCAACCCGTCCCCCACCGTCACCTCTCCCATACGCACCGCCTCCAACCCTCCCATTTCCGCTAACTCTTCTCACTCGTCTGCCTCCTGCTATCAACCCCTCCACCCCCGCGCCCCTCCCACACGAGCCCTCGACCCTCCCACTCCCACTCCCGCCGTGCTCCCTCGCGGGCGGGCATCGATCCGGCGGCCCGCGGCCGCCGCCGCCGCCGATTGACCGGCGCGCTAACGAGAGGTCGCTGGAGGCGGCGGCGGCGGCGGGGTCCGCAGATGACGCCGCTTATTATGGTAGTGATGTATGGAAGGGGCGACGAGGCGGACGCTGAGGACGGGAGGGATGGAGGGCGGGAAGGAAGGGGGCCAGGGGGAGGGGAGGGGGGAGGCGGCTGCCGACTTCCGGGCCATTACCTGGCGTCGATCACGCGGCATCGTGGGGCTAATCGCGCTTCCTTCTGCCCCCGCCGCGCCTCCTGTCTGCGCCGCGCCGCGCCGCGCCGCCGCTGTTCCCACCCAGCCGCGTTGCCGCCCCTCGCCCGGGCCGCTCCTGGCTCCGGCCTCCCGCACGGCGATTCATACATACATACATACATTTATTAGAACTGCAATTGGGTATAACCCGGTGGCAGTTAATGACAATAATTGCAAAAATTACAACACTTACATTAATAATAATAATACTAAGGATAATAATAATAATAGTAATAATAATAATAGTAATAATAATAATAATAATAATAATAATAATAATAATAATAATAATAATAATAATAATAATAATAATAATAATAATACCGCACAATACAGTACAAGACGAAAAGCAGCATTGAAAAGTGCATTGATCACGTTCACCGCACTTCACTTCACTTCACTTCACTACACTACACTACACTTTTTTGCTTTGAATTACACTGACCAGCACTTCACAGCACTTCACCGCACTACACAGCACATACTCATTTAATATCTTGTTCTAATTTGTTTCTAAAACTACGCTGGCGTACTAAAAATTCGCTGGCGTTCGTCCCCACACGGAGCAACGGCGCTGTCACCAGCGACGAAGCAGCGTTGTCACGAACAGAATTAGATCGTGCGGTTATTTTATTGCCATTTGCCAATATTTTTTTTTTTACTTTAGTTACTTTCTGTTAGATATGATTGGCTTTCGAATGTAATCTGGCACTGTTGTCAGAAGATAAAAAATCTTAAGATATTTCACATACTGTATATTTCTTTTGAAAATGATTAATGTGCAATGTAGACTGCGAAATGAATTATTTTTATTGGAGGATAATTTCATTATATATTAATTTTTATATTTTATTTTTACATTTTATTTCTGAAATATTATTTTCCACATTTTCTTTTTAAATACTCAAGTTTAACTTGAGTTGTTTTGTAATTTAGGCTCATTTTTTCTTCCGAATTGTAAGAGGTTTTCATTATGATGTCATGGGATTGGTTTTATTTACATCCATTGGTATTTAAAAATGTGTGTTTGTAAGATATTTATAACAGATGTGCCCGCTGACTGAGAAGTAGAAGACAATGCTGAGGATAAACCAAAGAAAAATGGAAAGGAAAACTTCACGCATATCCCTAAAGGACAAGATCATAAACTCCGAAATCCGAAAACAAACCGGCATCCAGGATGTGGTGATGGAGCAACATGAAAATGGAAATGGGGAGCCCCCCTCGTGAGAATGGAGCAGCATCGATGGCCGCAAACAGCAACGGTGTGGGAACCTCGGGTTTGCTGGAAACACTAAGGCCGACAAGATACAAGATGGGAAGATTGCTTCGGAAAGACAGCGGGGGCATTGCGGTCCAGAGTGGCAAAAGACAGAGAAGAGTGAAAACCCATTCAGTCTAGTGTAATGTAGAATATCAGTGACTAATAATGTATAATTGTACAACTAAGACTACCAAATACCACTGTCACCTGGAATTTCAATCTAGCTGCCGAGGGTAACTTCCATACGTTTCGAGTTGAACTGTACTTTAACGGCTCAATTTATTACTAAACTTGTCAATTCTCATGTTGTGTGTTCGTGAAATGGATAAAACACTGTCACTAGATATCTAATATTCAACGTTCAAACATTAACACTTGTATATATATATATATATATATATATATATATATATATATATATATATATATATATATATTACTTTGTATATCAGATGAAAGTTTTACTAATATCATAGACGTTAGAGGATTTGAGTTTCATAATTTTGTGTTATGAAATTTAATGAAAATATCCTTCGCCTTGCTTTGTGCTTCGTCCTCTCGCGACGCTATTGTAAGCGCCATTTGCTGCTGAGTTTGTAAAGAATGCTTTGCATAAGTTACAGGAGTTTTAGTAAGTTTTAATTAACTATATCAATGGCGAGAGGCGGGCTAAGGTATCAACTGATGTAACTCCAGTGCCTCTGACGGGAGATCCTAGGTTCGAGTCCCGGCGGTGTCAGGGTTTCCGACACTACCTAGATAACTGGATCGAATTCAGTCTCTGTCTGAAGGAGAATTATAGCAGTCGGCTGCTCTGATCGATGAGTTTTCCGTTGTTTTTTTTCTGATCAATACCAAGCGAGTGTCGGAGGAGTAACCTAACAAACTGGCCATGGACCGCGCATGAACTTACCTTTGTCCTATTATCACTCTTACTTACACAGGCTTTTACATGCACTACACTATCATATTTACCCGGAGATCGGTCTGGTGCCAAGAACTTGTCCCTGTTGAGGCAGTGCCTCGCTCATTGGATGATTCCTGATTGGAAAAAAACCTCTTAACTGACAGGTAGGTCGTTGGCGGATCTCACCATTCAACGGGGCTACCCGAGAAAAACATGCACTACCCTTACGGGAGTAATAACTTATAGCAGTTATCACGCCCGGAATCATCAATGAAATTATATTTAAATACTTTGTATTAAAATTATGTATTGTACATTTAAATACTGTGTATTACTATATGTTCTAAGTCTATCAATTAATTGATTTCGCTTCTCAAATATTAAGGATGATGTAGGTAATTACTTTTACCCGATTATATTTTCTGCAAGATACATTGTTGCGTTGTCGTTGGATTACAATAAAATAATAATTACAGCAATTATCATAATCGCGACTTAATAAAAATAATTAGCAACTATAATTTTCCTTCTCTGAGGACAAATCACGAGTAATGGTTTATTAAAAAACACCACTATAAGAAGAAAAAAAGTAATTCGAGAAGTATGGCGCCTGATGGCATTACATGAGCGGCATCTAGATCTGCATTGTTACCTCTTGTTGAAATACTGATTAGGAAAGAATGAGTTTCGACTTTTTACAACAGGAAATGTGTGGTATAAGCTCAGTTAATCAATCTGTTAATAAAAATGATACAAAATAAAAATTATTTTTTTAATTGAAATTATGATAACACTGATAATGTTGATTGACAGTGATAACATAGTCATTAAAAGATTCAATTGCTTTGTGAAGAAATAATGGAAGTCATCTCCGTCAAACTAATATATTTATTTAGGGAGCTTTTGTCAGCAAACGACGGCATGTAATTACGTCAACAATACCGCATCAGAATTCCTCAATTCAATTGCTTTTTCCTTTTCTTAGAAAAAATTGATTTAATCTCAATAATATCATTAAAAAATACTTTATTTATTATATAGTGTTATTTATTTATTTATTTATTTCCTTCTTTTGGAGAGATCGCTTCGAATCGAATTGATAAACCCTGCCTTGTTAAAGATACTGCATATCACAAAAACAAATTTAAATTCATAAGTAACTCGTACTTGTTTGAAACTCATACGTACAATATCTCTACAACTCAAAATACGATATTTAAAACTCACGTAATAGTAATGAAATTGCAAGCTGCTCAGCCACATATACCTGATACGTCAGTTGAACGGCGGACCAGGAGCCAAGTCAATACTCAAAGCCACGACACAGTCGTTCTTTGTACCGCGTCCTCTGAGTAAGCATTGCCGAGCACGCAATGCTGTTTGGCCAGATCCAATTATGTCGGCCGCTCAGATTGACAGCTGCGGAGCGTGTGTGCTCGGCGAGCGAGGGAGGGGCGCGTCTCAGGAGTACCAACTGCCCGGCGGCCACATGGAGGAGCAGAGCACCACACGCCAGCCCTGGGGGCGGCTTCTTGTGAAACACTGGATTCGAACACGCGCTGTCAGAATGTGACGTGCGACACTCAATTACAAGAACTTAATACAAAATTTCAAGAATGCTTCATCATCTAGAAACCATCTCTCACAAATGAGCTCGTAGCCTCATATGTTTTCTCCGCGTAGTGATTTTTCAGTAACTTTTGCGTATAACGGTTGTTTATTTCAGAAGTAATTTGTGGAGGTTTTCTGGCCATTAAATATTTATCACAGCGGAAAGCGTTCGCAGAGGGAATTCTAATTACAATATTTTCCTAAATGTCAACTAGAAAACGTAATTGGTTTTCGTCGATAACCGATAACAAAAATAGAAGTTTACAGATTCCTATTATTCATACGAGAATTTTCTGCGCCCAATAACACAGTAAATCACAATGAACATCCAATAACAGAAAATTCCACTTAGAAACACTATTGGTTGTGTATTTTCTCTCCCTAATACATTTGGTTACTGTGGCTTTCACAATAATTCTCCCCGTATTAGTTTGCAAGTGGTTAAAAAGAGAAGCGAAGTAAATTACACCCACGCGCCACGCGCTGCGATCTGGAGAGCGTTTAGAGCCTAATATCCACGCGTGGTTGGGAGGCGCAGAGGCGTCGCGGGCCCAGCCCCAGAGCGGAATCGCGCGTGGCTGCAGGGACTAGAGCACTCTGCGCCAGTCTCCGTCGGGAATCGCGCTATCGGGAACCGATCCGGAGACTCTAATTCCGCTGCGCACACGTAATTATCGCTCTCGACGCACGCCGCCCTTATTAGTCGGACCGCCCCGTGCAGGCGCGTGCGCGTAGCCCGATCTCAGGCCTGCCCCGCAACGCACCGCTCCGCACTCCACACGCCACGCTCTGCAATCTACACTCACCCCCCACACACTTTATCCTCTACACACTACCCTCCTCATCCTACTCTCCACACTCCTCCTACATTTCTCATTACACCCTCCAAACTCCACGTCCATCTTTCACACACCACATTCCATTCTCTAAAGTCCACCCACCACACTTTACACTCCACATGCCACCCTCCACATTCCACCCTCCACACTCCACATTCCACCCTTCACGCTCCACATTCCACACTCAACATTCCTCCCTCCACACTCCTCCCCCACACCACCGTTCACACTCCACCCTTCACGCTCTGTCGTCCATCTACACTCAACTCTTGATTTTCCACACTCCACACTCTACCCTCTACAATCCACCCTACACACTTACCGCTCCGCCACACTCAACGTAACTGACTGTCTGGTTCCACAGTTCGAATCCTGCGGATTTTTTACTCCAGCTATATATCTAGGTTTAATTAGTACAGTGTGTGATGAAGATTCTAGCAACTGACGGCTCTGATCAGTAATGTTATGTTGTATCTTGGATCTATTCGTGGCGAATACCGCAACAATACCGAAACCAAACAGCTCCGCACCGCCCGCGACTGCATTTTTATTCTTATTTTTGACCCTGCCCTTGCCTTTGCTTATGTATGTGTATGCACTAATGCACTACTCTACCATAATGTCAGGAGATCATTTAAGAGACTTCAGCTTGCCCTGTCTGTGGTGTTGCCTGTCCGTGAGAGATACATGGAGAAGGAAACCCAAAAACCGACATTTAGCTCGGGACTGTTCATGTTTCACCTGCGAAAAGAAACTCACCGCCTCCAGGGCTATAACATGCACGCGCGAGCCTAATGACCAAGTAGTAGAGGCGCCCGATAAAACACAATAATCAATTAATCGAAATGTTTCCTGTCCTCTTCCTTCCCTTCGCTTCACTTTCCGCATCTCACTGCACCTCTTCTCTTTTCGCCTCTGTCTCTCTCCACAACTCTTTCTCTTCTCCACCCTCTATCAAAAAAAAAAAAAAAAACGCCCAGCACCGCTCCGCCCCACTCTTGCGCTTCCCTCTTCACTCTCTTGTTGTTCTCTCTGAGCATCTCAGCTCATCTTTGTTCGTCTGCGTTTTTAAGTTCTCTTTCTACTCTCCGCCCTCTAGCAAAATATAACTATTCCAGTCATTCGTTCCTTGACCTAGCTTATCGGAAAATACCCAGAACAACACATATCTGATGTATATATTACATCCCCTCAATCCCAAAACGAGCGTTGTTAATATTCTTTCATAAAAGTCTCCAAATCTGGAGTTATTTATGTATCATGCCGGTTCGTATAGTTACTTCATAATTATTTAACTTTCTCAATCGTGTCAACAAGTCTTCACAATTAATCCTCATGCCCCTCTATTTCTTCACGGACTCACTCTTTATTCCTCTTGCATTGAATTTCCTCGGCACAGGCTCTATCTACAACTGTCATCTCTCTCTCTCTCTCTCTCTCTCTCTCTTTCTCTCTCTCTCTCTCCAGAGTTTCCAGTTCTTCAAATTCCGCAAGCTCATGTCTATCACTCGGCACACCTTTGGACGCAGAACAATACGCTCTACTCCTGTTGTTTTCCCGCCAGAGGAGAACTCACAACATTTACGACCTCCTGTTCTCTGCTGACCATGTTCAACTGTGATCATCCTCTCAACCTTCTCCTCCCTCGACGCGTGCATATTAACACCTCGCTCGGGAGCGTGGAAAACATCCGCCTGTCAGCTCTCGCCGCCCGTCTGGCCGCCTCATTTCAGAGCGCGGTCTCGTTGCGTTCCGGGAAGCAAATTAGTTTCTGGAAACTTCGCGTCCAACACACGTTCCTCGCGCTTCCTGCGCTTTGAAAAATCCTCACAAACCTCTCTGTTCCTGTTGAAGAACCTGGATAAGATTCTGAGGTTAAACGCGTACGGTTTAGATATCAAGGTTGAATTTTGTAAACTCTCTGAAGTTTTCACATTACTGTTCGTTGCTGCAGGCACCATTAAATTTAAATAATACTGCATATTTATAGTCATTTTATTTTCTGTGAAAGAAGCATAGATTTAAAAAAAATTATCTTAAGGTAATTCTTTACGTGCATTGTGTGTGGTTTGAAGTGTAGCTGAGAAAGGTTGAATGATGAAAGGTTCGTTGCAGAAGGCATTATTAAATTTAAATAATACTGCATATCTATGTATTAATATTTTATTTTCTCTGAAGGAAGCATAGATTTAAAAAAATATAACAAGGGATTTTTTTACCTTTGTATATGCATTGTACAGTTTTTTAGAGTGTAGCTAAAATCTACGTAATGTAAGCACAGTGGAAATATTCATTAAACTTGTGAAATCAATAATAACGAACCCTTTTAAGAAGAAATAACTTGTTCTGAAGAAGGCCTGTCCAGTCACCGTTTCTATTTTTAATTTTTTTATATAACTACCTAAATTATTTCGTGAGCCCCAGGAATAAGAAAGGACGCAATGCTCACAGGCAACAGGAAATGCAATTCCCCCATCAATATTCATGCTTTACAAATGGTCGGCTCTGAACCTTCAATTACCTCATTACGTAATGAAAAGATCGATTCCTACTTGGAAGCACTTGGATTAATCGCGTCAGCCAGACGGGCTGCTATCGATAAAGTCTGTTTCCCATTACCTGCCTCAGGCGGCCGCCGTCCACGCGGTGAGAGCGTTCGACTGCGCAGCCCCTCGCGTCGCGCGGAGCAACGCGCCATAAACATAGAGCCCCCTCCTATCGCGTGATTAAATCACGTTGCAAAATTGCAGATTCTGAACTCGGACGTATCCAAGTGATATAGGAGACGACAATAATTTCTAGCGATCTGGGAACGCAAGGCGAGGCTTCGCTCCGCGGCGGCCGCCGATTACTTCCGACGTGACGTACGGCTCAACGATGCGGCGGCGCGGCGGGGGGCGGGCGGAGGATGAGCGATGCGTATCTCTTGGACCCACAATCCCCCTGCTCCTGCCATTGGCGGCCGCGCTCCCGACAGGCCGCGCCGCGAGGGCGGCCCGGGGTTACAGCGGCGCGCCGCGCGCTGGCGGTGGCCGATCGCTTCCCGCAGCCCCGCCCCCGTCTGCCCCGCCCCCGTCTGCCCCGCCCCCAGCTGCCCCGCCCCCCGCTGCTCCGCACCCCACTGCCTCGCCCGTCGTCCGCCCCGCCCGCCGCCCGTCCCGCTCGACGCCCGCCCCACCTGCCCGCCGCCCGTTCCCCCTGCCCGCCGCCTGCCCTGCCCGCCGCTCGCCTCCACCCCACCCCACCCCCACCCAACCACCCACCCACACACCCACACAACCACCCACCCACCCAACCATCCTTCCACCCGCCCACACGCCCGCCGCCGAACGTATTCTCTTCCCTATTCGACTGCTCTCTGTCCACCACTAAGAGCTGTCGCTTACTTTGAGTATCCATTACTCTCCGTTCGCAACCCACCTTCCGCAACATTCAGTAAGCACTATTCAGATATTGCACTATTCAGATATTGCACTATTCTGAGCATTACTGACGTCCTCCAACTGTTTCGGTGTTCAAGCATCTCTCTAATGCACAGAACCTCTACCGTTTCTCCTTCGTGGCTTCTGTCGCCATTCCCACAGTTATTATTGTCTTTCTCGTCCACCGATTCTAGACGTTCTCCCGCCATCGCGTCCTGCTGCCATCTCCTCTGAACAACCCCCGCCGCAACGTCGTGCTCCCCCTGCGCAAATATGTCAGCGGCGTGATCCCGTAATGGACGCGACGCGACGGCGCGGGCTTCGATCCCCGAGCCAGGTTTTGTACACACAGCGGCGCCGCACATCTGTCACTCGCCACGTCGCGTCGCCCCCCGCCGCCCCCCGCCGCCACCTCCGCCTGTCGCCCCGAATGCCGCGTCACGCCCGCCCCTCCGCCCCGCCCCTCCACACACAATCCCTCCCCCATTGGGAACACCGGCCCATCCCTCAACCCCCGACCCGTCCTTCCACCCCGCCCTTCCACACACCTCCCCGCCCTTCCACACACCTCCCCGCCCTTCCACACACCTCCCCGCCCTTCCACACATCTCCGCGCCCTTCCACACACCTCCCCGTCCTTCCACACACCTCCCCGCCCTTCCACACACCTCCCCGCCCTTCCACACACCTCCCCGCCCTTCCACACACCTCCCCGCCCTTCCACACACCTCCCCGCCCTTCCACACATCTCCCCGTCCTTCCACACACCTCCCCGCCCTTCCACACACATCCCCGCCCTTCCACACACCTCCCCGCCCTCCCACACACCTCCCCGCCCTTCCACACACCTCCCCGCCCTTCCACACATCTCCGCGCCTATCTCCCCGCCACTGCTCCGCCCTTTCACTGAGTCGTCCCAACACCGCCCGCCTCGCTCAGCCATGCACTTCCACACTGTCACACACAATGCCTCTCATTCCGCATGTCGCCCCGTCCTTCCACACTGCCCCACGCTTCTACTCGACATGCCGTTCCTTATTACAACATCCGTATTATTCTCACATCCCCACGTCCTGAGGAAGATCGAAGCGAGGTTTGGATACAACTTGCCTGGATATTCGCCACACCTCCCTCCGTTCGGCACACCGCCGGGCACTTTCACACACCTCCACGTCCTTCCACTCACGGAACCGCCCATCCACTCACCGTAACACCCACTCACACACCTCCCCGCTCCACACAATGCCATCCCACGACGCACCTCCCATTTCAACTATGACACTTCCCCCCAGATACACCGCCCCGCCACCATACACCAACCCGCCTTTGCAAACATCGTCCCTCCACACACGTCCTACTCCTGCACATTCCATAACCTGCCATCTACTCCAATCCTCCTCCCCCCGCCCATGGCCAATTTGCCCCACCTCTTGCCCTATCACAAACCGTCCTTCCCCATTCCTCCTAGCCCGGCCCCGATCCACCTCCCCTTGCACGCCCTCTCCCCGCCTGATCCTCCCGCCAGAGCTCGCCCCGCTCCGCTTCTCTCTTTTTTCCACTCCGCCCCGCCCCGCCCGCCCCGCCCCCGCTCCGCAAATGAGACGACAATTTGTTCGGAAGCTACACAATGACTTGCGCTCCCAGCGTTTTTCGCATAGCGAGCATCCATTTTCCTCGGACGTTATGTTCGAATCAGGTCACTTGCGATGTATAAAAAGCTCTACATACCATCTATTATACTCTATACGTTTTGAAACTATACATTCGTTTCTGTAAGTAAAAGGCACATAATAAAATCCATGTAATATGAATACAAATATATCAAATAAAATGAAAACGTCACCGAAATTTTTATTCTAAATTTCTTAATGCCTTACATGGCATTAATAGTTTTTATAGAACATTTCAATACTCTTCATTATGAAAAAATATTTTTCCGTAGTTGATCTGTTTAATGCTCATGTAATGAAAGTTGTTCACAAGATTAGTAATATTATTTTTTTAAATATAGTTGGAACATTTTTCCACGGGTGTACATACACAAAAAGTCCTTGTAACTCATCGACTTTGGTCGTGGGCTTAATTCATTCATTATAATTTTCTCGTTCTCCAATATTTTTTTCCTATTCATTACGTTTATTTCACATTCGCTCTCCTGAAAAGAACATTTTCACGTTTGTTTGTCAACGCATTTGCTCGAGGGTCTTACTACGATAACTCACGACTCAATGGCACAAACGTTTCCACAGATCGATACCGTTCTTTACATTATTCAGCAACTGATCAATCAGCTCCTTCGTTTTATTTGCTCTGGTTCATGGCGCCAGAGGCAATTCGCTTTGTGGCCGACGGTGTACATTGTTTTCCGTTTCGGCCACCGCCGCCAAGCACTGACGTTGACATCGCTCGCTGCCCGAGCTGCCGTTGCCGCCGCAATGAATTTCGCCTCGATTTTCCTCATCAGTCCATACCCACTCGTTGTTTTCTCTTACTCTATAATTCATTCTTTCTTTCTTTCTTTCACCACAGACTCTTTTTTAATTTCCTTTTCTCTTGATTTTCCAGCTGCACATCATCATCATCACATCTTCCAATTCGTGATTGCTTGTGTTACCGTCGACTTAAGCGAATGCTAGGGAGTTTGTGTTACCTTGAACGTTAAAGCACTATCGGTTTACTGCTCATGCGCAATTCACGTTTTGAATCATTTTAGTGCATCTGCGCCTGCGTCGAAGATCGATATGCTGACGCTCTAGCGTGCAAAAACTCCCTCATGACGCACATTGCCCCACAAAGACTTCGCTGCCTCTTCCACAGCAGACGCATATTTGTGGCGTTTTCAGTGGAGAACAGCTCGTTTTTTAATCTGGATGTCATTTTTCTTTGAGTTACTGCTAGGATTGTGGTTGAGTAATATTGTGACAATCGTATGGATTATGGATTGTGACGATCTTATATATCGCATCGATGAAGATATGAAGCGTGATCAGAATTACAAGTGCTGGTGCGTCCACTATCGACGCAGCTACATGTCGCTCCTTGAGTTCGCAGACTCCTGTGAATGAGTGATATTTCCCATATGTTGTTTTGGTATCGATAATGCATCAGCATACGTATACAACAGTACATTCAATAATGGCTCATTTTCTTTTGTCATAACTTAAAACTGAATTTGTATACTAAACGGCATTGTCCGAAAGAGAAACGAAGTAAATGACATTTAATAGAATCCGCCCACTAGGTATTACTGCAGACGGAGTAGTGATGGAATTAGGGAGTGGAATGGGGAGAGTACCGTCGTTCGATTTTTAATCCATTCATCCACACCGTCGTAGATTTGAAATACATTGGTGGAAGGCAAGCAGTCAAGAAGCATTTAAGAAGATACTCAAGTTCTACACTATTGAAGTCGTAGGCTTCCGCGGTCATGTGCGTGATCTTGGCTGTCCGGGTGACGCCACGTCGAAGGCTGTGTTGCCGACGTTTCGATCATCTTGTCGTGGTCTTCCTCAGGGCTGGTCTTCCTCATACCAGCCCTGAGGAAGATCACGACGAGATGGTCGAAGCGTCGGCAACACAGCCTTCGACGCGGCGTCACTCGGACAGCCCAGACCACATTCTTTACCACTAGTCAAGCTGCGCACTCGGGTTAGAAGAGCCGCAATGAGACACCCACTGCGCGTCGCATCGTCGCGCGTCCGTCTCCTCGGGCCAGCGGGGCGTCGCACGCCGAAGCGACAGCCGCCGCTAGGAGCCGCGAAGAGAAGAAAAATGTTTGCGTTGTAACGTCCTCCACGCTATTACGGCGCTACATGCTAACACAATGCCAGAGATTGGTGGGAGCGCAGCATCGTATCGCTTCGCGTTGAGTCTCGTGCCTCTGCTGCGCGGTCCGACCCGACCCGACCCGACCCGACCTGACCCGACCCACACCCGACCCGACCCGACCCACACCCGACCCGACCCGACCCACACCCGAACCGAACCGACCCACACCCGAACCGAACCGACCCACACCCGACCCGACCCACACCCGAACCGAACCGACCCACACCCGACCCGACCCACACCCGACCCGACCCGACCCGACCCACACCCGACCCACACTCGAGCCGACCCACACTCGACCCGACCCGACCCGACCCGACCCGACCCGACGCGACGCGACGCGACGCGACGCGACACCACGCCGCGTATACGGCGTGTTGATGCCGCCCCCGCCCAGAGGGCACGTGTCCATTCATCATTTTTCATTTTCATTAAAAGGGACAGGAGTAAATGGAACTCCGTGATTTAAGAAGAGACTCGCGTCCGCTGACAGTATTTACCCTCGCGTGCGGTCGCTCCTTCCTCCCTCCCTCCCTCTCACACGTCCCGCGCCGTCAACGCGCTCACGGGCCCTGAGACCCGGCGAGCGGATTCCGAAAATAAACGCGCGAAGAGTGATCGTCCCATATGTTACGCGCTGATCAGAGAGCGTGTTTACAAATGGGTTCGGCGCCGAGAAGCGCCCTCCCCTGCCCCTACGCGAGGCTTATTATGCCCTGTCGGGGGGGGGGGGGGCTTTGCCTTGATCGCGCGACGCCGTGCCCGGCCGCGTTCGACGGCGGAAAAAGTTGACTCTCGATGAGCGTGTTTGCGGCGCCCTGATGTGAAAAGTGACTTTGGGACGGCGACTACGTCGGTCGGATTTTGTTTTTGGATTTGGATAAGGTCGGAATATCAACGGGAAGTTGAGTAATGAGTGTAGTTTGGGGGCTTCTGAAAATAAAATGCGTAATTTTGGAAAATGAAAGTGATTAATTAAATCCTACAGTGAAAGTGATTGTGAAAAACAGTTTATTTGAATGTGAATTTGTAAGTCATATTTACTTTAGAAAAAGTGAAAAGAAAGTATATATCGAAAATGAAAGTGTGTATGAAATGGACAGAGTGAAGTATTACATCCCAATTTACTTCGTAATATGAAATATGTAAACATTAGGAAATTATTCATCCACTGTGACACGTTGTGCGTATTTCTTTACATCAAATATGGCCTTATTACCCAAATAATTCTTACAAATAATTATACCATATCAATAGTTCAGTAATTACTATTCAGTGAATTTTTGTATTCTGGTATTACATTAGCTAAATGTAACACATGCGTCAGTACGTTTGCAATTGTCTATAGTTTATTCTTTTTAAATCTAGCCGACGCATACCTGGCTTCTTGAATTTAATTAATTTATATTAAAATATTCTATAGAAAGGAAAATTATACTCTTCAAAATAAGATTATTTCATCATCAAGTAGATCATTTCATAAAATATTTTATTAAATTAGACAAAATAGCAATATGTTTCTATTTTCAAAAGAACTTACAAGCCATACCATTGTTAAGTAATGTTAACAAGAAAAATCTCTCGCCAATGATTCTGACGATCTATAAAAATATAAATAAAACTACTGAGTGAAATATGAATGAATAATGTATATTTTTCGTTGTTTACTTTCATTGTTCCTGAATTCTGGTCATAAAGTTTTTAAGAGGCTTTAACTCTTTTCTGCTGTGTACTGCGGGTAGCCTATGTTTTTTAATACATATCCTGTTACACCACTTCAAAGCGCATCTGATTAAGCTCCGCCAAAATATGAAAGTATTATAAATTGAAGAAATAATTCATATGTTTCTTGTTAAATTTATATTATTACTTATATATTTCAACAAAGAAAGATTTTTCTTTCAACATTTTAACAAGGCAAATAACTAAGACAAAATGCCTTAAGATATGTGAAGTCAATGCGGATTCTCCTAAAACCCAGCTATCAGCAAAATATTAGATATTTGTCTTTTCGGTATTAAATATAATTATGATGTGTAGAAAAGAAATATTTTATATATGGTTACCAGTGTTTTAGTGTCAACAAACTCTTCACATATCCCGAGTGTGGAGAGAGATGTGGAAACACGGAATCCGGGTGGCGTTGTCTGCCATTATGCGCATTTTGTAAGGAGCGCGGCCGTGAAATTCAAAGGCCGAATCCCTAACATTCATTACTGATTAGCGATGCAAGGCGACGATCTGCGATCCTTTTTGGTCAGTCGTCGCAGCGACAAGTCTCGCGATCATCCCTCACACGTCATGCGCAGCCATCGAATGACTTAACACCTCCGGGTAGTTGAAACAAATGCAGTTCGAACGACGAAATGCAGTTCACATTTTGAATTGTGGATTCGAATATTCTTATACATTTCTTATATATTAATGACATATTATATACTATTATATACTATACATTTTACGTTATATTTTTATATTATAGATACTGTGCTGTTATATTTTAAATTTCATTACTACGTATTAAATAATTATTAAAATGTATAATAGAAAAAACTAATGTTAAAATAAGATATATTAAAAATAATAGAAACAATAATGTATTGAACTAAATACAATTGTTTACCAAGCGTCGATTGTAGGTACACTTACAATGAAAGAAATGAAGATCAAGATTTGAATCAAATAACCCGTGTATATATATATAGTTTTTTCTCGCGAGGGTTTTACAGATTTAATTGATTTGTATGGACGAGTATTCTCATCTTCTTTACGGTGTTATTGTAACGTATTGAAACTGTTTGATATATTTGGAAACACAGATATATGTCAAATATTATTGTATTTGTGTTATTAAATATTATTAATACAACTCGGCAAGAAATTTGTCCGTATTTCCAAAGCACACTTGATATTCCCATTGATAAACGCCTTCAAACACCGAACGTACCTCAACCTGCCGATTCCGTCACACGCCGTGTCACCAGAGCGCGCGCGGGGCGCCAGGCGTCGGCGCGACGAGAGGGGCCGCGCTCACGAAATCATAAGCCCAGGGAGTCACGCGGCGCCGAGTGGTAATTCGCTTCGCTACGTGAAGCGCTTCGGGCGGCGGGTGGCGGGACTACGAAGAACGGGCGCCTTGGGTACTTTCGCAACGCGCTTATTCAGGACAAATGGCCTCTTTGACGCGGTAAGACCCGCCCACCTTAGATCTCAAATCTTTCCCCACCCTCTTTCAGTGTGCACTGCTTTCTTCCAATTCTCTCAACATTTATCCGCTCTGTTTCTGTCTTTTCTTTCTTTCGTCGTTGTTTTCCTTGGCGTTTTCACGTTTTTTCCGTCCGTTCCCGTATTGTTCCTTCTTTCTCTGATAGCCGCATTCCTTTCCTTCATATCTTGTTATTCTCCGGCTTTCCTTGACCTTCCCTAATCTTCTATATTCTCCCCCGTTTTGTCCTGACGACTTCCGCCTATCTGTCATTCACTATCCTGCATCTCTCTCTCTTCTCTTCACCCGCCTTCTCTCTTCTACCCTCCTACTGACTCTCCTATTCCTCTCTTCTACCCCCTACGCTCTGTCCTACTCTTCCTCCACTCCTGTCTCCACCACCCATTTTCACACTTCCTCCTGATTTCTCACCCATTTCGAATCTTGCCTCCCTTCCCGCCTTCCCTCGGTTTGCGTCGCCTCCAGCGCTGCTGTCGTACACCCTCAAGATTTCTCTCAAGTTAATTTCAACTCCCGTAGCCTCTCGCTACTCTTGTTTTACTCGTGTCACGAAGAAAGCTGCTTATACTTGAAAGGCCGTTACTTGTGTTACTCTTCAGTGAAGGGCGGCGCCAAGAATAACAGCGACTTGAAGGGCCGAGGGATTTCTGGAAGCTTCGACGCATGAGGGCTGCTGGTGGGGCGACTTTGGAAGGGTTGTAAAGACGGCTGTAACTCAAACGTCGGCAGAATCGACCTCTTGCTGGAATTTCGAATTCGGCAATGAAAGGATTTCAATATATTTACCTTCAAAGTACGAAAAGCCTATTTACGAAGTCATTACAAAGACTTTTAAATCGCTATTATCTCTGGTAAAAACGTAACTTATTATCTGCACCTAACACCTTCATTTTTTGGTACTTTTCAGGTAAACTGCGAGCAAAAATGACCAGTCAAAGAGGGAAATCCACTTTAAAAGAGTAAATTATTACAAGAGTTCATCTTTTTAAAGTTTTCATCCCTTTTCTCGACGAATGAAAGTTAGAGAATAATACAATATTAATTGTACAGATTAAAAATGCTGTTTTTATAAAATATTTTGTAATTGGGATCAATAATGTAAAAATTCTACAAGAAACATCATGATGATGGACTCGTTTTACTCTTCTCTGGAGATCACAAACATACTCAACAAAATAAATGTTATATATCTAACACGCAAAATGAAAGAAAATATATTGTTTCCTAAAAATGGCAGATACTAAAATGATATACAAAATATTTTACACCCGTACGTTCAATTCTATTGTTGAGGATGAATTTTGGAAAATCATTTATAATTCCACTTCTCTGCTCTCAGCCTTCCTCGCGCAGACAAAATCAGTTAAGATATGTTAAGTCATTGTGGGTTTCATTAACTCCTAAAACCCAGTGAGCTGCAAAAAATAGACATTGTAATTTTATGCATTAAATAGAATTGTACACATCAAAATTAAATCACACTTATTAAAAATCTGTTTTTTTAATGATCGAATATATATCTTGTTCCAAAAGTTTGCGGACATGATTTATCATATTTTATGCTTGAATTGACGCCAAAATTTCCATACAAGTTCATAATTAACGCTCTAAAGTGAGTGCTCTATTGTAATGTTAGTTGTCACATGAGAGTATTTGGTATCGCTAGGGAATCCCACCTGAATATTACTTACGTTTCTCATATCACAAAAAATTATTACCAACATTGAAATGTTTACGCAGGCACTGTACCAGTTTCACATAATGACACGAACAGCTCTGTATAATTCATGACTTCTAGTGAAATAACATATAAAACAGTATAATGTAAGGTGGAGAAAATATTCTACAGGTACTCTGGTACGGAAATATTTTATACATGGTATCCAGTGTTTTATGGCTACGAACTTTTCATAAGTCCCAAGTCTGCAGAGAGAATTTCAATGCCCCTCCTCTACTCTCAGCCTTGCCCTCGCAGGCCCGCCGATGCTTCCAGGATACCCCAATTCTAAAGGGGGGTGTGGGCGTGTCCTTGAGGAGCAGCCGGCGCTGGCGGCGACTCGGGGGCCGGCGGCCTGCACAAACAGCGCGCGTCGCCCCGCGAGCGGCAATATCCGACGGAGGCGACGACGCGCCGCACGCCCCCCACCCCCACCCCCACTCCCACCCCCGCCGGCGGAAGCCTCTGTTTGGAAGCGCGGCCCGCGTTAATTTGAATCCAATCGTGAGGCCCTGGGGCCTGTGCCCGCGCGATGCGGAGCAGAAGAAGCAAGCGGCCGACGCCCAGGACGCCCACGCCTCGGGGAGGGACCATGCCGATGAGGCTCCCTCCCCCGGCCACCCGCCCGCGCCGCGGCGTTGACTCCTTCGTCGCTCTCCTGCTGTTTCTGTTCCTGACGGTTGCGGGGACTCCGCCTCTTTCTCCACCACTCTTCGGCTGCGTCGCCTTCGCGGCGAGGCTCTTGCCACCCACCCCCGCCTTGGCCTTCCCGCCTTCACCACCCTGCTTTCGGCGACCTGCTTTCTTGCTGTACCTTCCCTTATTCCCTTCGCGACCTCTTGTCGCACCCCCGCTGTTGCTGCTGCTACCGGTTCCTCCTCCTCCGCCACTTCCTGCGCCGACGCCTCCATTCTCCCGCACTGCGGCCACGCCTCTGTCTCCAACACTTGTCCCCCGACTCCACCAATCCGCTATCACTAGTCTGCTTCTTTGTCTTGCCTTGTTGCCGGACCCCGTCTCCTTAATGATTTGCTGAACCTCCCGGTCTTGTGTTCTTTTATTACTTCCTTGTCTTCCTGCCTTGCCCGCATCCCGCACTTCCTTTGCTTCAGCTTTCGCTGCCTCACCTCCCCATTCAACTCCCGATATTCCCGACCTCTTTTCGCTCCCCCTACCCTTGCAGCTCCTGCGCCACTTTTTCCTACCACGCCTCTGCCATTGACACTCGGCGCCACCAGCTCTTACTGCTCTGTCACCTTCCTTACCCCCTTGACTTACCACTTAGCTCACTCCTTTGCTTACATTTTTCAAATACCTTCTCTTCCAACTTTTCCTTTCTTTCGCCTTTCTTCGCTCCCGGTTTCGCAGCCTCGCCTTCGCCTCCACCACCGCTCCCGTCCTCGAACTCCTTGCCGCCCTTCCTCACTCGCTTCCCCTGCCTCCCTCTTTTCCTACTCTCGCCGATGACTAGCCTTCCCTCCCAGTGCCCTTCGAAATCTGCCAACCTGACTGCCCGTGTTGCCTACGCTTCCTCCATTGCTCGGTTTCCATCCTTCTCACCACTTCCAATTTCCTTCCGTCTTCCGTCGCCGTCTTCCCCATCGACGCTCCCTTCTCCCTCGTTCGCCTTTGCTGCCACTTTCGCACTCGCTGCCGCCGGCGCTTCCAACACTTCGAATCCGCTAAGGATGACAATGGTGACTCTCAATTGTTTTCATTATCTCAAGAGGACGACTGGCGGCACAGGTGACGAAAGCAGTGACGGAGGAAACGAGGTTTGGAGTGGTTCGCTCTGGCAGTTTGTGAGGTGAAGCGAAACCGTCAAGATGGTGACTGTGTTTGATGTCTCTGAGATTGCGAATTCGGGTGGATACGCTAATGGTATTAGTAATAGAACTAATGATTATGGTGTCGACATTGCAGACAAGGAATTCTACGCAACCATTGTAACTATATAACAGAGACCAACACGATTAACACGTAACTGCACGCACACGGTCAGGGAGTGCGCAACGAATTTTCAAGGTCATATTTCAGTCATTTCCCGCTGTGATCCTATCATTCTCGCTACCTTCATTTCTCACCGTTTCTTAACAGTCAAGTCTGTCAGTTTACAGTTTGAATCTAATTGGAGAGGTTCGTGACACTCTGAACTTTTGCAGCGGTCTCAAAGACTGCATGCCTGTGTTAGTGGTTTCCGTTAGCCCTGTTGACACCTACATATTTTCTACTAACATATTTTTGTTTTAAGTCCATTTTATTTCTCAGCGTTTGTTGTCTATTTAACTATGTAAAAAATAAATATTTGTGTTTTAATTTGTACCATAGTTATAGTTGAAAGAAGAGTAAGTTAATGTAATGTGACAACGCTGAAACTGCAATTGTTTAAATTTGAGCCATTTTGTTAAACAAAAAGCCGTAATAAAACATTTTTTTACTGAATTTGATACAAAAATAACTTATCTAATAGAACTCGTATTTTTTACGATATTTAAATGTTTGTTTTTTGTAAGGATTAACTGATTTGAGTCCTTCTGACCGCATGCCTGTATTATTGAATTAGTGTAACAAACCTGCATGTCTAGTTTCGAGTTAAGAAGGTTTGTGACGGAAATCGCCTGCCTGAACCCCAAACCAGAAGCCGATGATGGTACGCAACCGTCTCCGAGCAACACTACCGATTGTTTCAAGAGCAACACTGGTGCCTCAAGAAATCATGGCAACTGCCACAGCCACTCATATCAATAAATCATAAGTAAAGGAATCACCAACGGCAGCGACGGTGATCTACTCCAGCGGGGTCTGCCAACTTAATCACCCCCCCATCCGCCTCCCCGTCGCGCGGAGCCGGAAATGGAGGGTCGCTGGCTCCGGGGCGGCGCCCGCCCGGAATGGAATCACTGATAATGAAGAATACCTCGTGCTTGATGAACTCGCCTGTGATTCCGGGCGGGGGGTGGGGGCGGAGGGGGGCGGTGCGCTTGCCGGCATGCGCCGAGGCTTATGACTGCCAGCAGAGATAACGCGCTGACGGAGGCGCCGCTCCGGATCCGATCCATGATAGCGAGGCGGGGGGAAGTGGTGCTCCCCAAGGTCCCGGATGCGGCTCAAAGGCGACGCGAGCGCGACGGCGGCGAGGAGAGCGATCTCTCTCGGCGAGCAGATCTCTCTCGGGGCGGAAATGGACGACAAAGGCGTGGCGGTTCCAGGTTCACTGTTTTTGCGTTCGATAAATTCGTTTGTTTCGTATTGATATGGTGAGAAATGCTTATTAATATTTTTAATGAAATATACATCATCAATTTTTACTTTTGCTTTGCAAAACAGAATCGAGTATTCTTTTTGGAAAATGAATATACTATTATTTGTAGATTGTTTGCTGTTATTCGGTGATATTCGTGAATGAAATTTAACATACATTCTTTAATTTTAGAAGGTTTCAAGAAAGCATTTCATTTTTCTTTGCTTAACAGCTAAGTAACATATTTTACGAATAATCCATTCCAATCATATATTCGAATTGTATATTTTCGTATAATAATGCAATATATCAGAGTACTCGAGCACACGTATTAAATATTTTTTCTAATTGATAAATAATGAAATTTGTATTTGGAATAACATTGAAATGTCGAATTGTATCTTGTCGTGGTGGCAGCGTTCTGAATTGGAATCAAATCTGTGTAAACTGTGAGGTCAACAGAAAATAAATATAAAAACGCGTAGTGTTAAAAATGTCCCTGAATATTTTATTCGTGTTTTGTTAATATTGTACGTCCTTTTAGATATATTTCTAATCGGCGAAATGTCAATATCCAAAGAACTAAGATTTTCACTATTTTTTAACCAAAGATACAAAATTCGTATAATTTACTAGACTGTTTCGAAAATGCGAATAAATCGTGGCAAGGAAAAAAATTGAAATGTGAAACTAGTTTGATTTACTGCAAGAAGTACACTAGAATAGATGTATGGGTAAATTTTGCTATTGTTGGAATCATGCTGTGTACAGTATTAATGGAATGATAATCGTCAAGGAATGTCCTAACATTGAATAACAATCGTCATGAGTATTATCAGAAGTGTGCTGTGTTAGCCGGTAAATTCACGACTCGCGCAGTAAGGAGTGAAATTTCCTGAAATTGATATGACTTTCACGAATTAAATCAATTCAGGACTCGAAAGGATAATTAAAATCACAGGAATGACGAAAAACAAATTACTCAAAACTGCTACCGTATTATGTGAATCTTCCATTCAGTGCCAAGTTATTATAGCGCCCTGATATAACATATATCCAAGGAAAAGATAACAGTTTAATGCAGAAAATGATTTCAACTATGTTTCAGTATTATGTTAAAAACGTTTTAAAACAATTATAACAAAACTACTTACAACAACGTTTATTAAAAACACAATTATTAAATTTGTAGGAAGTTTAGACCACGTTTACACTTCGTCTTGATATTCCATGGAAGTATTGGAAATTAAAGACATAGAAGATGAATTAGCCTGGGGATTCGGCAATATCATATTGATCGAATACATGCTTGTACTTAAGTATTTTTCCTCCAAAATTTGGGCTGTGAAGTCCCATAAAAATTTGATAGTATATTCTTTGTATTTTTGCCATCTAGGCTTTGCTAAATACTTGAAAATAATTGTAATTTCTTCATTTGTGTGCTTCTTAATTTGTGTTTTCTTTCTTCACACAATTCTTGAAATTGAATCCACACACTTTCGTTGTTGTTTTTCCTTTTTTCTGGTTTCGGCACAGAATCTTCAATAATAGATTCAATTTCAATGTTTGAAACTTTACTAAAACGTTTCATTTTAATGTTATATTGATGATCTTAAGCTATTATGGTCATAAACAATTGCTATCTATAACAACAAAAGGGTAAAGGAAGTGATTACTCTCTAGTGCAAAGGGATAATAATATGTCTATGTAATCTGGAATTGATTTAATTACAATACATTGTTATTTGCAATTGGTTTCTTACGAGACGGGCAGACATGAGTGAATTATATTGAAAAAAACCTTTATGTGATGAAATTGCCATCGACAACGTGGAATGTGCTGTCCTCATTACAATATATTCTCTTTAAGTCTCTTTATATTATTCTCAGTGATAAAAATACTACAAAACGTTGTGTCTCTCGCGATCTGTTTTCATAATCACTTTACGTATTTCCGTGACGTTAAAACTGTCTCTTATGCCTACCCTATCATTGCCGACACATCTACCTTCAAAACTGTCACCCAACTACTCTATCATCACTATTTCTATATTTGTACACATTCTTGCCACTAATAATAATAATAATAATAATAATATAATTTGTTCCTTACATTGTTTATTTTGGATTTATCTTTAAATTTATAATATAAATAATCTCAACATCTTATAATATGTTCACTTCCATATATTTACATAAATTTTGTACTTACTACATATATTGTTTACTTATTCTTCTTTTATTCTGTAATTTCATATCTAATTACTGTATATTATTATTTTTTATACTTCCTTCATGAACAATTTTTTGTTCACTTTTGATGATGCGTATAAATATTTTACAAAACCTCGTGTGTGTGAATTTTTGATAAATTTTATATCAATTTCTCTAAAAGATCAAAGAATACCCCAACGTGTGAAATTATTTATATTCCTACCTTTTTCTGCATCTTAGTTTTTTGTGTGACTCATTTCTATCGCCACAAGCCTGAGTGCTTCACCGCTGGGGCAACTTCTTGGAATACACGTTCTTCAACGCAGCTCCGCTCTCCGCCTGTGCGGGGCCTGCTCCGCCACGCAGCCGCCTCCGAAGATATTGCACGTTCAGCTGTTTCCTTCTTCTTGCGGGAAGGGGAGGGGGTTGGGGTGGTTGGTGTGCTAGAAGACGCCGATGGCTGCGGGCGGGGAAGCAAGGGTGCGGCGCGTCTCGGTTCCCCAAGATGTGTCAATAACGAAAACGACCACAATGCCGCCTGCGTAATCTTTCACCGGCTTCTCCGCTTCCACCACCACATCGACTCTCTCCATTACTTTGACCACCACCACGTATATCCTCTGCACTATCATAACTTCTTCCCCTTCTATTCCATCGCCACCTTTACCTCATTTGCCGTTTTTACCCGGTATCAACACCTTCACCTGATCTTCCATCACACTCGCGTGTATCCCTGTATCTGCACCCCTGCTGATTTCTTTACATTTTATTTTACTCTACTGAGTACTTCGTTCATTTCTCCGCTTTGCTCCAATCTCTCTCTCCACCAGGCACTCCGAATATATCTCCGACTACCTTCACCTTACTGCTGATTCTAGATTAGTCTACATTTGACTCTCCCCCCGCATCCACCGTCGCATCTACTTTCGCTTGTTCCCTTTGTTAATACTTTCCCCTCCATTTTCCTTCAGTCTGGTTCTAAGTCAACCTTTATGCTATCTCTCTTTCATGAACTATACCTCCATCCTTACTTATGTTACTTGGCTCCACCTATACCTCTCTTTCCTCCCGGTAACTTCATTTGAAGAAAAATCGTCTTTTTCATCTTCTCTCGCACGTATCTTCAATTTTCACCACCGCAATTACAATTCCCAAAGTGTCTTCCTTTACCGTAAACACCAGTCATTCTACTTAGCATAGTTCCCTTCCAAGAATCTTCTATCTAGCCTTAACCTTCATATACAGTTTCTACAGTATAAGAGGTTTAGTTACCTCCACAAACATCTTCGTCACCGTGCCACCCACGCCGTGAACTTTGCCTCCGCCTCCATTCCACTCGCTCCAACCTTGACCTTCGCAGTCCGCTCCTGCTCGCGCACGCCCCCACTGTTGCGACGCCTACGCTGTGCCCCTCCCCCGTAGCCGCTCCCACACTGTCCGTCGACACTGTGGCTTTTTGCCGCGTCATGTGGCGCGTCTTGCGCGGGGGTGGTGGGGGCAGGGAGAGGGGAAGAGAGAGGAGGTTGGGAACGGCGGAGGCACCTCCTCGGCTAATGACACTCGCTTCTTGCGGGGGAGGAAATAAAACGAGCGGCGTCGGCGCTCGCGCCCGCGCTGGCGGGTGGTGAAAGGAGGGGATGAAGGGGCGGGGGATGGAGGGGAGGGGGTGGAGAGGAGGGGGATGGAGGGGAGGGGGTGGAGAGGAGGGGGATGGAGGGTAGGGGGTTGGTGTGGATGGGGATGGAGGGGAGGGGGATGGAGTGAAGGTGGATGGAGGGGAGGGGGTAAGAGGGAGGGTGGAGAGTGGAAGCTGCTGAAAATCGCGCGGAAATCCTCCTCTCTGGTTTTTCACCGCTTAGGGTTTGGGGTTTCAATAGCGGACTTGCGACGTGAGGTTCCCGGCGGGCCCGCTCTGAGATTGCCGGGTGGCTGACGAAATGTGTGTGTGTGTGTGTGTGTGTGTGAGGGAGGGCTGAGTGTTCATGTGTGTTGACTTTTCCAGAGGAACACGAGAAGAAAACACCGTATAACTCTTGTACACATGAAGGACTTCAAATATTATGATTCTTTTAGATTACTACGAATGAAGTATATTATTTCTTTATCACTGTAAAATATTTTAAAAATTTCTTTGTATCCTGTATTAAATTAGTCATTTAAGAATGATGTTTTCTGATTATCATTAGAATTAAAATTTTTATAATGAGATGTAGTTGGGGGTCTCAATCAGTATTGTTTAAATTATTTGCAAAATATTGAAATTCAAATTTTAAAAAATGTTGTATTTTTTTGTTTTAGGTAAGTGCCATTTCGCTACAATAAAACGGCGACTTCACTGTTCCTGTTGGGTAAGAATTCGTTGTTTCACAACTTTTGTTCCTGTCTACCGGCATTCTCTCTAGTCAATAACAATCATATTTTTATGCGTAGTACATGGTCCTCTATACTTTGCATATTTAGTAATAAGACAATCATAGCATTTTAAATATTTCTAATTTGTAATTATTTTCAAAATCTTAAGATAAAGAAAATGAAGTTAAATTGGCCTTCATAATAATTTCCTACAGTTCTTCTGGACGTCATGATAAAAATTACATTTCATAGGTATATTAATACACATTAACCTTGACGGTCGAACTATAGTTTTTATCACTGCAAGGAAATATTACTCCAATAATTGATTGCAGCGAAATATATCAGCATAAGTAATTGCAATAATTTCCCAACGTCAAAACAGTAATATTCATTAGAACTCTCTCCCTGCAGTACATAAATATGTCAAAATGGCTGTTTTTCAATGTCGACATCTTTCATAAAGGATCGGTCCCGGAGGTTATCCTCATAATAGGATGGAGAGTGACAAAAAATATCCATGATAGTTCACAAAAATGTATGACAAAATGTACGACACTATATTTTTCGAAAAAAAATTACATTGGAATCCAAAACAAGAGACACTGAGGTTGGTAAAATTATAAAACACAACTTTTAACTTTTATAAGTAGTAAAATCTGTGGTTCAGTGATATATTACAGATAATTAGTTGAGAGGGGATTAATACAGTCAATACACGATGGTAGTTTAAAAACGGGGTAAGTATGGGGTATATATTTTGCAAGACGTGTTAGGTGAAGGCATCCGTAGAAGAGGGAAATGCGGATGAAGATAATGGCAATCGTCAAGCAGCTGGTGAAAAGTCAACTCAGATCAAACTATTCATTTTAGATTTGTAATAAAAAGTCTTAGCGTTATTACGTTTTTGATATTTGATGCTTGAAAGTTAGGAATATATTGGAAATAAACGATATGCTTCTCACTCTTTCAAGAATCGTATGGAAGCTTCTGAGAATTTAATGCATTGAATAGAAAATTATTCCTCTTAAATATGGGCGATAAAATTCCAATTTCATTTTTAACATATAATTTATGATGTAAAGTTTCGCGAACGCTCTTTCACCTAAGCCAGCAGCGGAACTCAAGGTGGCTCCCCTAGAAGACGCCTGGCCGTTCGGCCGCTCACCCGCCCGCTCACCCGCCCGCTCACCCGCCCGCTCACCCGCCCGCTCACCCGCCCGCTCACCCGCCCGCTCACCCGCCCGTTCACCCGCCCGCTCAACCGCCAGCTCAACCGCCCGCTCAACCGCCCGCTCAACCGCCCGCTCAACCACCCGCTCAACCGCCCGCCACAAACCCGCTCACTCGCCTGATCCCTCTACCACCCGCCCTACCTCCCATCCTACCTCCCACCCTACCTCCCACCCTACCTCCCACCCTACCTCCCGCCCTACTGCATTTCTACCGCTCTCCATACCACCTGCCCTACCGCCCTACCTCCCGCCCTACTGCCGCCCGCGCTCTGGCGTCCGCCTTTTAATTGCTGGCGGCGCCGCCGCGCGCGCGTTTCCGCTCGCGACGGATATTAAGTGAGACGGATCGCGGCGCGCTTTATCACGGGCCACCCCGCTGCCGCCGCCGCTGCCGTTCCGCACGCCGCCAGCTGTCTCCGCGCCGCGCCGCGCCGCGCTGCGCTGCAGGTCGCGTGACTCGCCGCCGCAGCCTCTGCCCCCGCGCCCCCACCTCACATCAGCCCTCAGTCCCACCCGACCCACGCCGCCGCCGCTCTCCGCTCTGCTCTTTCAACCCCGCCTGCATCCCCTACAACGCAACCGGTTCTACTCCTGCTACCATTCCGATCATTCAGCCACGCCCACTCGGTCTTCCCCGCTTCGCTCACTCTAAAGATGCCTCACCTACAATGCCCCCTCCCCCGGTCCTGCTCCCATGGTTCTCCCGCGTCCACCCCGCCCCTGCTCCCTCCTCCACGCTACCATCCCGTCCCCAACCCTGCCTTTGCCTCCCTCTGCTTTTGATCTTCATCGACCACGTATTTGTGTAAGCTTTGGGTAGCAATCCTGCTTTCATCTTTCTTACCCTCCCGTTACCATCGTCATATCGCACGCTTCTGCCCCTACATCCACCTTCGCCTCTGCCATACCCCCACCTCTGCATCCTTCACCCTGACACCGCATCTACCCTGCCTCGTCCCCTTCCCTCCTCTAAACTAGCGCCTCCATTTGACCCCGTTCTCAACTTCACCTCTCCTCTTATTTCCGCCTCCATCTCCGTTCCCGTCAGCGCTGCAACCTCTGCAATCGCTTCTACCTGAGCAACTGCCCCTTCCATCGCCTCTCCGTTTCCCCTGCCTTTGCCCGCCCACCCGCCTCCACTCCTGCCACCGCCTCCTCCCCCATCCCCACGTTCCACAAGTCCCCCGCGGCGAGCACTCGGCACTAACCTCTCCGAGCGGCCGGCGAGCCGCTGGGCTATAAGTGGAGCACTCGTGCAGCGGCCGGCCACGCTCCATTAAATACTTTCGCGGGTTCAAAGTTGTTCGCAATGGTTATGCATGCGGTTTTAGTAATGCGAAGGCTATTGATGATTTATGTTGGCCCTCTCGTTTGTGTACCGCTGCGCAGCAGGTCACGCGTTGGCATTAAATCTTGTGACGTCAGAAGTCGTCTTTCGAAAAACTGCAAAAAATTTACTTGGTACGCTCTCTTTTATAGGCAACCACGTCGCTTTCATTTGGAGATTTGATTTGTTGACGTTCATCTCATTTCATTGCAATTTTTACTTGCTGAAGTATTTTATTCTGTGAGCTTCACATAATTTTGCGACAATTTACTGTATTGCATTAAAGTATTCAATGTTTTGTACAAAGAAAAATTAATGTTCTTTCCATACAGTCCATCTTTTTACGTGAATAAATAAATAATTAAATTCTTTATGAAATACAAAGAGGCTAATTTGAATTTTCTTAAAAATAATATTAACATGAAAACAAGATAAAAGTCACATTGTGATCACTCAACTCCAAAACTACTTAATCGAGAATTTAAAATTACTACGCAGAATCGAAGACAAGTATTCTGATTACGGCATACACTAACATCCCGAAAGCAAAACGTTATAAGTGGCACAATCATTACAAGCATTCAGACATCCCTAGACAAATTTATACATAAATACATACAAAACTAGTCGTACGCATCAAAAACTCCTTCAGGGAATCCCTTCCACCGCTGGATGTTTCTGCATCCCGTAATCTGCACTTGGTTCTCCCTAAGGACGCCAGAGTTAGACCGTAACGACGCTTCAACGCTTTCAGAAGCGCCAGGACTCTGAAAGCGTCCGCAGCTGCCCGCCCCCGCCGCCACCCCCTCCTCCCGCCATTGCTTCTGCAATTGCCTCGCCTCACCGCCCCACCACCCGCGTCCGCAACCGAACCCTACCGCCTCCACCTCGCAACTCCCTCCTCCCACTTCACATCACTCCCGCCGCCACACCACCCCCATCACCACACCACTCCCACCGTCACAAAACCACAGCCGACCCGAGCTACGCAATTGACTTGCCTCGCCGCCATACCACCCCCACACCTATCTGAACCCCCTTTGCACCCACCTCGTGATTCCATCGTCCCCCCGCGAATCACTGCCGCCTCCACACCACTCCCTCCACCACACCACCCCCACCGTCACACCACTCTCTCCACCACACCACCCCCACCGTCACAACACTCCCTCCACCACACCACCCCCACCGTCACACAACCCCCGCCGACCCTACCTCCGCAATTGACTTGCCTCGCCGCCACACCAACCCCCCCCGTCCTAATCCCACCACCTCACCTCACAATTATCTCGCCCTACCGCAAAACACTTCCACTGATATTTCACCCCCATCGCCTCACCACCCCCGCAGCCCCAGCTCGCAAGATTCTCGCCCCGCTGCAAATCACTTCCTCTGCCACTCCACCCCCATAGACAGTCCACCCCCGCCGTCCCCACCTCGCAGTGGCTTCGCCCGACACCGCCCATCCCTGCCGCCCCCACCCCTGCCGCCCCCACCCATGCCGCCCCCACCTCTGTCGCCCCGCACCCTTGCCGCCACCACCCCTCCCGTCCTCACCTTCACAATTGCCTCGTCTCGCTACTTCACCACCCCGCCGCCTCACAGCGTCACCTCCGCTACTTCCGCTCCCGCCATCACCACCATCGCAACAACCACCGCGGTCCGCCACCCTCAACCTGCCGCCGCCGGGGGCTGTGTATAGAGTGCGGCATCTAAATCAACGAGGTCTTGCGTGCGAGCTCGGCCAAACTCCACGAGCTGGCCTTGGTTCCTCTCGGCCCGCTTCGCAGGTGGCCCAGCGAGCGCCGGCCAAAGCAACCGGCTCCCTCCCCTCCCCTCCCCTCCCTCACGCGCCGCGCTCGGACGCCGCCCGGCCCCAGGCGCTCACCTCCCCTCCCACTCCACCCTCGCCCCGAACGTCCGCTAGAATTTCCCTCCGTTCGGCCGGGCCTCGAGAGCTCGCCCGCAACCAGCTTCCTCCGCCGAGCACGACAGTTCTGCCCGGCCTACACGCCGCAGCTGCCCCGCCCCCCTGCGCCGCCTACGTGTCGTCGGTCTGTACCCGGAATCCGCTTGATGTGAGGGCCCTGGAGCTGCGATCAACACTGCTGCTAGCCACCTCCTTTCCTCCTCTTGTGACCCTCCCCACGTGCCTCCATCTTTGTCCCAATCGCCAATCTCCCTTTACACCTTTCTCCATTTTCATCCCATTTGTTTAGTTCTTTTTTTTGCTCATCCCATCGTCACATTAACCTCGTCCGATTCGTATGAAACGCGGTCTTAGTCGTATCCGTACAACAAATGATTTTCTCTGTAGCAATTTCTTCGTTTACGTCCAGGTGCTATATTCACAACAATATTGCCTACACTCCTCTATCATGAGCTTCTGATTCACTTCGCTATCAAGTTTATGCACCATTTGCTGTCTCCCCACTTGTGGCCTTCTGTTGCTTCCATTTGCCCCATCTTTGCAAATGCAACAACTCTGGATCCAGGTCTGATCTCACTGTTTTATTTTGTTCATCGTTTTCCGTTTTAAAGTGCTGTTTTGTCAGTGTTACAGCCTAAGTAATTCTATGATGAAATTATAGTCTCTCTTGTGATTTTTGCATCGAAAACGTTTTGAATTTTCTTACATATAACCAGTCCAAGAAAATATTTAACCCACATTATTATTTATACAAACAAACATACTTCTTGTTACTTCTACTACGTCATTTACATACTTACACTAAATACATTATTAATTAATTGAGAATTATTCAGTTTCTCAACTTCCATTAGTAAATCATTCCGTATCTAGATGTTGCCTTTTATTCATCCCTGCGTTAATTTCTAAGTTGTGGGAAAGCCTTGCATTCTCTCCCCTTCTATTCCCGAATGTCCCCGCTCCCCTTCCGAATTCCCCGGTGCCGCCCCTCGCCTGCCCGGGCCATATCGCGGGGGCGCTGGTCCGTGCGGCTGACCGGGCGGCCGTCCTCACCGAGGGCGGGGGCGAGGGCGGGGGCGGGGGCGGGGGCGCGGCAGGGCTTCACGCTCCGACGCCCCCGGCCCGCCTGCAATTTGCGCACTCTGGCGGCGAGCTCCACAACAGCGGCGCCGCCCGCCATTGGGCGCAGTCCACGGCCTACGTTCCCCCGCCGCCTCCGACGCCATCCCTCGCGCGCCGCCGTCTCCACCTCCTCTGGCTCCAGGCTCCTAGCTTCCGCCGTCTCCTCCGCTCCCTCACGCACCACCGCCTCCACCTGCTCTGCCTCCTGACTCCTAGCTTCGGCAGCCTCCTCCGCTCCCTCACGCGCCGCCGTCTCCACCTCCTCTGACTCCAGGCTTCTAGCTTCAGCCGTCTCCTCCTCGCGTGCCGCCGTCTCCACCTGCTCTGCCTCCAGGCTCCTAGCTTCCGCAGCCTCCTCCGCTCCCCTCCATCCCCTCGGCATCTCCTGATTACATCAGCCTTCTGGCCTAGGCGCAGCTCTGGGGTCTCAAAATCCTCGGCGACATCACTGTCTTTCTCAACACTTTCACCGTACTCGTTAGGTTTTCTCTTTTAACCCTTACTGTTCCACCGTTTCGCATTGCTTCCACTCTTCATTATCCATACAACAACAGACACATTCCAGCAATTTATCCAGCACAAATGAAATTGGTTTATATCCCGTGTTCAGCAGTCTAGTGAAAATCAAAAACCTGCATTCCTTGTTTTTAACTTTACCTTTTTTAGCATAATGTCTACATTTATTCTCGTTTTGTTGTATGAAACTGTTGCTGAACCTTCTATTGTCAACGTTTTAACCATCATTATCTCACTTATTGACTTTTAGGCCATGGTTTTCAAAGAGCTTGGTTTACAAAAATAGTTTAATCATAACTTGGTAACTAATTATCTTCTTTAATCCAGAAAAAATATTATCGGTAATCGTTTCAACGAAAGCGATTTTTTGTCCTTTTACTCGTCGTGCGCAGATACGTGAAGCACTGTAAAATAGTATTTCATATCTCTCAAAAGTTTTGTATTTGAGCACGGAACATTATATTTATTGTCCACTGAGTCACAGTCTCTAGTTTCCAACGCCTCTTAAGTCGTTGCGCAAAGTCTTGACGTCTAGGAGGTAGTTGTAACCATACGAGCTTGTTAGCGTAGGGTATGTAATTGATTAGTTTTCCTGGAAGCATTAGAGACTAAGTTTCTAGGAGGATGTCAACACTTTGTATTCTGGAAAATCGACTGACGGGTCTAATTACTGAAGGTAAATTGGATCAAATCAAAGTGTTTCAGTCTTGCTATTTCCTATTAAAAGTAACGTTGTCTGAAGTGTCTGCATTATTCAATAACGCTGTACTTCCTCTTGACATAATACGTAAACAATTTATACATATCATTTACCACAAATTACGAGAGTATTATTACAAATATAAAAGACCTTATACGTCAAATATTCAGTGGAATAACGAGTGAATTGTCTTCAATAAGAAATGCAATAACCAAACATTACATTATTTCTCGATGAGATAAAAATGTAATTTCTCTTCACCCTTCCATATACATCACTTCGTATTGCTAATATTCACAAAAGAGGCATATTACCAACATGATCAGTAATAACGTCACAGAACGTTTTAGAAATGTACTATCACACAAAGTGGTAGTTTTCGCGACGTATTTCAGTAAGTTTGGGGTTAGATAGTGATGGAATTTGTATTTGCAATATAGGTTTTGGTAAATTGAATTTGTTTGGCGGCTCTCCTTATTTTATGTAGACTCTCAGCATAAAAAAGACAATAGTATTACGAAATGTTTACATGGCGTTCTCTTTCAATTTTTTACATTAATTTTCGATTATTTTAAATAAACTACAGTTAGCAAATAGAGTAGTTTTAGTAAAATATTTTTGACATTGATACATTTTTATAGATCCATCAGAAATAGTCAAAAAAGTCATTTGTTGCGTTCATGTGTTTCCATATTTAATATAGTTTGTCACACACTATATTCTCTCTTGTTGTTTAAATTTTTATGAAAAATATCTCCGCTTTCGTCTTGCTGACATTCAACCTGTTCACAAAACTTTTTACTAAATGTTTTTCTTCGTACTTTCTCTCATATTCAGTGTTAATGTTTATGCCTGAACTCTAGGAAATAATCCCTGGAGCTTTTAAAAACCTCTTCCATCCGCTCCTCTCGGCATGCCGTTCCCTCCGCACCAAATCTCCCCGCACACCTCTCCCCGTTCTTCAGCAAGCGCTTCTCCCCGTTTTCTCTTCTCCCGCCCTCTTCCCTCCCATCGTCTCTCGTGTCGTCCCTGCCGTCGTCCGCGAGTGCGCGTGCTATCTGCACACCCACGCGCGCTCTTTACCCGCAGCTGCCCCCTCCCCGTGGGTGTGGCGCGGCGGGCGCGGCGGGGCGGGGCGGGGCGGGGCGGGGCGGAACGGGGCGAGGCGGGGTGGGCCCGGCTGTGCGGGGCGGGGTGGGACGCACGGGCGGTCCCGCAGGGGTGATTAGTACTGCGACGTAATTCTCGGGTTAAGCCGCATCGCAGTTCTCGTCCCCGGTGCGCCCGCGAGCGTATACGCGCCGCCCGGCGTCTTGGGACGCGCGGCGCCACGCACTTCCGCGGACGCGGGCGGTCGGGGTAATTGCGGGCGAGAACTGCCCACGATAGAAACAATTTTTCTTTGGGTACCGTGGAATGAGCGCGACAAACGCTGCAAATACGTAGTGAGTCCACGTGCAGTGTGAGTCACTTCAGAAGTAAAACTTCAATAACATTATGTTCTTCATAATATTAAAAAGAACGAATTATTTTATCTTGTTTTCCTCAAAGGTGTCGTTTGTCCCGAAAGTTACAGATACTCATGGAATGAGTTCGGAAATTATTGAATTAATTAATGTTTGAACCTTGTTTGATCGGAATATAACTTCAAAATTAAATGTAGTAATAGTGTCACTTCTATTCGTTTATACACAAAAGATTTAATTTCTGTAAATCAAACTATAAATGACTGGTGCACATACTATCTCGCTGTATTTCTAAACGTGATTCTAAAATAACAATTCGTACACAGAATGCAGTGTAGTAACTAAGAAGTATAAGAGAATAAACATGATGTTTGTTCATATCATTTTAAAAAAAAATTGTCTTTAAACCTGAAAATCACTCAGCATTATAATTATTAAATGAAAACGTCATATAACTGGCTTTTCTTATTTAAAGTATTCTTTTTATACGAAATTTGTGTTATTAAATTATGATTTGGAATACAAGTCATTTTCTGTTTACATTTTCTACAAGTATTAATACTGGAATTAAAAAATTGTGCATATCGAATATTGTTGTAAGATTGTATATTCATTGAATTTGAAAGGCGAATAAGAAGTTACGCGTTATTGCCACAACAATAATACAGAACACATACATTCATTTAAGAAAACAAAAGGAAATCTAAGTAATCCAACTGTCAGTATTACAAGCATGACAAATGTGTCTTTTACAAGAATGACATTAATCGATAGACAAATAATGAATTTACACAACATGTGCGCAATTTATCTCACGCACGTATTGGGTATAATATTTTTAACAATCCATGCGCGAAAAATTCCTGATATCACACCCTAAGTTGGAATCTAAAAATTGTGTTTTTACACACGAGACGCAAGCCCAAAGATCCACGTTTCGGGCGTGGTGCACTAAAATATGTTTTTGTGACAGGAATAATTATTTACATTAATAATATTATGTAAGGAACTACAAATTTGAAACACTATGAAGAAGTTATCCCCGTATCCAAGAGAAGGCTGTAACGAATACTAACGTTTAAAAAGTGAAAAAAGATTCAAAATTATTTAATCATGTATTTCTATTTCAACAAAGTGAATCGGGTTTTCTCCCCCTGATATCTATTATTCAAATCAAATCATTCATCATTCAATCATCATTCAATTATTCAATTTTATTTTGTTTTGTTTTAATACTCATATTAGTGTTCATTTAATTTTGTCAAGAACCAGAAAAATACGTCGTGAAGGATTCAAGACTTAAAGAGAAAGAATTCATAAAAGGTGGCTAACTCAACTTCACACTTTCGTGGTTTCCCAAACACACAAAATACACTTTCACGCTGCACTGTCAACCAAATGAGATTCTAGATTAAATTTTTAAAGGGGAGATGTACCTGCGGGTATACAGGGAGAGTTATTTCTAGCTGCCATTTTATGACTACCTCCATTTAAAGTTACATAATTTTAAACTAAAATTCACGAATGTTTAAAGTAAGAGCTGTAAAGTGTGTTCTGTATTAAAAACATGCTAATTGTTAATTAGAGTTTATTTTAATTATGAAATTTGACAGATCTATTTGAAAACCCTGAAACCATCAAATCCGTGATGGTAACTGAGTTAGAGATTTGTTTTTTATTGAAATCTATATTCCCATATTATATCTTTAAGTAATTGTGTGTTCACGTTTTTCGAACAGTAAGTGCTATTCGCTAATTAATTATTTTGTTGGCATTTTTTGATTTATGGTTCGTAGGGTAGAAGTTGCAACGTAATACATGTAATATTGCGTGTCCATTACTGAGATTCGAGTCATTAATACGGGAAAGTATGCGTTTATGTAGCACGACTAATTTTAATAGTGACAAAAAAATGTATGCATCTTGATATTAACGATGTGGGAATTCGCTTATAATTTATTACCTGTTTTTGATCAGGCGACACCTACGACCTTCCTATTGCAAGTCTTGAGATGTCAGTGTTCGTGTTTGGATGAATTAAAACGACACATGCCGCATAGGAGTTGACTATTCGAAATAGAGTTCAGTTGTAAAGTTGCGTAACGCTCGAAATGTGAAATTTCATTAATATATTTTATTACTTGAAATATTCTATTACTCGGTCTGCAAAAACTTACAAAAAATTTTGTTTAAGATATCCTTTGACTATCTTTCTTTATATCTAAATTTTCAATTTTTATCACATTCAACGTTTTAGAAAACGCTATAAATATCTCTTTAAGTGCATCATTACGACCTTTAAACAAGCTTGGCTGTAATTTGCGATAATTCAAAATATATGGTGAATTATCCGGGCACACATGTATTATCTCGCATTCGGTGACGACCCTCTGTTTATCTCATCTTCATCTTTTCGTGAAATGTTTTCTCCAGTGTTAGCAATATTGACTAATATAAAGAAAATACTTTCTACATAAATTTGGTAGGAATCTGTAAATTCAAATCCTAATACAAAACTGTCTGGGGGAGTAATTTAATATTAAGTGTATATCAAACTTAACAGTGTTTTAAACATAGGAGATTGAAATTAATTACATTGTTTAAGCTCTGGATGTTGGTGGCATATGTTTTGAAACAGACTTGTTGGGAATGTTCTGCTTCCCTAACCATACGTTTTAAATAACACTCTAATCTAGGAAAGGGTTACTACTTGTGAAATGGTGGTTGTAAGTAAACACACATACAGAATAAAAACTTTTCTGAATTTCAGAAGTAATAAGTTTCGAAACATTGAAATCTTTTACATCATTTCCTAATATTAACCAGACCCATCTGCTTCGGGTTTGTGTGTGTGAGTGAGTGAGTGTGTAATGAAACAATTGAAACGAGGACATTGACAATTTCTGGTGAAAGAGGAACAGCGAGGGTAACGCTATTATTGCAAGCATGACTAAGAGGAAATTTCAAAGCAAATTACGGCAAATTATAGAGACTTGCCGCCTCCAAGAACAGAAGGGATACAAGGAAACAATTCGAGAGTAACCAGAGCTCTCGCAAAGGTAGTTGCTTTCTGGCAGAGAATGAGAAGAAGAGAAGAAGAAGAAGAGAAGAAGAAGAAGAGAAGAAGAAGAAAAGAAGAAGAAGAGAAGAAGAAGAAGAAGAAGAAGAAGAAGAAGAAGAAGAAGAAGAAGAAGAAAAAGATGGTGTAAATGGAAGGAAGAGGATACGAATTTTCTCAAAGTGGCAAATGTTGTGAACAAGAAACTCAATGTACTATTGTTTTAATAGTATATTATGAAACGATGTTGTAATGATGGGAATTAATACACGAGTGTGAAGTTACGAGACGAGCAAGGTACGAGGGAGTATCGTAAACTTCACCGGAGTGTATGAATTGCCATTACATCAAGTTTCAAACAGTACTTTTTCTACGACTCATGGTAACTTTTATAAGTTAAACTTCTACATTGAATCGTTTCGTGGTAGTTCACATGCAGGATTCAGCCAAGGCCTCCTAGTTCCCTACCTCTACGAATACCACCTAGATTCTCAAGGCCTGTTGGCTTCATGGAAGTACAAATATATGTTAATTGGATCGCTGGTGAGGTAGATACCTTTTTATTATGATAAATAAATAAAGATATTGTCTGGTATCAATACTTTTTATTCAGCTTAAGATCGTTTCGATCGCGTAGCGATCATACTCAGAACTTGCAGCTTCTGGGCCAAAAAACGCCCAGAAGCTGCTTTTCGAAAAAACGCCCAGAAGACCTTTTTTCGGCCCAGAAGCTGCAAGCTCTGAGGATGATCGCTACGCGATCGAAACGATCTTAATCTGAAAAAAAAGTATTGATACCAGACAATTTATTTATTTATCACAAATATATGTATCATACCCGCACGTTTTCTTGAGCCCTACTTCTAATCTTGAAAATCTCATTGACAAAATGTATGTAGGAGGCCAATACATTGTTTATCAAACATAATAAGATACTTCTTCACTTAAATATGCAAGGGAAATTACACAGGGATGCGACAATTTTCCACATTTGATGAAAATTGGTGATTATGAATCAGTTTTTCATCTTTATTACATATATAATTTTAGATTCTTTCTACCACGTCCACTTTTGCAAAATTTTTGGGTTTTCGTACTTCAAATTAGCACGCGCTATGACATACATAAACGCAGGGCCAATAAAATACTCTGCTTTTGATTAAAAGCAGGGTGACAATGAGTCGGTGTTGCATCCTGACTAAACATGTGGATGCGGTTTCTTCACAACACCCACAGTTCCTGCGAAATTTATGATTGATTAAATTTCAATTGAACGTTGGCAATATATTACATACGTTAATCTACCCCCACTGCTTTACTAACATTATTGGATTTCAGAATAAATTATAGGAACGAGCGTTGTTAACAAAATCTGGTGTTAGGAATATTCGCTCCCGTATGGCAGAAACTATTTTGTCACGAAACGCAAGTTACAGATTTCATATCATAGTCTTGTCGCCAAAATAATCAGACCTCTCACTCCTCTCGCATCTAGCAAAACGAGGGCTCAAGGAACGTGAGCAGTTCATTGCTGGCTGGCACAATCGAAGTCAAGATGGCGGCGAAATTGGTCATATCGTGTTGAGGTTTTGCTGGTCGTGATGTATCTAACTGTACATTACTAACCTACGATTTTGCTGGTAGTGTCGTGGGGTAAACTAAGCATTCTCGGTAGTAAATAGCGTGCGACGTACGTAACATACTATTTTAACTATTTCTGACCGGTACAATATGCCATATCGTTGTTGCGTTCCACGGGGTTAAGGGAACAAAAATGGTTGCATGGACTACACCGCAAAGATTTTCAGCCATGTAAAACTTCAAGAGTAAGTGATGTAATACAATTTTTTTGGTTAGAAAATTGGGGTAGTAATAGCAACAAAATGCCTGGCGTTCAGATCTTAACGTCAGTGAAATGTTCTCTCCTATAACTACCACTGCAGTAGTCAAAATAGATCAAAATGAAAACACGATCCAATTTATTTTAAATAATATTTCACGTAAAAAATACTAATAATAAAAAAAAATTAAAATGAAGAGCATAATATAAAATTCAATTCAATTTTAATGTGCACAATCTTATACGAGTCTCGATGATAAATTATGTGTCAATACTTGGTTTGTGAGCTTCTCTGTGATTGGTCACGAACCTGTATCATAATGAAATCTGTATAGTAATGAATATCATTATTCAACGGGTTGCAGGCATCAAATGATAGAGTAGAAAATAGAGTAGAAAAAATGTATTTGATACTGTTCAACATATATGCTTTTCAATAGGTTTAAACAAAGCATCTATAATATTGTGAATACATGGCATTGTAGAAAAATTAATAATATACATTATTTTGGCTGTTTTATTTGCGTTCACCTTTTCTTCATCAGTGAGTTTGGTAATAGGAAATTACAGTTTTATATTATTTTAACACTTATATTATTGTAAGGTGGACTAAATTGGTTCTTGAGAAAGCCTGATTCAATATATAAACATTAATTTTCTGTTTTTATAAACTAAAACATATTTACAAACAAGAGTTGAAGATAGTTGCAGGACGAGGCTCCAAATATAACATGGGAAAGTACAAGAGGAAACCTGAAAAAGATAGGAGCTAGAAATTATACTTTTATTTACGTATCCATATAAGAATGAACAAAGCGAGGAACTGTTACGCTAATGCAAACGAGGATGGTTAAGGAACCACAAAAACAATGCGAGTTCTCAGAAAAACTGACATTGAAAAAGGGTAACACAATTTTCGTTAGTGTGTTTATTTTACAAAAAGATGAAGTTGAGTTTAATTTTCTAAATGGAACTGACTCGTTGTTCTTTTTTATTTAGCATCTCTCACAGAGCATATTCTCTTTTGAATGTGTGTGGAGTGGAGTAAGTGTAGAACTAAGAGAAGAGGTGTCGAAAAGAGAAAAGGAATTGATAAAATGGTGAAATTAATAAAATTTTTAATTGTTGAAGAACGTAAAGATTCCATTATGAAATTTTGAAAAGTAGCTAACCTCATTTATGGTTGGTCAAGACGTTAATACATTTAACTGAATTGGATGTAAGTTAAAATCAGTTTTTAAATTACAACAATTATAAAACAAGTGAACATTATATGGTAAAAATCAGAAACTTATAAAAATATAGGAAAATACCATGAACATTCCATGTTCATATGAGTAATTGGCTAATTTAAACTGTTGTTACCTATTTATTTAGATCCGGGTGTATATTAACTGTTTACCTGGCTTCTGACCTGATTGCTGTTTGGCGGCGCCAAAAAACGTCCAGGATGTCACTGCAGTTTCTTTGACCGAGAGGTCGTAGGTTCGTGTGCCGACGGTGGCAGGATTTTCAACACTAGCTCGGTCTAATTCAGTCGCTGTCTGGTGGAGAATTCTGGGAGCCGTCTGTTTTTATCGTTCGATTTCCGTGGTTTCTCCGATTATAACCAAGTGAATGCTGGCGTAGTATCCTAACAAATGGGCCACGGACTGTGCGTGATCGTTCCTTCCTCTTCCTTGCTCTAACCTCACTCATTACTTAGATAACCTTACAGTGGCATGCACTGCACTAACACTGAAGCCGGGAAACCGGTCGGGGGATTAGAGCTTTTCCCGGTTGGTAAGAGATACCTGATAGAGGGAACTCCGCTAGCGGAGAGGAAAGTCGGCGCAAGATCTTAGCACCTTAGCATCCGGCGTGGCAAAATCACCGCCCCCTCCCGCGATAAAAACATGCATTACACTTACGGAGCTAATGTTCGTAGCAGTTGACGCACCCGGATTTACCAATCAATCCAGAACTCTTCAACAAATGGCGCTTGGATATGTCAATCACAACCAAGGTTGCCCGTCTTCCCCAAGCCGATCTTCCCCGGGCCATGTAATTCGATATAGCTCTTAGGCGCAACTCAGACTGAAGCTTTTCATAAAACTTTGGCGCATTGGCGAATCTCGGTGCTTGCTCCTTTCTACGGTACTAGGTGAGCAGTTTCTGTTAGCGCAATTACCATTGTATACATATATCGTTTTTATCGTTATCACGTGAGTCTAAGCGATGAAGGTAGGATAATTGTTTAGGCGTGAAGGTACTTACCCCTGACATCATAACATGTTAATACTGTGCCTTACATATTAATTTGCACATACTCTCAAAAGCGGAGACCCCAGCCAGACAAGCTGTAAGCTGCGACTGGTCTTCTGACAAGTGGTGGTTGTGTAGTGTATGTGAATGGAAGTGTACGTACGGAAGTGATGAGGACATGACAAGAAAGAGATTATGCGCGGTCCGTGGCCTGTTTGTTAGAATGCTGCTCTAGTATTCTCTTGGTGTTGATTTGAGAAACCATGGAATACTACTTGTCAGAGCAGCTGCAACTACAATTCTCCTCCAGACAGCGGCTGAATCAAAGACGCCTCCTGCAAGAGGAGAATGCGCGAGTGTTCTGCCTCGGCGACCTCCGCCAGGGGCGCTGCTGTCCGTCAGCGCATCCGCACGCGGGACACGTGGGGCGCCGATCGGGGGCTCTGAGGGGCGGCCACTCGCTCCAAACGAATTGCACCCCGCGGGGCCGCCCTTCCCGCTCCTACCGCCCCGAGCGGCAGTTTCTCGGACCTCGCCTCACACCCCCTCGCCCAGGAAATGCGACCAGCGGCTGGCTTTGTTCTTTGGGATTCGATATATGCGAAAACAGAATTTTGAAACCAGAATTATCACTGTTGATAACAACATTTGACAAGTTGTGCCGTTTGGCAATTTTTACTATTTCGCTCTTTCGAATGAAGGGAAAAAAGTTATTGTACACTCTTGGCTACCCGGAATGCGCCGCGTCTCGGTCAATTGTGCTGTTGTTTCCGCCATCTTGCTGTGGCCTTCTTCAGAGCTATACTGCTGAAGAAGGCCACAGCATACACACCACAGCGATGGTTTTCAATAACGGGTAAATGCCACGAAGTCGCTGTGCAACGCGTAACTGTGTTGTAACTTAGAACGTACCATGTTACATCAGACTACCACCACCATTCTGTGTGACTAAAAATGTACAAAGTATCATTTTTTGTCAGTTACATTTTTGTTTACTTAAAACAGTGAATAGAAGTTTCAGTAAAATAATAACAAGAAGACAAGTAATTTTTTGTAAGGCGTGGATCACTTTTCTAATTTATCAGTTTTTATTTATATCCGTATACTATCAATAATTAAGAACAAGTTGAAGTAAATCATTGAAATATCATTTATGATTCAATTATTTACTCTTGATATGTGGTGTTGTGTGAGAATCAGTACATATTATTTGAGGCGAGGGAAACAGATTGACAAAAATAATATGTGATAAAAAACACTGAAAATGTGGATTGTCTAGTAAAGAAATATATGACGTATTGAAAGATCAGTAAAAAGTAGAATACAAGTTCAAGCAAAAACCAACTCATTAACTCTATTGAATAGATAATAAAGATCATGAAAATGTTTTTGATGAAATCTTGACTTGTCTGTAAATACATTATAGTAGGTTTGGTTGCCAACGTAACAGTCGTGCTGCAACTTCAAAAGCACCCATTACGTAGATGAAAGTCGCTTACAGACGGTAAAAATGTCAAAAATGGCAATAACGTTAAGTCTTTCAACAAACCTACTTGGAATAATAATAATAATAATAATAATAATAATAATAAATAATACATGCATGCATACATAAATATTCCTCACCGGATCTAAATTTCCCTGGACTGTAACTGCCCTGTTTTGCGTGTATAGAATCTTCCTTTCGGACAAACACTTAGAGAGAAAATTCAATAAAGATGGGTTAATTGTGTAAATCTTTAGGACGCGAATAATAATAATAATAATAATAATAATAGTAATAATAATAATAATAATAATAATAATAATAATAATAATAATAATAATAATAATAATAATTAATTCTATCGCGAACGCTTACGATTTTATTCTTTAATATGTCAGAGCAGAACTGTAAAATGTAACTTTTATGTGTTTTCCTCCATTTGAACGAGTATGTCATACATTTAAATAAATAAAGAACATTCATCTTAGAGAATACTTTTCCTCGGAAAACATTTTAGAACATTTTCATTGTTCCCTTTTTGTGTTCCCCCTGATCCCCCGAGTGCCGCCCCGTGCCACGTAGACTGTTTCAGGGGGCAACCCCGCGCCACGTCATCCCGTGGGACCATTCACCTTCGCCGTGTCCCCTGTCCGATATCGCATCTTTTGTGGGCTCCCCCAGGTTCTTAGCGACCCCTTTGCACGGTATCTCCCGCGTTTTTGCTTCTCCTGCCGTTTGCTTTTTGCGCCGGGCGTTCGCGCTTCGTCGGTTCTCTTGAACGAGCTGTATTTTATCTTCCTTTCTTCCTCTAACGGTTCCTCAGCCTCCCTGTGCAAACTATAGGTGAGAAGTAATCGGAATTAATATAATTTTTGGCTACAAAGAAATTTGTGGTTTCATGTTTTTAGTGGTTGTGGTTTTTTTGCGGTTGTTATTTTTTTTGTGAAAACGTCTATCATTCGTTGTTTGAGGGAAAGGCGACAAAGGCACCTGAGTCTTCTAAATAAGTCTTCTAATGTAGCTGAATGTATGAAATTTACCTTCATAAAAGTTTAATGCAGTTCTATGATCAGTAAAAAGAGTTGTGCAAAAGGTTTTTGATTTTGATAAGTTTTCTTGAAAAATAAATTGAAGAAAACAGCTTCCACTCATAGTATTCATTTATGCAATATTGTTGCAAATATTACTTTCCCGTGTATTTTTGGGTGACATTTCTGTATTATTATTATTATTATTATTATTATTATTATTATTATTATTATTATTATTATTATTATTATTATTATTATTATTATTATTATTATTATTATTATTAATAATAATAATAATAATAATAATAATAATAATAATAAATTAGATGCTTATATCCTATCTATTTGTGTAAATACTATATTTTAGTTTTTCAATACATTTACATGAATTTCACTTTGAAATATCCTATATTGATGGCTATCTAGAACATAATTCTTGTTTTGACAATATGAATAATCTGTGGAAGTGCAATAGTAAAAATAAGTCACAGTTTAATAATAGGTTAACACGTCCCCTTCCTTAGATACTTTGAATTTACGTGTGCGTGAGTTGAAAGAGGCACCGCCCTATGAGGTGCCATATAACTTCTCCGTCCATATACGCATTCCCTCCCCCTTGGGACTTTCCCTTATCTCTCCCCCACCGCTGCCTCTGCCACCTATCTCCTTATTCCACGCACTGCCCAGTCCTCACATCGCCACGTACCCATTTCACCCCCCTTCCTCAACGCCCATCCCCCACATCACCCTGAACCCACACCGTCCCGGACCTACATCGCTCACCATCGACATCGCCCCGCACCCACTCATTCACTTCACCGCGTTTCCACCACCCTCGTCACCCACTTTACTCCCTCGCCACTTATTTCCACCTCAGATCGCTCCGCCCCCACATTACCCAGCTGCGTCATCGCCCGCTCTCACTTCTCCCCGCCCCACATCTCCCTATCCCCACGTCACCCCGGCCCCACGCTGTCACGTCCTTACCTCGCCCCGACCACACCTCGCCCCGACCACTCATCGCTCCGACCACACATCGCCCCGACCACACATCGCCCCGACCACACATCGCCCCGACCACACATCACCCCGACCACACATCGCCCCGACCACTCCCCGCTCCGACCACTCATCGCTCCGACCACTCATCGCTCCGACCACTCCTCGCTCCGACCACTCGTCGCTCCGAACACTCATCGCCCCGACCACACATCGCCCCACCCATATACAGTCCCGTCTCCATATTGCTCCTTCCCCAAACCGCTCTACCCTACAACACCCTCTCCCAGAATCTCCCCGGCCGTGCATCGCCACACGCGGCCCTAGCCCGTGTGTTGCACCATCGTGCCTGTGCCCCACCCCCACCCCGCTCTGCGTCCGCTTGCGCTGGGACCCCCGCTCGTTCCCGTCGCGGCCGCAGCGCCACAATAGCGGTCCGCCGTCGCGCAGCGGAGCTTATCCGAGATTGAGCCCGGGCAGCGGAGAGCGGAGCAGGTGTCGCGGACGCCCTAGCGCCGCCAGATATCATCTTGTTTTCTAGTGCTCGGCGCCGCCGCACGGAGCGCTGCCCCCTGCACCCGTTGGGGCGGTTGCGAGACTTGGTCACGCGAGTGGATTTGCATCCGGGAGGACGACCTGCTCTTGCGTCAAAACTCGAACTTACTGCGTTATGGTTTTTACCATTTCTAGCGTTTCATATCTAATGAAAGCATTGTTGGCGATAAAAAAAGCAAATATGAAATGAAAATAAAAGCTTTGGGGTTGATGAATCGTAAGAAGTCATTTTATTCGTGGATCGAATTTAAAGAAAGAAAAGAAGCCTGGTCCTCTTTTTCGACATATCATTCATTTTAGTTGTTGTTTATTAGCATGCAACAAGAATGCTAGACGTGTGTTTTCAATGGTGTATTTTAAATGCTCTTAGAGATCACGTACAGCTGTACAAGAAATGTAAATTATTGTAAACTATGTAAACAGTTTAAAATATTAACTTCTAAATCATTTTCTCACATATATAAATTATTTCACTAAAACCTCTGTGAAAGATACATTAGCGAAGCTCTTATGCAATATGCTGAACAATTATATATATACACACATATTCAGAAAACGAAGGAGTTTTAGAAGCAAATGAAGAAATTGTATTTTGAAATCACGTATTTGAGGATATGGGAAGGCGTTTGTGATATGCTTCCTTCCTGAGGGCTGTTGGGCCCCCAAATAACTTAATACTGGGTTTTATAGAACGTATAAATTAATTAATGCTCTTATTGTGAATGACGTCATCGGCTATATCGTGTTTTCCTGAGCTACTCATTACACTTGAAAGAAAAAAAGTTTCAATTTTGCACCGTGTTCGAAAAATACCTTAGTTCTCTGTGCAGTGTAATCCCATGGCAGCGACATGTATCATGTTGGTAAACGAAATATTTAAACTTGTATTTGTTTTGAAACATTTACTTCTGTAAAAAAATCTTAGATACTGTGTTAACTTCTATTTTATCAAACAGTAAGTGATGTCAAAGACATTTAAATATAAATGAATATAACACTTCTGTTGATTCGGTTATATTCAGAAATTTATATATTTTTTAGCTTCTTTCGTTCACTACTATGTACAATAAATTAACAAAATGTAAAACATCTCAATTTGCATGAGAAGTACGACCATGAAAAAGCCTTCAATAAACTTCTCCGAAACATCACGAAATGAAGTAGATTTGAGCGTCAAAGAGTTTACAGCGTGCAAAAGCGTTCATCCGAGGGAGGAACGTCTCTGAAACAAAAGCACGCGTAGTAAGAGAGGCAACTTGGCGACAGCGGGCGTTGTACTGGCAAAGGATTTAATTAGCCCGACGCACTTTGGCAGCCGCAAGGGTCTCCGGGCGCCCCAGCGGCCGTCTGCTCGAACGCGGCGCGACTTCGTTGGTAGGTAACGGAAAGTGACCTCTGTTGCGTATTCACCCACGCCTTCAGTTTAACTGCTGGGACAAGTTTTTTAAAAATCGTATTTGCCTATCCGCAATTTTCTCTTGTTGGTTTTTCATGGTTTGCAGCATCTCTTCTCTCTTAAATAAACACTCATAAATGTTACTTATCTGAACATTGACACATATTTCACTGATCTTCATTTCCCCTCTCTCTCTATCTCCCTCTCCCTCTATCTCCCTCTCCCTCTCTCTCCCTCTCTCTCCCTCTCCCTCTCTCTCCCTCTCCCTCTCTCTCCCTCTCTCTCCCTCTCCCTCTCTCTCCCTCTCCCTCTCTCTCCCTCTCTCTCCCTCTCCCTCTCTCCCCTCTCTCTCCCCCTCTCTCCCCTCTCGCTCCCTCTCTCTCTCTATCTAACCACGACTCTTCCTACTCTACGACATCCCCCCTCTCAGTCTACTTCTCTCTCCCATTCAGACAAAAGTACGTGTCTTAAATTTTTCACGTTTGCGTGCGTGTATGCTACTACACCGAAATGTGCAGTTAAAATATTGAAGCAACTTATATTTTATTGACTTTTTACTATAAACAGGTGATGATTTTTTTTTTCAAAATCGGGGGCGCAGTACATTTCTTCCCACACAGTAAAGTTTCTGTAGCGCCCACAGCACATTCGTTCTTATGACATCCCTCCCACGTAGTTCTGCCAATTAAGTCGTCGCGCCGCTGCCCGCAGCCACCTTTCCCCTCCGCGAATTGCGTCACGTCGTCTGCAACAGCGAGCTGTGCGTCGGACGCCTCTCCCGAGCAACTCTGCCCGCGCCCCGCCCACCTGGCGCCAGGCAATTGCTGACGCACGTCCCGCCGCCTTCTTCTGGGAAATCTGGAAGTTTCGCCGCACTGGGCGCCGCTCGCGCCGTCTGCGCAGGCCATCCACGCCGCTCCTCTCGCTTCCCGCCGCCTTTTCTTTGTACTGCTTTCTCCTCCGCGTCTCTCTCCCCGCCGTTCCATTCTCGCCCACGTCGCCCGGGTCAACCTCGTCCTCATCGTCCCAGCTTTCATGGCCTCCATCCTTCAAGGAGTCCACACGCCACCATCCTCGCCCTCTTCCCAATCCTCAACGTTCCCGTCCTCATCCTCATTGCCCCCGTGGTCATTATCCCTATTCGTGGGGTTCCAGACCATATCCTTGGGTTCCCCACCACCAACCAACCAACCACCACACCTAGTCGCCACTTACCGCCATTGTCCTGTTCCTGGTCTTTGTCTACCCAACTATTTTCGCCAATCCACCCCGCCTGGAACTCAACTCTCAGTTCACATTCCCCGACCACCCCCGCTGCCTCGCCGTCCCACTCCCCCTTTCACTGCTCCCACCCGCGAGGGCTTCCACGTCGACGCCCCCACCGCTGTCACTGCTCGTACTGCTCGCCCCCCCCCCCCACTGCGGCGTGCCGTCGACAGGTTCCATCGCGCGTCCACCGTCCCGCACGTCCTCTCTTTGCTCCCCGCCCCCGCAATCTAGCACTGACTTTCCGCCGGCGTCGTAACTCCGGCGCCACTGTCGCCCTTGGGAGTCGCCCCTCCCCCGCCCCCCGCGCGCCACCACTCGCAGCAATTTGACAGCGGGAAAAACAACTCGTGCCGACCGGGTCCGTCATGCGGTAGCCTCGTTTTTTCAAAAAGAGAGATAAAATGAAGAAAGAAAGCAGGGGAAGGAGCCGGGTGGGGGTGGCGGCTGTAAAAGGCGCAGATACGGGTGGATGCCCTCTTTTAAGGAATTGAGGTGTCGCGGCTCAGCGAACACGATCTAACGCGGGGAAGTCGAGGTGCGCGCTTCAGCCCTTCAACCTGGCGGCGTTGGCTCCGGGCCTCGCTCTCGCTCATGCTGAAGGTTGTGCTCCTGCTCCCCGCTTCTCACTTCATCAGCGCACCTTTCGAGATCCTCTCTCTCTCTCTCTCGCTCTCGCTCTCGCTCTCACTCTCACTCTCACTCTCACTCTCACTCTCACTCTCACTCTCACTCTCGCTCTCGCTCTCGCTCTCGCTCTCGCTCTCGCTCTCTCTCTCACTCTCACTCTCTCTCGCTCTCTCGCTCTCTCACTCTCTCTCACTCTCACTCTCTCACTCACTCTCACTCTCTCTCACTCACTCTCACTCTCACTCACTCTCTCACTCTCACTCTCTCTCACTTCCATCTTCATCCGTCTTTTCATAAGGTATTATGAACCCTCCATCAGTCCTGACTTCGTAATTATCATTATTAGGCATCGACTATCTTATATTTGTCCTCAAATATTATAATATCCATTTCCAAAATTCTTTATTAACAAATTATATTTTAACAACTCATATTATAACATTTATCCATCTTTCCAGTATTTCCATACCTTACCCTCTGTAATATTCATACTCCATTAGCTCTCTTTGAATGTTTCCTATTTAGTAGCATTCCGAGTCACCGTTATTATATTCCCTAACGTTCCTTCACCCCGCACTTTTCCCTGCATAAACCTTACATCTGAACCACAGTCGACCTTCGCAGCGTAATTATACGAACATTATTATTTTCGAACATTACACTGTTTTTCTCCCACACACCAATTTACCACGCGATTATCCGTCTTCCTTAAATTCTCCCTACTTCCAACAGCTTTCTGACCCACTTACCTCTTTAGTCTTTGTTGCGCCATCTCTTCCTGCGTGAGCATCCTGGCAAAGCGTCGGAGACGAATGAGAACCTTGGGCTTCGCGACGCTTCGCCTCCCGAAACGCAACCCGCCTCACTTTCGCCGCGTGGCGCATCCATCACTCGTGACCACACACCTACGCTTTCCTCGCCTTCCTCCCCAGCCGTCTTCGCCACGCCGCCCCACCGCTGCCCCCCGCCGCCCCCGCCGCCCCCGCCGCCCCCGCCGCCCCCGCCGCCCCCGCCGCCCCTGCCGCCCCCGCCGCCCCCGCCGCACCCCGCCGCCCCGCCGCACCCCGCCCCCCGCCGCCCCCCGCCGCCCCGCCGCCCCCGCCGCCCCCTGCCGCCCCCGCCGCCCCCGCCTCCCCCGCCACCCCCCGCCCCAGCCCCGCCACCCCCCGCCCCAGCCCCGCCACCCCCGCCCCAGCCCCGCCACCCCCCGCCCCAGCCCCGCCACCCCTACTTTCCACTCCGTCGCATTCGTGGGCCCTACACTCTTTCTCGGCAATCAAGCCTCAGGCCTATCGCGGTTTCTGCTTTCGCCTTCTCCGACTCCTCCACTCCTCGTACGACGCCCCTCTCCCATCGTCCGTACTGTTCCCCCCGTCCCCACCCCGCCTCATCTGTCGCCTCCTGCGGCCCCCGTCCCCCGCCGCCGCGAAGTGCGGCGGGCTCCCGGGCGCCATTACGAGATGGAGAACGATTTCGCGGGGCCTCTCGCCGCTGGATGCGCTGTGTCCCTCGCACTTACGCTCGGTGCTCGGCGCGACGCGCGGCTGGGCGCTTTCGGAAATCCATTTGCGGCGCTCAAACAGCGGACAGGTTGTTCGTCTTTTGCGGCGATGCGGGCAGACGGCTGGCGCCGCGGGTGCCTGTTCCGAGAACTGCGCAAGTTGAAGGAAAGATGGCTGGACGCACGGCATTTTTAGTTTCAATATTTAAATTGTTTCTTTGCTGTTTCAAAACTCAGTTAAAGTTGAAAATGAATAAAGAGAATTTTCCTTAGTATTACATAAAGTGCAATCTGATTAAAATATTTAATATATTTCGCATGATATTTTATTGCATACGAAAACACTACTTGTCTAATAATATATTTTTTATGTCTCAATAAATTATTATTTTCATTGTTTTGGCTAAATTAAACCCCCACAGTGATTACGACGAATACAAACCAAAACAAATAACCCAGATACTATATTGACTTGAGCTGTGTTAAACCCTCCATTTCGTGGCTTTCTTCGGGGCGAAATGCATATTTTGGATCTTAAGCTACATTAAAGTATATTTTCGGATGAACAATTAAACACGAGAAAGTTCGTAACCTTAAAATTCAAACAGCCTTAAATGCCCTGCCGCAGAACCGAAGTGTGCAACTGGCGCCTCCCCACTCCTAAGTGGTACAGAGTGCTGACTCCGCCAGGTGCGCGCGATACCTCCTATTTCGCGTAATGAGGCGATTTGAACGAGAGTTGCTCCGAGCGCGCCGGCTGTCTTAAGGCGATTTGCGCCAAGTTTGCGGCGCTTACCGAGCGAGCGAAGCCGTGATGAATACGACGCAAACGAGCTCCGCCTAGGCGACCACACGAGCGGTAGATGCCGTTAGGTGTATGGACGGGAATTGAGACTCGGCAGAGATGGTGAGTGAATATTAATTCTAATTACGTCAACACTGTAGGTCGTTAATTCCGGAAATGTAGAAAACGTTTCCTTCTTGAATGAGGCGATATTTCGCTCTTCCCTCACTGCATGTTAAAGTGTGCAGGCCAAAAGTGCACTTGCGTTTTCTGCACCCTTCGGGTTTGTCCTGAGTTCTCGACTGGTCTCTCGACATGTGTGGTTGAGTTGTGCGATGGTAAGTGCGAGTGCGTGTGCGATGGTAAGTGCGAGTGCGAGTACTAGTACGAGTGCGAGTGCGAGTGCGAGTACGAGTACGAGTGCGAGTGCGAGTGCGAGTGCGAGTGCGAGTGCGAGTGCGAGTGCGAGTGCGAGTGCGAGTGCGAGTGCGAGTGCGAGTGCGAGTGCGAGTGCGAGTGCGAGTGCGAGTGCGAGTGCGAGTGCGAGTGCGAGTGCGAGTGCGAGTGCGAGTGCGAGTGCGAGTGCGAGTGCGAGTGCGAGTGCGAGTGCGAGTGCGAGTGCGAGTGCGAGTGCGAGTGCGAGTGCGAGTGCGAGTGCGAGTGCGAGTGCGAGTGCGAGTGCGAGTGCGAGTGCGAGTGCGAGTGCGAGTGCGAGTGCGAGTGCGAGTGCGAGTGCGAGTGCGAGTGCGAGTGCGAGTGCGAGTGCGAGTGCGAGTGCGAGTGCGAGTGCGAGTGCGAGTGCGAGTGCGAGTGCGAGTGCGAGTGCGAGTGCGAGTGCGAGTGCGAGTGCGAGTGCGAGTGCGAGTGCGAGTGCGAGTGCGAGTGCGAGTGCGAGTGCGAGTGCGAGTGCGAGTGCGAGTGCGAGTGCGAGTGCGAGTGCGAGTGCGAGTGCGAGTGCGAGTGCGAGTGCGAGTGCGAGTGCGAGTGCGAGTGCGAGTGCGAGTGCGAGTGCGAGTGCGAGTGCGAGTGCGAGTGCGAGTGCATGTTCTGTCAGCTTAAAAAAAGGAAAAATGAAAAATTGATTGTATTTACGGAAATAAATGTTATATTACATAGGGCTACTGGGTTTCTTTCAAATGGTTCTACTGGACACGATACATCTGCTCACACACGCACACACACAGACACACACACACACACATGTGCGCAATCCTGTTCTGGGGATGATGGGGAGTGGGACGGAAGTAGCTGCGTATACGGCGTCGGCGTTCTTGGTCCTGGCCTGATCCGGGGCTCAGCATCAACTGATGTCACAGCAGTGCCTCTGATCTAGAATTCCTAGGTAATTTCTCCTATCAACACAATGAGAATGCTGGAGACGTACCCTAGCAAATGAGCTACGGACCGAACACAATCTTTCTCTTCCTTGTCATATTATCACCCCCTTACCTTCACACACTTTCACTTACATGCACCACATTATCATACATGTTGGTAGACTAGTCTGGAGGTTAGATCTTGTCCATGCTGAGGCGATGCCCCGCTGGTGGGAGATACCCGGATGAGGAAAACCCCGCAATTCGACGGGGAGGTCGCAGAGGAAGATCACCACCACTTCACGCGATCAAATCACCACCACTTCACGCGATCAAACGTGCCCTACACTTACGGAACAAACGAACTTAGCAGTTCACGCCTCAAGAACACTAATAATTCAATCAATCAACCGTGGCTAAGGCAGTAACTAATCGAAGATGGTCGATGATGAGTGAAGTTGGATGGCAGGAGAGGCGTGAGGAGTGAGTGTTGCGTGCAAGAGGGCTTCACCTTGACGATGAGCGCTTGCTTAGCCTTCTGGTGTTTCTTCCACCAATCTCCGGTCGCTGCTTCGTTTCCTTCCTTGCAGCCACTTCAACCGTCAGACCTGAATCGCATGACGATCCTCCCGATCGAATTTCTTCCATCACCTCCCTTTCCAATTGCGAAGTCGACGGGGGTCGTATTATTCTCTGGTTCCACTTACTACGATCTTGTTGTTTTTCGTTTTATGCAACTATGCTGCTTTTGTCTAGGTGTTCTAATTTCCTGTTACTTTTGATACTTCTCAATAAATTGTGTTTCTACTCGCTGATAGTTTTGTTTGAAAGCTAATTCGTATTTTTTAGAATTTATTTTCAATGAATTAATTTTTATTTCCTTATTATCTTCTTTTAAATTCTTGTTAATTTTGTCATATGCATTCATATTTTCTTATTTATTATTCAGTCATCGTATTTTCTTCAATGTACTTTTTCCATTTCATATTTTGTTCGTTTTATTTTCTAATTTTTTGTTTTGTTTTATCATTCCTCACTTATTTCTACAATAATTTATTGGTGTTGATTTTGATGCTATTTCGTTTTAAAAATGGTAATGATCTTTACTGGTATTTTCTTTACTGATTTACTGCTGCTGTATCTCATGGTCTAGGAAGTGATTCTCCACGGGTTAAAGTTTTCTTTCTCCTCGTGTCTCCGTCCGCCTCCCTGCAGCGCCGCGAGGGCGATTTGGAAGTAATTCCGCGTTGTCTCTGGGTCCTGCCTCCACCTTCCTCCGCGTGCCGCGCTGCCGTCACGGTTGTTCACGGAGTTTATTGCAGCGAGGGACTCTCCGCCCGCGCAGCTTTCATTAGCTCCGCCGAGCGCGCCACTTCCGCCTCCTCACGCACTGCGTCCCGCGACCTTTGCGCCGCCATTTTCTCGAGCGTGCAGCTGGCGGGCGCGAAGTCGCAAAACGAGACCTTTGATTAGAAAGTGCTACGAGACGTGGGAACTGTTGGTCTGCGCCGAAGTTGACGAAGCTTGTGCAGCTGAAATCAACAGCAACTTTTAGTAGAAATCCGTGGAAATGCACGGTATACCGAATTTGTCCTAGTATTGGTGTTATTACTCAACAATTACTCAGATGGTTTTAACAAAAAGTGCATGACATTTAAAGATTTACTATTGAATGCTAAAAGATTGAAGCCACAATAATGTGTGGTTGAAAAAGCTTCGAAAGTTAAGACTTATCTTAAAATCCACAGTATCAAGAATACAAGCCAGAAATGAGAGACATGTAATATATATATATATATATATATATATATATATATATATATATATATATATATATATATATATATATATATACATGTATACCCCCTATTTATATTACGTTTTCTTAATATCATTTCTATCGTTGGTCATTCTTCAACCTGTAAATGTAAAAACTGAAACATGGAGTTTAGTTTTTCTGACTCCAAATATTAGCACAAAGCTAAAATCTCTTCAATGCGTTGTAAAAATCAAAGGATTCCTCAGCTGCCGGCGCATTGCTTTATTTTTACACTTTTCGGGTATGTACCGTTTCGCACAACGCCATTCAATTGCGGGATGCATTTCAATGAGAAACAGATAGCTGGTTTTGATATTAAATGTGTAAGATTGATCTGAAAATAAATTTGAACTAGCTGAACCTTTCCGGATATATTTCACCAAATGAACAGCATAAAAGTTTCAATCGGAAAGTGAAACATGTTCTCGATATGGAAAATCAGAACTTCGCTAAAATATTGGGGGAATTTTTATAACTGTGACTAGTAAAAATCACTATTCCTAGCGAAATTATATTTAAAGATGTTTATGAATTATTTTTTATTTTCCATTATATGAAAGTAAATGTTGTATTATAGGGTAATAAGAAATTCTGATATCCCCCTGAATTTAAAGACCGATCACATCACATATAATTTGTTATCACTCATGTTTTAACTTTGGTCGTTGTTATTTCGTGGTGTACAATTTTTGTACCTCAGAGCAACAAAAAATGTGTTTTTTAAAGTTGATTGTTCTCATGAGTTTTTTTCGTTTCTTTTCTCCAAAAAGGGACGTGCCGCAAAATAAAGGGTGGTAAAATAACGAGGGGCAAAATTTCTTACTTTGAACACGGATTTGTTTAGAGGAAAACTACAGGTTAGATAGTATCACGGATACTCCAAAAATCCGAACGGGTGCGACGGCAATGAGTGCCTGCGACCTCCATCAAAATTAATTTGGGCGTTAATGGGTTACGAATAGATTTGGCAGATGGGTGATTGCAAAACAAGATTTGATTTACGTTGTACCAAACTTCTTTGCGCTAGACATTTGTCAGTCACGTGATGTCGCCGAAAGCTATTTTGTAGTGTCAGGCAATAGCGACAGGCTTCTCCAGTGACGTAATCTACACTTGTTGCCACCGACTCGCACTGAACAAATGAAAGTGATTGAGCGTGGAATTAGTTGAGCGTTTCTTCCATGCATTTATAACGCTCAGAATTGCAGAGATGCATTTATAACGTCAAAATATCACATGATTAAAAGTATCCCGGAATTGTAGATATCAGACTGAAAAATATCAAAAGTATAGGTTTGAAATCTGGCATTCGCATTAGACTGCCAACGAACAATAATGCGATGAATTGATTATCATCATAATACTCAGTCCTATATATAGTTATATAGTAGATGATGGCTGTATGTCACTGAAGAAAGTATTCAACAAGCCACTGGTGTCTAGTAAAAGTTCTTTTAAGTATATGGTAAAAGCTATAAATTATACTAATTGCAAATTATTACTTCATTATTATTTTAGAATTTAAATTTTAATTAATCTAATTAAATTTTTCTTGTCAATGTTGTACATGAGGGTGTTTCCTGGCTTTTAAAGTCTTTACCAACGTTTAACTTGATATTAATTAGATGTTCGAATGAATTTTTGTATGAAATCATTTCTAATGGATAGACATATCAGTTTTTTTCTCTTCGATTTTTGGATGTGAAATCAAAGACAACTTTCACACCGGAAGCAGTTTGATCATTAACTTCGCGGGATATGCCCATACATCTGCAATCCCTGGGACAAGATGAAGATCGATAGAGTACATGAAAACCCTTTGTGTGATGGGAAAGATTTATATCAAATGCCTGTTCATAACCTTTAGTTTCGTGTTTAATTGTGACAATTATCGATATAACTCGAGCACCACTGCAACAGATCATCTCAGTAAGAAACTGTATAATTTACATTGCTTTCTTTGTGAATTACAAATACATTCTTAATTAAAAACATCTTAAAAATGCTTAATTGGGTTTAAATTAAAGCATCTTAATAAAAATATGTACTACGTAAGATAACTTCATCAATTGTTTACCTATTGTAAGAGTTCATTGAAAATTTCGTAGAAAGATGTTTTGCTCTAATAATAATAATAATAATAATAATAATAATAATAATAATAATAATGAATTATAAATATACCAATAATTTTATATCAAATTATTAATTATTAAAACAATGTTTAATCCATTTAAATTGTTATTACTGTAGTATATTCATTATAAAAAGGAAGTGGTTCTTCATTGTCAATACTTGTTTTACCTTAATGAATATGCAACTGTTTGGGTATAAATGGGGATAACTGTTATCATGACATATTATTGAGAGGGTAGAAATTCTCTCCCGATATCGGGAACAAAAGCGTAATAACGCCGGCCATTTTCCAAAGGAAACCAGAAGTTGGCACTGGGCTGAATCCTGCACTCCTCTTAAATTTTGGAACGTACAGCAGTTATCCTTCCGCTACAATGACGTTGAATTTACCAAAAAAGACCACTAAGGCGTGAACAATAAAAAGGTCAACAAATATTGGGAATCATTCTATTGAAAACAAGATATATCGGGGAGTCCCATTCAATATGTTATTGCGCCGTCTATAGATTCTGGTCTTTGTTAGGTGATTTTTTTTGTTTGATTGCGTGAAAAATGACACTCTTTCTTTCACGTCCCCCGGAAAAGCACGATCCGTGGATTTGTTAATCCCCGGCTTTGGGCTTTAAAACGTCGTCCTACATAATTCTTTTCACTACGAGCTAATTCCAAACAGTCATACGCTCTTTGCTGTCGCAGCAGTATTTTATTCTGTGGATTTCTGTCGCATTGTAACGAGTATTTCTGTCGTTTTCTTTTCATTTCTCCAGGGGACAAAATTCATCATTATTTGCGTAAAGTCGCACGAAGATACCGCCGCCGAACCGAACGCTGAAATGCAATTTTTGAAGTAATTTATCTGTTTGCGACCGCCTGCAAAAAATGATCGGGCCCCATTCAGCCCCGCCGCCTCCCGTGAGGGAAAGAGAGGGCCTACCGCTACGCTTCGAATCCAACTGCGTCATCCGTGTCGCAGTATTCTTTGTTGCGCCAGTGAGATGTCCTTGTTCTCGGTTGTTCTGAATCACGGCAACGCATTCTAAATCCTAGATATGCCCAAGTATTTAAATCATGTGGCCTTGTTTGTTTGCAGACAACCTTTCGTCACAATTCATTGTAACAAAGGTGTCACAGTCGGTATTGGAATTTTGTGAGGAAAGCTGTTCACAATTCTCTATTGTAATAATTGCATGAGTTAAAAATAAAAAAATAAATATAGTAAATGTAAATTAATATTCTTCTTATTTTTTCTGTTTTTTGAAAAATAATATTTAAATTAAAGGTATGTATCACGTACGTAATGCTTTATAGCTATATAAATTTTAAGCTAGCTAATGAAAACGTCTACTTAATAAACATTGTGCATGAATAATTTTCGTTTGTGACTTGTGATTTCAAAATATTTAAACGTGATTTTTAAAAAGATTTAAACGTTCATTTCTAAATCTATGCATTCATTTCACCACAGTTCACTTAACATTAATTTTTCAGTTTTGAAAGGATTATTGGAAAGATTTTGCATTAAATTTCTGTCAAGCTATTTGACTTGCTTTCAGTTAAACGCTACACTAAAAGTGTTTTCTTTATGCGTTCTTTTCAAAGCGCTGGGATAACACGCTTCAGAAAAGTTAGTTTAGGATCCGCCACTATTTTTCCTTCCCCCAGACTCCGGGTGAGAGAGTGTAGAAGTCCCGTATCACGACACGAAATCCCTTGTACTGTTCCTCTGGAAACTTTCGAACTCCTCGAAACGTGATTTACAGAATATTTCGGAATTTAAGTCTAGCGAACTTCGTTTCACGACTTAGCGAAGTTTTCATTTGGCTGAGGGTTTCCCCAGGCTTTTCCGACACTTCGCCCCGCACCCCGAGTGCGAGGACTCAAAGACTGGGCGGCGACGCAGGGGGGGGGCTGAGGACGGAGGGGACGGTGAGTGGTGCCGACAGGGACGGCGGTCCGCACGACGTTGAAGGACGTGGCAATGGCTGAAGGTGTTAGTGAGGGTAGCAGTGGTACGGGGGTAAACGTTTGAAAAAGAGTGATACTGGTGCACGTGAAGATCTTTAAATGTAGGTAAAGAAAATTGCATAGGAAGTTGTCGTTTTGTAGAGGAGAAGGGGAAAGGGTGATGACGAGGACAACAAAAATGTCGACAGCGTCGCAGCTGTGATGGCGGAGTGGGAAGCAGAAGAGACGATCGGTTCAGCCAGAGCGGCGAGGCCTGCGGAGAGGAGAATGTCGACGGCTGGGCTGGGTTGGGTGGGAGGCCGGCAGCCGGGTGAGGGGGGCCGGGGGAGAGTAGCGGATCGGCGAATAAACTTGTCTCCGCCCCGCTTCGCTCGGCGCCTGGGGGCGGCGGTCGCCAGCTCCGGGGAAGAGACAGAGGATCGAGCTTTTGCGACGCGGCGCGCGGAGGCACAGTCGACGGGTTTCGGCACCGCAGCGGTACTCGATAATTGGGCGGCTGTCGGGCCTCGGGCGCGCCACGGCCGTCGCCTCGCGCAAGCTTAGACTGCTGCAGTCACCCACGCCGCCGCCCCCCCTGGGATCGCCTCATACCCGATCGCATTGACACTCCCACCACCACCCACCATCATCGGCGCCATTGCTTTCTCTGCTTCTGCCACTGGCGCTGGAGGCCATCCATCATCTCCGTCTTTGCCTCTACCTTCGCAGTCGCCTCCATAAACGCCCCGGTCTCCTGCAATCCCACTTCATGTGACCCCGCCTCATGTGACCCCACCTCATGTGATACAACCTCATGTGATACAACCTCATGTGACTCCGCCGCATGAGACTCCAACTCACGAATGCGAACATGCGAATCTGCTTTCTTCAAACCCGCCTCCTCTTCCCCCACCTTCTTCGGCCCCACTCAGGCTGTCTCCACCTTCCCAGTCTCCGCCTCCTACTTCGTCTCTGTATCTCCCGCCTCTCCCGACTTTTCTGTTACCTACACCGCCAACATCTCCGTCTCGCCCCTTCACTGCCATCTCTGCCAAGGTCTCTACTGCTCCCTTTGGAACTATATCCACCACCGCGTCCCCTATCGCAACCTACGTCGCCACCCCTACCATCAGCTCCGCTCCCATCCTCTCCGCCGTCTAGTCCTTCCGTCCTCTTCGACCAAAGCTTTAGCCCTACACGGTCACACCCACTACCACCGGCTTGGCCTCAACCCTTCCCTACCCAACTTCTTCCACCCTCTACTCCGCCAGCGTCTTCACCTCATAGCTACCCCAATACCCGCGCACCAACCCGCACGCCCGACCTCCTCCTAAACCTCCACTAACCCCGTCCAAACTCCTCACACACACACACACACTGCGCCTCCTCTGCGGAGGACTCGCAGACTTCGCAAGCGGCCCCGTCGATTCCCCGCCCCCGCCCCCGCCCCCGCTCACTCTCACGTCCGTCGATCGCGAGGCGCGTGAGGAACTGTCTCCGGTTAATGGACTGCGTGTGCTGTTTGCGAAACGTTGCTCTGGCAAACACGATTGTCCCTGCCCAGGACACGTTTTTCCCGGGAATTAGAAGTTTGTTTGAAGAAGGAAAATTGTTTACAGGCTCAATGAAGAATCTTCTTTTCTCTCCACCTTTTTCCCCTCACAAATGTATATAAATACGAAAGTACTGCAGTGTGGCGTCGAAATTTTATCTATGGATTCTTGAATACATTAATTTATTTATTTGAAAATAAATTAACCCAAAAAAATAAAATCGAGATCATTTGAATAAATAGCTTTGGTATTTAAATTAGTAAGCTTTCTTGAATCGTTAATGCATTGTTACTCTCTGAAGAATATACCTAACGATATCAAAGTTTTCTTGGTGCGGATATAAAAAAACAGCGTGTTTAGGTCTCAACAAACTCAGCAATGCATCTTTGTATGTTGTCACTATATCATGATCGAAAGATAAAGATGAGTATGTGAATAACTAGCTTTGTTATTTCAATTAGTAAGCTTTCTTGAATTCTTAATGCATTGTTACTCTCTGAAGAATATACCTAACGCTATAAAAGTTTTCTTGGTACGGATATAAAAAAACAGCGTGTTTAGGTCTCAACAAACTCAGCAATGCAACTTTGAATGTTGTCACTATATCGTGATCGAAAGATAAAGAAACGACAGGAGAACCAGTAGATTACTAGTGGATAACGATACGTGATATAAATCTAACCAAGAATATTTATCGCTTCAATATATTTTTCACACAAGAGGATGACGTATACAAACGATTATAACGATTCACATAAAACATTCTATTTACGAGAACAATGTACAGACTGACACTTATGAGGATATATCACCTTCGTCCTCAAAAATAGAGACGAAATCGAGCTGGAACGTTGCCTCTGAAATATTGAAACCTTTAATTCAAACACCACGAGTCCAAATATTTACTCTGAAAACTATTTCCTCGCTCGATACGTTAAAAACACTACAGTGGTATAATGAAGGAATTAAATTGAGTAAATAACATGTAATGCTCCCCTTAATTTGGGCCACCGGGAAAGCGAAATCCCAAAATCGACGAGTGACAAAATTGTGAATGTGCAATGCATAGTGTATTTAAGTTGTAGAAAGTAAATCAGTCGTTCGTTACCGAAATATCGCCCGTTTGTTGTTAATATAGCTCAATTATTACACAGACCGACGAAATGCGCAGTCTAAAAGGACGCATGTTATTGAGCAAATACATCGGATGAGCAAACCCCGAGTAATTTAGATGAGAGCCGAAAATAATTGTCAACCTATGTTGTGATTATATTGGCGAGAAGTAATCGGATGAATAGCATCAATATCTATTTAAATAATGTTGTGTAAGACAACATTAATCTGATACATATTACTTCACACAAATAAACCAAAATGCTTTATCAAGTACTGTAATTTGAGCTTTATTAAGTACTGTTTTTGTCGTTTCATCAATCTGCTTTAATAGCAAAAAAAATATTGAATAAAATAAGACACCTTGTGTTTTTATGATAGACTCATATGGGCGATAAATCGTACTAAATCGTAATGGATGTGGAAATAATGCCATTATTTACATTTTAATAAAGAATTTTATTATAAATAGAACAGCGATATTTAATTATATTACAAAACAATATTTTTTGAATTGATTAAAATAGCTTCATTAAATATTACACTTAAATTAAACGCGTAAATTGATTTTAAATAATTAATCATGCTTATTGTTAGTTAATGAACTTTAACATTTGTAGGCACTGATTTATAAAAAAGAACCTTCGTGTTTTGGAAATTAAAATGTAGTTTTCTTTGCTTCGTACATATCATATCAATCTGACGAGGACATTTTCAAAGAGTAAAATGCGATAAAGTGAATAATATGTGTTTCAAATAAAGGCAATATTATGTGTACTTATGTGATATGTAATGTATGCATACTAAATATTCGTATTCTAGATTAGCCTGGTGCCTCTAGTAGCGGGTATGTTCAGGTTGACAATTTTATTTGTGGTATGCAAGTTAAATATGCGATGCAATAGTAATCAACAGCATTTCAACACTATAGGTGTCTTAAAACTCCCAAAATATCATTTTTAGAATGTTATCGAAAAATTCGTCTAGAAATAAATCCAAGTCATTCGTCTTGTTCACAGCAATAAAATGTGTGATCTCATCCGTGGGAGACTTAAAAATTTCCCCAAAACAATTGTACGTGCTTACCACCTCCAAAACCTTTTTTGTTGTGATAATTGTTAATTACAAAATTTGGTTAATTATCATCAATTTTATGTATCAAGTCGTAATAATTCACTTGTAAATGCTCCATAGAAAGTATAGTTATTCGCAGCATTTCACCAGTGTTCTCGTAGGTGCACTAGAACCATAAAAAACACGTTCGAGTATCCTAGAAGGAACCAACTAAAATTTTTTGTCAATCGATTTTTCTTGTTATGAGAAATAAAATGAGCCATAGAAAGTGTTTGTACGTGCCGTAAGATTCCCAAAATAGATGTGTGTTAAAAACAAGTTTGAAAAGAAATTTCTTAGAATCTTGTGCGTGCATTCGCAAAAGTGATCAGTTCTCTTACAGCGAGAACTCAATTGCCTCGATTGGTGGGCTGGAAAGGGTCTAATAATGATTGAGACCGGTTCGGATGGCCGAGATCGTTCACACAGCAGTGATCGCGGATCGCGGGTTCAAGTCTCGCCTCGGAATGGTTATATTCGTGTTGGTATTTTCACCCCCTATCATTGCCATATTATGTCATCTTCCCAGTTATAATACCGTTACATGCAATAGTGGTCGCTAATTACCTAGATGTTGATGCCACCTTAAATAACAAAAAAAAATGAGAGATGGACAGAGAAATGGACAGACGCACGAACAATCTCAGATTACTTGATTACTCTGTAAGGGTATTACGTACAACATAGCATGTAAATATGTATCATATACATAATATAATATAAAATATAAATTGAAAATATACTATCATATATTCGTTATTTATGAAAAATATAGTAATTCTTCGCGATGTAATTAAAGAACAAAAATGGTCAGTTTCAACATCAAATAAATTGTCGTTTGAAACATCTTATGTGAAAATGTTTTGTAATATGCTAAAAGATAAATATTGAATGCGCTAAAAGGTACCATGTCCGTTTCCGGAAAACATTTTCTTTATTCCAATGCAGCACCCAATAGCCACGTGTTGTGGAGGTGCACCGGATTGCGGTCTGGGTCTAATGAACTGACATGGCGCATTCAATTACACGAATAATGTATTGTGGGTCCTTCACAATCGAATGATCGACTCGACCCGTGTGACAGTGATAAAAACGCCTCTTTCGAAACGCTTATGCGCGGGCTCCGACTCATTATTTAAAGCGCATCCCATAAACTTCCGAAACACGCATTGCAGATTTATGCTCCAGCGGTTTAAAATATTATGTTTTTAATAAATCACGAAACTAGAAAATTCTCATTGAATTCACTAAAATTTTCAAGGCGGAAATTACTCATTAAAATGGTTTGTAATTTTTACAAAAAACATAACTGGAACACTGTCGATGTATTCTTTTAACTTTTCAGTGATGTACTATGTTTGTTGTAAATACTAGATTATATTTCTGTGAAATCTTGCAACTATAAAATTCTTAATTAATTTACTGAACCCTGTACTAAATAGTTTTCGTAAGAGAATTGTGATTGCTTTCACGAAGAGATTATTAGCAAGTTGGGACAATTCAGTGCAGTACCATTTCATAATATTGAGTTGCATGCAAGTGATTAAAAGTATAAAACTTATAAAAACCTTGTAACTGAAGTACATAATATACATACGACTGTCTAACACAATTGTTTCATTCCGTTTGAAAGAGAAGATCATTGATTATCCCAATCAAAGAATATAATGTTCAATACTCTGAATATTTTAGGACACGAAATTAAATTTCGCCTTGTATTTCCTTTCCATTTAATTTGCATTTTTCTTTGTCGCCCTGCACACGCCTGTTCTGCAACTCAATCACGTTCCGCAAACACGAAAATTATTGCCGCCGTTTCAACTGCAGTACATGAACCTCCCGCCATTTACTTTCGCGGCCAACGGCGCCGCATCGCAGCAGCCTTGTATTCAGTCACAGCACAGCTCGCGACCGGACTATTTACCTGGCTGCGTAATACCTGGGCGTTCCGACTGCCACAAATGTTCGCGGGGGCCAAGGCAAAGAGCGTGGGTGGGGGGAGGGGGAGGGTGGGGTGGGGTGGGGTGGGGTGGGGGAGGGGGCGTCCACGGGCGACGTGCGAATAGAAAAACGCGTGAGTATTTGTGAGTCAATCGGATTACTTAACGCTCGTCGGGGCGCGCTGGTTGCGCGGTAGGGGGCGGGGTTGGGGTGGGGGTGGAGGCGGGGGCGGGGGGGTGAGTGGGAGGTGGCTGCGGCAATGCTGGCGGCTGCTGTGAACGCCGCTGCGCGGATATTTACATACAATTAGCGGGCCTCCAACACCGAGCGGCGGCCATTGTGTTTTATGATGGCGGATTCCCAATGTCAATATTGGCAGGCCTGATGAGGCTCGCTGCTCGCGCGGCCGCTCCGGCGGCGGCGGCGCACCCCCCCCTCAAATCCTCCACCCCACCCCCACACACGCTCACCTTCACCGCTCCACCCACAGCCTCCCGCCTCGTCGCCAACACCTGGGTCACCGCCCTTGTCTCTGCCAACGTCCACGCTCTTGGACTTGTTTCCTGAACAACCCTCGCTTCGACATTCAACATTCTCACCATTGCTTGGTTTCCCACCTGTATCAACATATCTCCTTATTTACCGCTGGCAATCCTCCTCCATTTGCTAACAGATGATCTATGCGGCAGCGCCCCCAAAAGGACACTGTGCAGCTTTCCCTTCTCCTCTCCACAAATATCTCCGCCCTTCTCCAACTGCTACATCTACCTTGGGGTTCAATCGACCAAGAATTCCCTTTCCATCCACCTTATTGCAAAACCTCGCAACGTATCCTGAATACTTCCATACCACACTCTGTACACTTGCCTCTCTTCTCTCCTCTTTAATCTCTACCTCATGTTCCCACCTCTTCCACCGTTCCCAGCTTTTAGATGGGTCGTCCCCGACGCCAGCCTCCGTAACTCCCGCCGCCTCCGCTAGGGCGCTCGCTGCATCGACGATCAAAAGATCGCCCGTCCGCGCGTTCCGGGACGCCGTAATGCTCGCACATTAACCGGAGTAATCGAGGCGAAACTTTTAAATTATATTCGTACGCAGCCCGCGCAGATTTCATCCACTTATTGACTCATTTCAGCGGAGCGTCTGCGAGAGATGGCCGGCCCATCGCGGGAGAGGAGCTCAGGGGTGAAACAACAGGTACTTTAAACCCAGAAGAAGGAAATCTGCTGTGCGCGTACATAGAAGGGGAAAAGAAAAAAATAAATTGTGTTGATTGTGAGATTCATGCAAAGTAAGGTAGACACGTAAATATGATTTTAAAGTGTTTTTCAGTTTTATTTCGATGTGTTATTGGGAGTAAAATATCAGCGTGTAACAGAAATTATTTTGGTTTCTGTAGTAACAACTAACAATAGTCTGTTGAACAATTGGATTTAAACGATTCGAAATGAATTAAATGAATTTTAAGTATTACATTATATATATATATATATATATATATATATATATATATATATATTGTAGCGAAACCGATTTCCTCATGCCAGGAAAATTAAATTAAACAAACTGACTCGGCCACCATGAGTTCGACTGGGAACAGATTGCGACATGGCCTCACGCGCGCAACCCTGCTTATCTGACAGCCGTCTCCGCCTCCGGCACATTAAGAAAGTCGTTAAAGGGTCAGTCGTCGACAGATTTACTGTGGAGCACGTGTTCGCATGGCCAGCTGCGCGAACCTCCTAGATCGCTTTTGAAATCGACATCCAGTGAATCCGAAATCGACAAATTCTTTCACGGACAACGCCCGTCTTGTGCGAGCATGTTCTAGAAGGGCAAAGAAAATTCTGGACGCTCACAGTTATGCAAAGAGTCGGAACTCCATTCACTACCCCTGTCACTATTGGTCGAAATAACGTAATGCGCCATTTCTTTCGGCCAATAGCGACGCAACTATCTTAAGGAGCCAGAACATGCGAGAAAACGAGTGGGGGGTAAAAGTTAACCTAATAAGATTTGACTTATAAAATTGGCATTCAAAGCAGGGCAGTCGGGAGAGAAACGTCTCTGGGAGGGAGAGCTATTCACCGACCAGAGGCAAGTTCGCCTCTGATGGACTTAGAAAAAACTTCGGTGTGGGCTATTGTAATAGAGCAGAGTAACGTGGGCAGAGAAAATTCTCTGAAGCGGGAATCAGTTGCAAAGTGAAGCGAATGTGTCGCTGCAGGATTTCTAGACTTTCCAAAGTTGCAATTGTGAATAATCACGAGTATCAGAAGAATCCGTGACTGGTTACTACGCTCTTGAAATCGAGAGTGACTGCTGGCCGACCCCGAGCTCAACCAGACTGCCAGGCGCCGTTACAACGCCGCACCCTCGGCCGTGCCGCCGCCTCTTTGGGTGACGCCTCCAGACGGCTGACCAGCTGACGGGCGTGCCTGGGTGGGCACAAGGACATCGCCCCGGCCGCGCCCTCTGCGAAGGTTGCCGCCGCCTCCCCTCGACGGCAACGCGCCCGTTTCGGGCCCACAAAAAGAAACTTTACCAAGGCAATATAATTCAGGGTATTCATCCCTGCGAAAATCCTGTAATGCGGTGTCGCGCTAAGACACACTGATCTGTAATATTTGTTACCATTGTGATGCTAACTATAAGTCTTCCTAATTTCTAAGCTTTACACTGGCTACTAACTTTTCATCTTCTTATCTGTCCACCTAATTTTCAGATTTCTGATCCTATTTACATGTGTAACTTCCCTGGGGCATTTTGAATTATTTTGCCCAGGAATAAAAGTGATTTTACCAGTGATCAAAGTGTTTCTTTCATGTTACCAGTATTTGTTAACAATTCCTACCATCACCGACTGAGCTATTTCAGGGCCGCTTACCGGGCGTTCTCTCACGAGACGACCGGGAGTGTTACAATATATACGTTCAACATTTTTATTTTTTTAAACAAACATGTTTGAGAGATCAAATGATGAATTAAGCTGAGAATTACTTAGATTGAGTACAGGGGTGAAACAACAGGCACTTTAAACCCAGAAGAAGGGAATCTGCGTGTACGTACATAGAAGGGGAAAAGAAAAGAACACGAAGTGTGTTAAAGGCGAGGTTCGTGTAAAGCAGGATAGACACGTAAATCTGATTTTAAAGTGTTTTTCAGTTTTATTTCGATGTGTTATTGTGAGTAAAAGATAATTGTGTAACACAGAAATAGTTTTTGTTTCTGTAGTAACAACAAACAATAGTCTTTCGAACAATTGGATTTAAAAAAATATTCCAAACGAATAATATTTTTTAATTATTACATTATTGCATATACGTTTCATATTTTTTTCGTTATAAACATGTTTGAGTGTGCAAATGATGAATTAAGCTGAGAATTGCTGAAGAAGACTAAAAGAACTGAAAGACTGATAATTCTGTACAAGAAAACGTCTATTCCGTATTTTATCAGGTGTCGGTCGGCGCACTATAAATTACATGTCTAGCGTGGATAATCCATGCACATTTTTACAATTGCAATAATTCTAAGCAAATCTATTAGTAACAGACACCAAATTTATGCACATACAGTCTAACGTGAAAAATTATAGCAGTATTGACTGTGATAATAGTAAACGTTTACCTTATAATTGCTGATATCAGCCGCAACCACTTTTTACGACTAACCATTAAGGTAATTTGACTATAACTTTGTAGGGAAACCAAGCCATCCCATATCCCTTATGTTAATTATTATCTACCATATATCTTCCTAAAAATGCAAGTATGATCTCGCAAAACATGCCAGTGCAGACACAACACTACGAGGAGACGGAGGCGCTATATGTGTGAGGTGAGACATGCAGAAGAAAACAGCACTTTAATTTCGTGGAGCACGGCCACTTAAGCGATTAGATTGGAAATAATTACGTCTCCAGGTGGCGGTGGCCGCCCCCGCGCACATGGGGCAGGAAGTTTCCGCTGGCCGGCCACCGTTGCAGGGGTCGCCCTAGGCCAAGGGAGAGGGGGAGGCGGAGGGGGCGTTGAACCCGCAGCCAGGCGGAAGGCGCGCGGCGGGCGGTTCCGGGCGGGGCGCGAGTGATGGATGGCCGAGGGGAGCGTCGAACTGGGTGCGTTCCGTCTACTTAGGCGCCCCGACCTCCGCCCCCGCCCCCGCCATCTCTATCCAAACTCCCACCCCCCTCCATCCCGCCATCCCAGCTGCCCCGCCGCGCTCCGTCTACTTAGGCGCCCCGACCTCTGCCCCCGCCCCCGCCATCTCTATCCAAACTCCCACCCCTCCACCCCGCCATCCCAGCTGCCTCGCCGCGTTCCGTCTCCTTAGGCGCCCCGACCTCCGCCCCCGCCCCCGCCATCTCTATCCAAACTCCCACCCCCTCCACCCCGCCATCCCAGCTGCCTCGCCGCGTTCCGTCTACTTAGGCGCCCTGACCTCCACCCCCGCCCCCGCCATCTCTATCCAAACTCCCACCCCCTCCACCCCGCAATCCCAGCTGCCCCGCCGTCTACTTAGGCGCCCCGACCTCCGCCCCCGCCCCCGCCATCTCCATCCAAACTCCCACCCCCTCCATCCCGCCATCCCAGCTGCCCCGCCGCGTTCCGTCTACTAAGGCGCTCCGGCCACCGCTCCCGCCGTTGCCCTCCCTTCCCGCCATCTCTATCCAAACTCCCACCCCCTCCACTGCTCCGCCGCCCCGCCTCTGCACCCTTCGCCGCCACCGTTGCCCAGTCGTCCCCGCTGACCCCGCCGCCTCTCCACCTATTCCGGTAACGTCGCTTCCACCTCCGGCGCCAGCTTCGCCTCTCCCGCTGCCCTCATGGCACCTGCCGCTTCCTCCACCCCGCCTCTTGGGGCCAAACTACCCTCACTGCCCACCATGCCTCTCCATCCCACCGCTCCCGCCTCTTCCACCTTTGTCGCACAGCCATTATCACTATCCCCGCGCCACTCCTGGTCTCACCGCCCCAACCACCTTCGTCACCACAGCTGCCGGCATGGCACCTGCCACCTTCTTCACTCCCTGGAAACATCCCTCGCTTCCTCCACCCGGCCCCTTGGGGTCAAACTACCCTCACTGCCCACCATGCCTCTCCATCCCACCGCCCCCGCCTCTGCCACCTTTGTCGCACAGCCATTATCACTATCCCCGCGCCACTCCTGATCTCACCGCACCAACCACTTTTGTCGCCACAGCTGCCGGCATGGCACCTGCCACCTTCTTCACTCCCTGGAAATCTCCCTCACGACCTCTTATGCCGCTCCGTGCCGGCCGCCTCCGCCGCCGCAGCCTCCGCGTCCGGCCCGTGGGCCCAGTCGTCGCCGGGGGTCGGCGGGCGGGATTATGGGATCGTGTGACGTATCTGCGCCAACTCGTGCGGGGACGTGCGGCTCAGCCCCGCGCTCCACGGATGAGCCCCTGTGGGCGATCTGTCGCCGCGTCGGCGTCACAAGCCACGTGGACGGCCGCGCTCTTCCGCCGCGGGAAGCCTGTACTCTTCGAGGAAAACACGCGACGATCTAGACGCGCGGAATGCAGGTGGTACTGGGACTGGCGCACCAGAATTCAACAGCAATATTTCTGCGGATTATTCTGTTGAATACGTCTCTGATTTTATACAACTATGAGATGTGATGTCTAAAACGACTGTTCATGTATTAGTTGTCCATTCCGCCAATGGAGTCATTCTCAATAGGTTAAATTTACACATTTGTTTATTTTTTAGAGTGGATTTTTTTTCTAATAGTGTGTATAAAACATGAATATGAGCAAATATTATTCGCATCGGTGTCTCATATATATGGAAATACGGAATCATAGCAGCATGTAACTTAATTTTATTTCTACATGAGTGTATTGCAGTTCTCACATTACAAATATTTTTCAAAAAATGAGAAGTGATCATATAATTGGTTTTCTTGTCAATTTATCCGTCTTTATTCCTATTTATTTATTTATTTATTTATTTATTTATTTATTTATTTATTTATTTATTTATTTATTTATTTATTTATTTATTTATTTATTTATTTATTTATTTATTTATTTATTTATTTATTTATTTATTTATTTATTTATTTATTTATTTATTTATTTATTTATTTATTATTTTATTGTTTTCTCATTCTACTTTAATGTTTTTATTGGTTATGTATAATAAATTACATTACGAAAATCTTTCAAAAATATTATTCTACTTTTTATTTACTGGCCAATAACATATGTTTTTCTTGCAACTAATAACTTGTAATTTTAGACCCTCAGAAGATCAGTTTTTGAATTAAACATTAATCCTTTAAGCAGCTAACATCCAACACTTTAACATCACTCATTTCTGAAAACGAAAAGGATATTATAAATATAAAGTCCGGTTCCAAGAACCCCTTAAAGTACGCGTGTACACCGACCGGACTCCTCATCAACTCTCGCGCCCCGGAGGTGACCAGCGCACCTCCAGCGGATGAAGATGCCCGGAGGTGTCTAATTAACCCGCCAGAGCGCGGGCGAGAAATCTGTGCGGCGCGGCGCGCACCACCGCACGGCCGAGGTAGAGGCCAGCGGGCACGCGATTAATATAAAGCGGGGCGGCGGCAGCGGCGGCAGCGGCAGCAGCGGCAGCGGCGGGTAGACCGGCCACCGGTTCGCCTCAGGCCTCCGCGGCCCGCGGCCCGCGACCCGCGACCCGCCCCTCCCCACCCCTAGCCCTCTCCACCACCCACCCCGACCAACTTCAAACGCCCCGCCCGGCCCCTCCCTCCTCCTCCCCTCCTCACCCCACTCCGCCCACCCTCGCTCTGCCCCTCTCCACGCCGGCCCAAGTCCATTTGTCCCCGGCAGGGGTGCCATCCCTGCCATGCAAACATTCCCTGTGGTCAGCGCGGCATTTGTCACCCCCTGCCGCCGCGGCGTGCCCTCGTCGCGGGCCGGCTTTTGTCGGCGATGGCCCCGCGCCGCGTCGCACTGCCCCTGCCGCGTGAGCCGAACGCAACCCGCGCTACGACTCGCGGCCACTCTCCCCACAAAAAGCTGCGCCCCGCCGCCGGCGCTCCGCCCCCGCCCTCGTCTGCGCCGACCACTCCCGCCGATATGACTCATGGCGCGTAATATATATTTTCTCTCTCCCCCGCGTCGAGCTCCCCCGCCAACCGTCCCCTACCCACACTCACACACACACAGCGACCCTCCCCTCCGCCAGCCATTCCCTTAAAATATGATACCCTATTTGTATTATCTATGCCGGCATTTTCTCAAACTTTTTCAGTCCTTTGTCATCCCTGCCAAAGAGAAAAAATATTCCCAGCCTCCGTCTCTTTGCCGTTCCTAATGAATGCTCGCGCCATTTTCATACCTTACTCATAACGAGTCTTCAATTAGGGATTATGGGCCTCTATTCATTTGGCGGGCGCTTGTCTCCGCGTGTTTTGGGCGGTCGGCGTCGGGGCGATCGCCGCTCGCTCCCATTAGACCGGTCCGGCTGTCACGGGGCCGGCGGAGAGCCGTATTGATCGCGATTTTCTTCTGTTGGGAATCCGCCGCGGGGGAGCGAACCGCCCCGCCCCGCCCAGCCGAGCGGCCGCCCGCCGGCGCGCATAAGCACGCGTGAGAACAAATGAGCGTCGCCTTCCGCACATGGAGCGGGTCGGCGCGCTGCCTGCGGCGGTGGCGGTGGCGGTGGCGCTTCGCATTTGTCTGCCGGCCGATCGCAGAGGCCGAACGACGCTGATTGGCTCCTTTTCATTTCCCTTTCACGACGAGTGGATACCTTCGTTCGTCATTCCGAGAGAGAGATGACGTCAATAGTCTGCTTTTCACAATTTTTTCCCCTTTCGGTTTCTGTAGATTTTTAAACAGTTGGATATCAGTTCTAATTTATTACTCTGCTAACATTTGTTGTATAACATACTTTTTTATTGCAATTTTTGCAACCCACAACTGTTGAGCTGGTTATCACTGAACTAGAAACGATTTTGCTGAAAAGATTTTAATTTTCATTACTATGAATATTTTAAACAACAGAATTCATTAATGTAGTAAATGTTTGCTGCAAGCGAAAAAATGCAGTATCACTATATTCTATTTATTATTTCTAGAGGGGAAACGTTTTTCAATTCAACCGCTGTTCACTCCGCTATCTTAATGGAACTACTAATATTTCGGCAATGGAATTACTTTTATCACGCAAATTTTACCACATGATGTGAATGAAATCAAAACATATTTGTGCTATGACAAATTGATTTATTTCAGTTTGTGATTTACGCGATCTTTGCAAATGACGTCATCCCTTTGTATGGATTACATGCCGCATCTAAAATACCTCCTGATTGCTTGGCATATTCATCATAGGGTATAACACCTGTTAGTGCGAGCTCGCTTTCCAGCAGGACGGCCCGCAACCAATCTGCACTCACCCAACTTTCTCTCCATTCATTAGTCACGTCCCAATCAATTGTTCACGCCGGTCAGCGTTCTGCCAATAGCCTCGCGTAACATACTCCCGTGTACACATCGTCCTTCACACGTTCTGCCACGTGTAAGGCTCCCGTTCGAACCTCATCGCTTATCGCTTTTGGTCTCCGCCCGCTCCGTTCTCACGTCCGCGCCTTCCCGCTTCGCCCGTCGCCCTCGGAACCCTTTTCTCCCCGAAGGACTACGTGTCACTCCGTGGCCCCGCACTCATCGCCGTCAATCTCCCGCCTCTTGGCGTTGTCCGTTCCCTGTTCCCGCGAAGGCCACGCTCCGTCCACTTGCACAGCCGCCACGCCGCGCTTGCGTTTTCATTTATCTGCGTCGTCGGGATTTGGAAGGCTCCGAGAAGCCCGGAGGATGGGGGAGGGGCGGGGTGCAGTGAAGAACGGCACCTTGGTGGTGGGGAGCGACAGCGGATGGGAAGCAGGAAGGTGACTGTATAAAGGGTGGTGTCAGAGGAAAAGAAGCGGTAACGGCAATATGGAATCATGGGGGCCACCAGCAAAGATGCGTGCATGGGGGCATGTGAACGTGGGAGTTTCCGGGCACCCGGCGATATGCGACGGTATTGAGTACATTGGGACTTGCAATGCACAGTGACCGCTGGGCCAACAAGTAGAGCACATTTGTGCCAACGGCGGAAGAGGGTGGGGCCGGCTATGGGAGTGTACGGGAGGAAGTAAACAAGACGGTGTCAGCCAAAGAAGAGGGTGTAGCAACGTAGGAGTTTTTGGAGCAAGCTGCAAACAAAATGTGAACGCCCGAGTGAGTGCATTAGAGGAAGTAATGTAATCGTCAGTTGCTGCGAAATAGCAATGCAACGGCAATGTGACGATAGATAGCATACCCTTAGAAGTGACGTGAAGACTTAAAGAGGGTAGCAGTATTGGCAGCAAAAGAAACAGGCATGAGAACGCGGCATCTTTCAGACCGGTTTTGGCAAAAAAAGGAAACAGGTGTTTGAAATGAGAGCTGATGTAATGACAGCAATGCAATGTAAGAACGATGCTTATGAACAAGAGCGCAATCAGACGTCAGTAGATGTGCAACTTCGCTTTCAACGTCAAATGCAGCTGCGATGGGTAACTAAGGCAACTTTTGAAGCAGGAATAGCGTTACGACAGACAGCGTGGGAGTATGTCTGTAGTCATATGAGGTGGAGAGGAAAGAAGTACGAACCGCAGCAAAGGTACCGTGGGGGCGAGCGCTTCGGTGATGGGAAAACAGCCGAAACGGATCCGATCGCCGAAGCGGCTACGTGTCGGCCTGAATAGAAGATGGAGAGGAGGTCGGTGTGAAGGACAGCGGGTGCGGCATCACGAGAGAGTCGGTGGCGACGGCAACCGTAGTGAGTATGGAAGTGAGGTCCGCCGAGGCAACGTGTCGAGGGAAGTAAGAGTGCAGGGCGGGTGAAGCCCGGGTTGCACCGAGTGCGCCAGCGAGAGGGTTCCGGGCGGGGGCGGAGCGGGGACGGAGCGGGGACGGAGCGGGGACGGAGCGGGGGCGGAGCGGGGACGGAGCGGGGGCCGAGCGGGGGCGGAACGGGGGCGGAGCGGGGGCGGAGCGGGGGCGGTGCGGGGACGGAGCGGGGACGGAGCGGGGGCGGAGCGGGGACGGAGCGGGGACGGAGCGGGGGCGGAGCGGGGGCGGAGCGGGGCGGAGCGGGGGCGGAGCGGGGGCGGAGCGGGGGAGGAGCGGGGGCGGAGCGGGGGCGGAGCGGGGGCGGAGCGAGGGCGGAGCGGGGGCGGAACGGGGGCGGAGCGGGGGCGGAGCGGGGGGCGGAGCGGGGGTGGAGCGGGGGCAGAGCGGGGGCAGAGCGGGGGCAGAGCGGGGGCGGAGCGGGGGCGGAGCGGGGGCGGAGCGGGGGCGGAGCGGGGGCGGAGCGCGGAAGCAGCGCCGAGGCCGCGGACGGGGGTGGGAGCGTCAAGGGTGGCTGGCTGGTGCTGAGCGAAGGGGGGGGCTGGAGGGGGGAAGGGGGGCGGCGAACGAAGCGCATCGCACCCGTGAAGGCCGCCGCTTCCGGCGCTAAATAAAGGAACAGCAGCGCGCGCTCGGGGCAGATCCTCTGCCGCCCGTCGGTTCCCACCCCCGCCCCGCCACGCCCCGCTCCTCTCCGCTCCCCCGCGCCGCGAGACTGCACCTGTCTGCTGGCGCCGCCTCGGTCCAGCCCCCCCCCCCTCCCCGCTTCCCACTCCACCGGCCCTCTTCTTTCCGTTTCGACGGTTCGGTTTTCAGGGGTTTGGTTTTCGGAGGGTTTTTTCATCTCTCTCTCTCTCTCCCCCAGTCTCTCTCACTGCCTGTCACACTGTCTCTCTCATTCTCTTGCTGTCTCTCTCACTCTCTTGCTGTCTCTCTCCCTGTCTCTCTCCCTGTCTCTCTCCCTGTCTCTCTCCCTGTCTCTCTCCCTGTCTCTCTCCCTGTCTCTCTCCCTGTCTCTCTCCCTGTCTCTCTCCCTGTCTCTCTCCCTGTCTCTCTCCCTGTCTCTCTCCCTGTCTCTCTCCCTGTCTCTCTCCCTGTCTCTCTCCCTGTATCTCTCACTGTCTGTCTCGCTGTCTCTCTTGCTGACTCTCTCTGTCTCTCTCTTTCTCTCTCTTTTTTCTGTATCTCTTTTTCTCTATTTTTCATGTCTCTTTATCCTCTCTCTCTTCTCTCTCTTATATCTTCTCTCTCTCTTCTCTCTCTCTCTCTCTCTCTCTCTCTCTCTCCGATATTTACTGCCCAGAGATTTAGGGTTAGTACAAATCTGGTCAATACAAATACAAATACCAAGTTTTCTGGCGATCTTTTCTGTCTTTCATTTAATATGCACTTTGCGTATTTTCATATAGAAATGTTTATTTGACTTGTTGACCATCAGTGCCACCCCATCGTGATTTACGTTTTTTTTCCTTTTTGATTTAAAAACGCTGTTGGTACTAAACGTCAAAATATAAAACAACCTCAACTTTTGTTAATTTCCTGGAAGAGTTCTGCATTCATTTTGCCATTATCCCTCGTTTGGTATTCATAAACGTGTTTTACAAGTGGTTTCCTCTTCAAACAATATTACAAATTATCGCAATAACCCCTAAATTTGGTGGTAATCTACTTCCCAGTCCTTCCTTCGTACACTCCATTGCGAAGTTTCTGCCCTATCTCGTACGGTCTCCTTTTTCAGTCGATCTCTTCCTCCCGCCACATCGCAACACCGACGTCGCGAGCTCGTTGAAAAATGTAAAAACGCTCGCAAGCGGATTCCCGAAGTTCCTTCTTCCTCTCCCCCTTCCCCTTCCCCTCCCACCCGCTCGTTCCGCCCTAGCCATGTTCCCCCTATGCCTCGGCCTTCTCCTCCGCCCCACGTGAGGGGGGCCGTAAATTGAGTTCGGGAATTAAGTGGGTCATGTCCCCCTCTCTGGCGTCCCGAAGCTCCCCGAATAAATAATACAAACGACGGGGGCCCTTCCAGGACGACGGGACCGCCGGACGACGCCGCCACCGCCGCCCACGTCGACGGACAGCGCCCCAAGTGGCGGTCCCGGAAAGCGCCGATTCGGCTGCATATTAATTGCTGCGATCTGCCGTCCAGACTCGCGTCAGTAGCCGAAGGCGTTGGCGCACGACCGTTGGAAACACGCAGAAAGTGGACAATGTTGATTCAAAAAAATAAATTTAGCAATTTAAAGCATTCGAATACGTAAACCTAAATAAAAAATATTCCATACTAACTTCTTAAATTTGTATGCTTATTACTGTTTAGAAGAAATGCAAACGTTGTTAATAAGATAACCTAAGGATAAATTTATTTGAACTGCAGATGGGTGTAATCTGGTGGCAGTTAATTACATAAATAAGGTAATACAACTCAATGAAATGTTATAAGATGATAAAAATGTTATAAGAAACTCAATACTATTTCTATAGTATTCATCCACATTTTTCAGTTATTTTTGTTACAATTTTTTTTCTTTTCTAGTTAATTATCACTATTTTGCTAAAGTACATATCACAATAAAACACATATATTTTTATTTTCATTTTCAGAAATTTGTACTCGCGCTGTACGTGGCCCCGTGGTTCAAAACACTTTTCCAACATTCCCAATTCTCTAACATTGGCTTCAAATTGATCTGCGAAAAACATGTCAACGACCTATCATTGCAACTGGTTCTAGAATACTTACGAAGGCACTGATTGTCAACATCGCATTTATTTCGCTGGCGCCAAGAATCTGCTACATTCGGGACTCGAGTTTACGATCTTTCGGTCTTGAATTTCTCTTTTCTTGATTCGCAACTACATACACAATCGAGCGCCTGTAATTTGAATACAGAAGTGATTTCAAAGTTTTTACGTTTGTTTATATAAAGAAAGTGTCATTCCAAATAATTTTCGAATGTGATATATTAATTGGTATCAGAAGTAATAAGACATTAAAATGTGCATTTTGTTGCAGGGAAAGTTAGTGCATTTTGAGATAACACTGATGCGTTTTACAACAAACAAAGTTGAGAATAAATAAACCTCGGCCGATTCTAAAAGTTACTTTGATCATTTCGTTACATACGAAGGAATTTATGCCCTATGTTATTTAATCTGACTGCTTTTTGTACCACTAAAAAGCGAACCGTTTTGAGGACGAGAAAGATGGAGATGTCGGCAAATTTGGGGATGGGAAGTAAATTTAATCGGTTCTTAACTTCAAGAATTTTTTTGAAATACTGCGCATGCGCGTCAATTTTTTTATTTCTTTTTCGGCGCCACTGCCTACCGTGTCCCTGGCACTCACGATTCGTTTGGTTTCGCGCGGAGAGCTGTCAATATTATCAGGTTCCTGCTTCATGGCGTCGAAATGAAAAGATTGGCTGCGCGAGAGATTCGAAAATATGTTTGGTTTTGTGAATCAGTATGCAAATGGAATTGTAGGCGGCATGCTCATATAGATAAAACGTTATTTCGGTATTGTATGGTTCTTAATGAAGCAAAAAATGTTATTCAAATAAAAACATTTTATTACCAAACATTCATTTTCAACAGGTTTAAGAGACACGGATTTCATTTTAAGTGTACTAACAAAACTTGATTTATAGATGATGTTCATGCCAGGTGATGGATGCATCATCAAAAATTACTATGAATTATTTTCCCTATTCTATTTCAAGAGCAATTTTGGAGAAGAATTCCATCAAACAAACTTGATAGTATTTTGTAAGTAACATTTTCGTAATCACATAGCACATCAGGCAGTTTCATAAGAGCATTATCGTGACTACTCGTGGAACAAACAACCGGAACAAAAACACCACATTCACATTTGAATCCACCACCGACCACTCAAGCAGTGACATTTCTATTCCCACTCACGCAATACCACGAGCAATCACCGCCGCAATAAACGAAACAAGAGCAAGCGATTTAATCCTATTAGCGAGACAGCACACGCCACAAAGACAGCGGTTCGTAGCGCCCTCCCCCCCTCACGAAGCGGCCGCGGCTGCCTGCAGCGCCTTGCCTGGGGCGTGGGCGGCGTGGGCGGGGCCGGCCCGCTGCAGAGAGCGCTTCGGCTTCATTAGCCCTGAGTGGACAAGCGGGTGTGATCACGCGATCCCGCGCGCGCCGCGGCGTCTATGGGGACCGTCCTTCAGCCGCTTAGAAAGGGGATCATGCACGCGGGAGGTACGTGCCCGTTTTACCCTTGCGGATTTGTGTGGGTGTGGGGGTGTTTAACTGTATCATGAAGGCGCTCACAACTCTGCTCATGTTTAATTGTATCAGGAAGGCGCGCATACGAGCAGTTTTACCCGTTATGGCTTGCTCTTCCCTTGTTTTGTGATGTCCCCAGACGCCCTTACACACCCAAATGTTCCCCTTTGAATTTGTGCTACTTGTGTTTAGTCATATTATCAAGACACCTACGAACACTGTTTTATCCGTATGGGGTTTGCGTTACTCATGTTCAAACCGCAGACAGCAACATACTCCCAGTATATATTCGGAATTGCTCTTCTCATGGTTAATTGGGACACGGCCAAACACACATAAACGACCTGGTTGTTTTCGTGGCCAGTGCTTAATGCAATAACTTTTACCTACACAAGTTTAACCAAACACCACTTTATGAGGTTTAAGCATATTTATATTCAACGTACAAGTGTCGCGAAATCAAGAGCCGGCGAGATGTTTTGTCAAGTCTTTCACCTCAGGAGTTCGAGTAACAGACTCTCAGATTCAGTCCGGCGGGTAATACGGTAACATCCCGATCATGTACGGCCCCCTTACTGCAACCCGGCATCGCCCGCCCATATCTCGCGCCTATTCACCCACTGCTGCGTCACGTTAAACGCGTACCATTCTTACTAATATCCGACGCGCAAAATATATCGCGCGTTATTCGCTTGTTTAGCGCGCGACCGGCGCCGCCGCCAGCACCTCCCCCCCCTCCCCCCGCCCCGCCGCGCCGCGCCGCGCCGCGCCTCGCCTCGCCGCGCCTCGCCGCGCAACCTCTGCGGCCGGCCGGACCCCGCACCCTAGCGCTCGTAGATCTTGGCAGGGGTGGCAGCCCTGCGCGCCCGGCCCGCGGCCCAGGGCTGCCATAACTCAAATCGGTTTATGTTGACGGGCGAGTATATCGGCGAACACAAAGGAAGTCCTGTGTCACCCCTCATTAATTCGGCAGTATATATCCGCAGCGGAGAATGTAGGGCCGCTGGCGTCGCGTCGCCTCCTCTGCCGCCGCCTGCGGGCCGCGGCGGGCGCTGCCTGCGTCTCCGCCTCAGCTGCTGCGATCTGGCTGATCCCGCGCGCTGGGATCTGCCGCGATTCGCGCTTCTGTCGTCCGTCCAATTTTTAGTGCGGGATGTTACGAGCGCATTTACTCATTTCATTTGCGCACAGCGATGGTGAAACGGTTAGCGTATCTGACTAGTTGGCGGGTTCAAACCCGATCGAAGCCGTGGATTTTTAAGGGCGAAAAAATCCTTCGTACGCCTTCCTTTAGAAGGGAAGTAAAGCCAGCTATCCCATGTTAGTAGATTTACTTGCATGTAAAAGATTATCAAGCCTAATTGACTCCTCTGAGCTAAATATAAATCGCCTGTTTCTCGTCCAAGTAATACCTCCTTCCTCTGCTAGTGAAAGGAGCGTAGCGAAATTTGCGTGGTCAGACGGAAGAGCGGGCCTCATGGCCTGAGTCTCGCCACGTAGAATAAGGCATTAATTCAAATCGATTTCTTTTGCTGCCTGCTGTCTCTGCTCACGTCTTTTCCAGATGCACACGTTCCCTAAAGCTAACGAAATCGTTCAAAGACGTGTGAATCGGATGTACGCTTGTTTATTTTACACTTGTTTTGGAGACGAGCTGTGGTGTAGTAATCAAGACTCTTGACTTACCACCGCTGGAATCGTCTTTCAAATCCAGTTGGATCCATATATAATTTGTGGTAGACCAAACGGTTTTTTCAGACGTTTTTCAAACAGCAAGTTTTCCTTTTCCGTTGCCTCTTATTCAACCTCTTCTCTCTTATCATTCATGTCATTTGTAATAATCACCTACCTATCAAATAATTTATAAGTATGGCGCTTTATTTGAATATTACTATTATAACGAAAATTTTTACTTTGACAATTTAATTTCTAATTAAAACAATATTTATTAACTTCATTTCCCATAACTATTTATTTTTGTACAAGTCCTAAGTTTATTCGGCTGTGCGACAGCATAAATCTTGATACATGTGACTATGCTGTCGATGTGTGTTGGAAATGACGTTTCCGGGTTGGTTACTGGGTTCGTTCGCATGAGTATCTCCCAGAAATATTGTGATTCTTTATGTTTTTGTGGACGTTTTATTCTTCAACTTTATATACTACGTACGAATAACTGAAAAGAAGAGTATCAAATTATTTGTAATTCTGCCTTCATAAGGAACTATAACATAATATTGGAATAAAGCTTAATATTATAAACTAATTTCATAAACTTCTAATATGATTGTCTTCTGGTTGATTGTTTATATTTCACAATGTTAGAAACAATACATTTTAAATCAGAAGCAATCATTATAATTTGGATTTAATAGTATTTATTTGATCGTTTGTTCACTTTTGTTTCTCTTGGTGGGGTCGTCTTCCACCCGACCGATAAAGAGCTTCGTCGCTTGACGCCGCGCGGGACCGGCATTTGTCACACATTGTCGGCAGGATTTGCGTCGACCGATAGAGGCGCCGCTGTCGCCGAAGCAGGAAAAAAGTAAACGCCGTGGCCCGCAACACGCCGTCAAGCAGCCGCCGCGTTGGATCGCGTTTCTTGGGAAGTGGAGGAGGAGGAGGAATAGAGGGCGGCAGGGGAGGCACAATCGCTCGACGCAGATACGGCAACGAAGAGTAATGCAATGCTCCGGTGACAAAGGAAGAATCAGCGCCGCTGGATGAAGGCAATCTAGGTAACACCGTGAACGATTCTCTATGGGTGGAAGGAACGGATTTGCGTGTTTATCTGATGATACACGGGCTTCTGTTTGGAGATTCAAGAGGCAATGCTGTTGATGTTTTCATTACTGAATGTTCTTTATACGGCGATGTTCAGTTGTTTCCACTTTTTCATCTGTGATTTCTTGAACATCTTAACATAATTTATTTGCTGACGTTTTAAAATTTTATTACTTTTCCTATGTTTCAATATACGTATTTACTTAAAGTAGCTAACAATAGCTCTTATACAGATACGTACACATCACTGTTATAAACAAGAACTATTAGCTTAAATTCTTTTTTAATGAATTATTATTGCTGGATTGGATGGACGTTTCGTACATATCTAAATTCAAAGATATTATTTTTATATTTAATTACTTCTCATAATATGGAACATCTCGTGTAAAAGATTCATAATTCTAATAAAAATAATGGAAAAAATCGAGTTTGATGTTTTAAAGACGCAACAGATTTTCGTGCCACGCTGAGTGATATACGGCTTTCGAATTAAGAGGTATGACGGAATTCTTTACTGAATGTTTGCACTCGTGATCTTTAAGAAGATGCTGAATTGCTCCCATTGGTTTTTCAGTTCTCCTTTGGTGTCAAACTTTTATATCAGTTACTTCTTTCGTTCGCTCATTATTTTTTTTCGTCTACAAGCTGAAATGAACCTAGAAACAATAAATAATATTTTCGACAGTAACATATTCCTAATAATTAAACTGCACAATAGAATTAATATGCACTTTCCTTTCGAAGTTAAATGTTTTTGTTGTATGAGTATATTGTGTTAGCATTGTAATAAATAAAAGTGGTCTGACAATGTCTTCTAAAAAATAAGTCCCGAATTATTCGCAGCTCCGATTTGATATTAATTTATGCATATTAATCGCAATCAGTATTATCAGCGGAAGTAGCAGTACAGCAAAAGTATTATTTTCGTGTTTATTTTATACCATTATCATCTTTTCACTGAGGAATATTTTCTTGGTTTTCCGAGATCAAGTTGAGTTTCATATTTTCTGTTGTAGAAAGAGTATCATGAAACGTGCTTCTATTCACATCTCCTATAGTTTTACAAAATATCATACAGTTATAATTTAATTACATTTCTCTTTATTCCTTTTTGGCCTGAAAACAAAAGATCGTCCATGTGTTGAACATTTTATATGACTTCATGAATTGTAACTTCTCATGAAGCTTGCAGGGGTCCTCGCACAAGAGTTTTCCTGGTCTGAATTTGAAAGCGCAGGTTCGTGCCCGACCTCGGCCGCAAGGTGCACACGAGTAGGCTTTGGCAAAAACTCGTCGCCGGTCTGCGGCACCGGCGGGCTGGGTGGTGGAAGGAGGAGAGGGAGGGAGGGGGGTACGGCAATTGTGCTTTCTGTCGGCCGCGGCAGCAGGACGCACGAAAGAGAATAATTGCTCCGGTTGGCACGAGAGCGCGCGCAGCGGGCGCCCGTGGCTCGAATCCTTGCCCCGGGCGCGGCTCGTTTGATGTCTTAATTACGCGATGCCCGTTCGCCCCCGCCCCCGCCCCCGCCGCCGGACCCTCGCCTCGCCGCCGCACCCGCTTCGGTCGGCGCCGCCCCCTCCTCGTGCCATCTCTTGGGGATCACCTCCAATTTTGCCGCCACGCCCCCGCCGCCGGGTACCGCTCCGCCTCGCCCCACCTCGCCCCGCCTCGCCCCCCGCGTGAGGACCGGCCGCCGTTTGTGTTAAAGCCGCCGACACAACCCTCCACGACTCACCATGCCCGCACCGCCTTCATTACATTGTCGTTATCTCGTTGAACAGTATCACAGCGACTACCGCCAGGCTACTACACTGCCCTACCCCCTCTCTCTCTCCCTCTTTGTATTTGCCACCAGAATCTCATCACCCCCGTTATGAAAGCCTTCACATTACAATACAATCGCCAACCCTGCCACTACTTATAACTCTAACTACTTCGAGTTGTTCAACGCGAACACCGTTTCCACAGTATCGTCAACCACTTTCCCTAACACCTCGAACACTCGCCCCGAGGCCATCTGCTTGCCCCTCCCCTCGGCCGGACCGTTTCATCATCGTCGCTTCCCGGCCTCTCTCATATCGCCGCCCTAGCTATCGCCCCAGACGCCCTACTCCATCAAGTATATCACCACCCGCTCTACCCCTCCTCCTGCTCTCATCTTCCAGGCCACCCACACCGTTCTGCTGTCGCCGTCTCCACAGCCGATTGCGCCAAATCTACAGCCAGCGCCATCTCGACCGTCCCGTTTTTAGCATCTCCATCTACTGCCGCCGCCATCTCGACCGTCCCGTTTTTAGCATCTCCATCTACTGCCGCCGCCATCTCGACCGTCCCGTTTTTAGCATCTCCATCTACTGCCGCCGCCATCTCGACCGTCCCGTTTTTAGCATCTCCATCTACTGCCGCCGACATCCCGACCGTCCCGTTTTTAGCATCTCCATCTACTGCCGCCGCCATCTCGACCGTCCCAGCTCTACGGTGTCCATCTACGGACGCCGCCATGTAGAGCGTCCCATCTCTACCAACTCCACGTCGTGTACGGTGCTTTCTGATGCTTTCGCGTCCTCCAACACTACATATTCTACCGAAACCTCTGACACTACACACGCCCTGTCTTGTACTACTGTCGCAGACTGCCGTCACTGTATTCTCTCCTGTCACGGTCACCTCTACCGCCACCGCCAACTCCACCGTTACCGCCTTCTCATCATCAGCGTTTAACAGTCACCGACGCATCCACCACTCATTTTCTGGTGTCCGTTGCCACCCCTCTTTCTGTCCCTCACTCCTACCACTAACTTCGCTACCTTTTACGCCACAGCAGCCTCTGTCTGCTTCGCTTCTCCACCCCTTCTCTGCACCGCGCCCTCTACCGCAACTGCCTCCAATCCCGCCTCCGGGTCATTTCCAACGCTCTGTTGTCTCCCCGCTAAATCGGGGTTGCCGCGCGCCTAGGCGACTTTGCCGCCGCCGCCGTCGCTTTCCGTCACCTCGCAAAGCCACTGAAGGCATTTGAACGAGATCTTTGCCGCCCCCCCCCCCCCCCTTCGCCATTGAGAGCCGGCTCGCCAAACGTGCTAATGATATTTTCTCGGAACGCCAGCGCCACTCAAGGTGCGTGGCGTTTCTCCGTCTGCCGTCGCGCGCCGACAACATTCGAATGTTTTTGATGTGTCGGGGAGGCATTGAAACTCTCCAGAGGTTCACACAACTCCCGCGTACCGCGGTTTACGTGTTTCTCTCGGCAGTTTATTTTGACGCGTAAACAGAAGGAAGTTTAGAAGGTCAAATAAAAGGGACCATAAAATTTAAGTGGACTGCATTTGCAATGTAACAGTTGCTAGTTTCTTTATTTACTAGATATCTAAAAAGAAAATTTCGAATAATGTGAAAGTACTTGTAATTAATTCAAGAGATATCCGAAATACTTTGCTATGCCACATACATTTATAATAAGCGTATTGTGTCGCAATTATATTTTTTGTTTGAGCTGTTATATCCAGTTAACATCCTAATTAATGCTTGCTATTAAATGTTTATCATCTGAATGACAAAGATATTTCGATGATATTCTTATTTGAAAATTTGTATTATGAAACCAAAAACCTCATTTCAGAATTATACATGACCACTTAGTTTAAGTCATTCTTTCACATAAGAGGATTATTTTCACAATAGATGTTTGTTAATCACAATTATTAGATATGTTTTTTTCTTTCAGAAGGTATACTTTAAGAGTATTTAGAGAAGTTCATATGAACTAGTAATAACTAGTTCTAAGGAGTACTAGGATAACTAGTGTAAGTACTAGGAATAAGTATTTATTACGCTCTAACATTTGTTCATCCAAAGGGTTATTATTAGAGGATTCCTATTAAGCACTGTACCTTATTATTGTTTATTTCGCTTGAAATTCTCGATACTGAACCTGACTTTCCTTTACCGTCACACGACGTAATTCACTGTCACGCATATTGTTCAGAAGCGTGTCTCTTCATAGCATAGGTACGTGAATTCGCCGAAACATGTCACGTGACGTGATGCAAACAAGCACGTCTTCCTCGCAAAAAATTCCTCTCTCCAAAGACCAAATCTCTCGAGTTTATTGGCCTATGGCTCTATAAGTGGCTCGAGATCCTGCTGCACGCGAGAAAGACGTTGAATTGTGTCATAAGTCTCACGACCTGAATCACATCTCCCATGCAGTAAATCGTTCCTCTTTCACGTGAGGCCAAAGAACGTTTACACGCCCTGTGGGACGTCGAGCGAGTTTTGCCAGATATTGATATATTTTCAGCATAAATGAAGTCATTATGTTAACATGAGTTAGAGGCGGTTACAATATGCAAATTTGCACGCAAGCCGGAGATAGCAAGACCTACATACGGTATTATGAATAATTTCTACCTACTGGTGATAGATTAGTTCGAAACTTCCCCACGCTCATGTGCAGCGCTTGGGAGAATACTGCTGAAAGGGGCGATAAGATAAAGTGCTTGTTCTACATTTACGTCGTACTCGAGAAGTTCGTGAAATATTTGCATAGTCTACATTATTTATTGACGTTACGCTTACAATTTAACGTATGTTTTCAAATTCATGATAAAATGTTTATTATTTCAATATTGCTTGTGAGAGGCATTGTTTTTTGGAAACAAATACTGAAATGAATAACGCGTATAGCAATAAAATATTTTTGTTGGTACGTTTCTTTTGTTGATGTGTTGATAATGTTGCTGCGTAATGACAAAATCCAAAATAGATTTGTTTTAGATAGATTTTTGTTGTGATGTAGTGACATAAAAGCTCGATATGTATAATTTCACTTCAGGGATTACAGAGATCATCATAATAGTTCAAATGTATAGGATATACGAAACTAATTTTGGTTGCATGTATAAAATTAGGATACTGAAAAGAATTAGAATTAATCAATTGGTAGTTTAAACTGCAACTTTTATCTTCAGCGTTTATATTTGTGCAGGTATAATTCTGAAAAGCTAGTACTAGTAGAATATTGCAATACGGTACAGTTAGTAACGCTATGTAGAGTGCTTGTTATGAATAAGAACACAAACCATGTGACAAATTGCTTTGGGGACATTTATTTACTCTGTAAGTTATTTCATTACAGCTTTTGAAGGTATATTTTCCCCAATAAAGAAACTTAATCATTTTATTATTTGTTAAAAAGAAAGGAACAGTTCCGTGACCACTGTTAGAATAAAATAAGCTTATGGGGGAGGAATAAAATAAGCTTATGGGGGAGTAGAATAATGGACCTGAACACAGAAGAACTTTTGTCTTTCTCCAAAAGTAATTTGGCGCGTTGTAAACGTATCTCGCCACGAGAAACCTTTCCTTTTCATTTTAAAATACCACCTCTTTCTGGGTTAAATTTAATCAGCGTGGCGTTTATTGTCTGGTAGCAGAAAGACGTATTCTTAGTGGTCCATGGGCTCAAACTTATTATAGAATCAATTGCGCAGTATTTATAACTGTTTTGCGTAGGAAACAATTTGGCCGGATGGACGTACCGGAGGGAGGGGTGATTGTTCCCAAACAGAGCGAGGGGGAAAGCAGTATGAACGGTATACAAATGTGCAAATTGTGTTAAGGGGTTACGCTTCCAAATTGTGCCTGGGCGCGGGGTTGCAATTGTTTTTAAAATTTATGCTTCGGTATTAAAGGTTTAGAGAGAGAGCCGGGCGACGCACCCGGGCGGGGTCGCGCGGGGGCGAGAGGGGGAGGCTGGGTGGAGGGGGAACACTGTGCGGGGTAAAAGGTTTGGGAGCGGGTGGGCGGGCGGTCAGAGGCACGAGAGAGTTGAAGGGAAAGAGCGGCATAGTGTGGGAGTAGGTGAGGGGCAGGGTGCACCGTCAGGGGGGGGGGCGGCGGCGCGAATGAATTGAGGGGAGGGGCAGGCGCAGGTGGGGGGAGGTGGCGGTGAGGGGCGCTGTCTGCGTTGCGGGTTGCAGGGGCTGATGGGACGGTTCGCAACGCTCGCCGGGCCGCCGCCGCATTCATCAGCGTGAAAAACGAGCGGACGTCTCGGCAACCCTCCGCGTGGCACCGCACCCCAAGATAACCCCCCCTCACTCCCCCCCACCACTCCCCCTGCCCCCCCCCCCAGGCACACTGACCCAGAGCGTTATCGGTGCCCCGATTGGCTGCCGGCTCATCGACTGTAAATTTTCATCTGATTGGTGGAAATATCACTAAAGCGGTCGCGGGTTGGTGCCACTTTGCCCCCGGTATCGTTTTGCGAAATTATCCGCCCGCCGATGGGGGGGGGAAGCGGTGAGGGGTATTTATCGTTTATTTGCCACAACAATGCGCGCGCCCGACCCGCAACTTTGCAGGAAAATTACGGGCCTCTTGGTGGAGGTAGCACGTGCCATATTTTAATCAGTGTTGACCAACGGATTTGAAATGCGCAACTTTGGCATGTGGTAGGAACATTTCTCAATAGGATTTGACACTTTCAACTGTTTACGTTGTTTCGAATCGTAAAATTAATTTTGCTGTGATGTAAAGAACCAGTTTTAACATATCCGTTTTGATACTAGGTTTGTGTATTAGCATTTGCCTTTTCCAATTGTTACCTTTGATCGGATTATGTTGCTCTGTATTCTCGCTCCTGTTGACCATTACTATACTAAATCGGAAAACTGTTAATATCTTTCTTCATTGAAAGAAACATTACTTGTTTAGACTATAAAATTTTCTTCAGTAATATAAATCGGCTGTACCAATAAAATTCTAGAAAGTTTCTGGTATTAGGAAAATTGTTTTTTTTGCATTTGATTTCTCAAATTAGCACTCTAATTTATTGTAAGTTATTTTAACAATAATTGTATACATATAAATAATATAATAGTACTCGCAAATTAGTAGTTGCAATTACAAACATCAGAACAATTATCTTCAATACAGTTCAAGTACTTAATTATTTAGAAATAGGGATGAAATCCATTTGAATTTTCGAAGAGATCAGCATTCTACACACAGGTCTTAAATCATGGTAACATTCTTACATTTGTGATCTTAAAATGTAAGCACAGAGATATGTATAGTTAAATTTTGACCATTATTTAGAAAACTATAAGTCAAATGTTACTTTTGCCAAATGGTTACAGAAATGGCAATTACCATTTAAGGACCAGGAAGTTTTTAATGCCTATTTTAGTGAGGGTATTTTCACCTTAGTGAGAATACTTTTTCAAAAATTTATAGAGCCAACGCATGTTTTTATACATGCAGCATTTACTTCCATTAGAACAAATAATATAAATTTCAATTCCGTGCCTTTGAAGAGAGCTAAATTATAATTTATTGTTTTATCCAAAACGTAATGTCATAAACAAAACGTCTGGACCTTTGACAATCATTTTATTAAGATATAGGACAATTTTAAAATGTAAATTGTATATTATATTTAAAGCGCTCTGAACAAAAATCAGATAAGTGACAATTTCAAGAAATGTAGAAAAAGCCTCTCGAACTTAAAATGTGAATAATTAATTACGATTGTTGCCCCTGACAAATTTATTTAGAGTAGTTATTGACATATGCCTAAATAGTAATATTATAGAAGTAATTACTTACAAAGCCAAAACACTGTACTAATATTGATTTTCAAAAACAAATACGTCAATTAAACGAAAAAAAATTCTGAGAAAACACCAGTTAGTCCAGTCATTGTGGATTAATTGAAAATAAAAGTTATTTCAACTCAAAATATTTTATATCATTTATGTCAGGTATCAGTGTGTGGGTGACGGAAGGTTAAATGATCGTAATATGTGTTAAATACACTCTTTCTCGGATGCGTATCCTTTTTCTTTACACAATTTACAACAGAATGGATAGATTTTGGTTACAATCAATTCTTGGATAGGTACAGTCTTGTGGAATTGTGAAGGCTATGGTAATGACTTCTGTATTGTGGAAAATAATCAACGCTTCCGAACTCGATTAAGTTTCAAAATACTTTTTGTACTAGGAGATAGTCTTTTATTTATTATCTTTAGAAGAAAATACACTGTAATTTTTTGTTGCTGGCCAAACTTAATGGACGAAATTGACTTAATGGATTAAATTTGAAGAACGCCAAGTGAATACCGAGAAAACCAGAACTGTGAGTTATGTTAGAGAACGAAAACACGGCGTATTCAAATGTGCACATTTACGTTCTCAAGAGCGCGAAAACGTGGAAAGAGTCTAATGTAATTTTGTTTCGAAACTAGATTTTTCGAAACTAATTGAAAATTATATCAGAATTAGAGAATAACGCTGAAGAACACTTTACAGGTGATCTTTTATGTGCATTTTTGTGCGTATTAGCAAACAAGTGCATAAAATGTAGCTATACTGAATTCTAGCTATTGTTATCATCCGTACATACAAGTACTTAATACGACGAAAACAATTTTGGAATTGCAATATAACCAGTTCATATCCCGTACGGAGGTAACATGCAAGGTCGATGTTGGGAATTTTTGAACGGGAGTATAACATTATCAGCCACTACAATTCATTGTTATGTCTAATGCCTGAGACTGCCAGATGTTAGTGCCAGATGCCAGTCATATCTAAAGTAAGAACTTATATGAACATAGATATGCATGATATTTGCATCACGTTAAAAAATTTTCAACCAGTTTACAGCGTCAGCGACGCCACATTCACCTAGTTATTTTGTAATTTCTGTTCTCATAGCCTTCCTTTTCTTTTCAAAAACATTATGTTCCAGAAATTCGTTACGTCATTTCCACGATTCTTCTGGATATCGCCTATCTATTTTGAGGGGCCGATTGACAGCCTACGCGATACCGGGAAATGAAACAGCGGTTTCTCCGCTGCCCACCGCGAAGCATCTGTCCACCCCCGTCGGGCAGGGCGGTGGTGGTGGTGGTGGGGGGGAGGGCGCGTCACTCTCCGGTGACAAACGGAGGCGACGCGGCGCCCGGACGCGGCGCCGGAAGCGCGGCGCGGGGGCGCTTCCGGCTCGCGTTCCGCCCGCAGTTCCGCCCGCCGCCGATCCGGTTCTTGCCCGCGGCGACGAGGGGGAGCAGCGCGCGAAGTTGGTCGCGAGTTGAACGGGCGCCGTGGAGGCGGTTCTGGAAACGGGGGTAGGGGTGGGGGTAGGGGTGGGGGTGCCCGGGACTGATGTGCGGGCTACCGAGACTCGGCTGCCTGCCCCCCGAGTTCCGAACAAGTTTCCCGCCTTGAGTCGGCGCCGTGCGCCGCGCGGCCCCCGATTTCGTCCCCTTCTCGCTTCTTTTCTCGCGGCACACGCCTCCATTTCGACCCCCGCTGCCTGCCTGGCCTGACCTCTTCTTTTCCCAAGGCGATTCTGACTTTATTTCTTCTTTTTTCTCTGCATCATCTTCGCCTATGTTTATTCCTTTCTTTCGCTCATATTCCTTTCCTGCTCATAAATCATCCATGTCCTCGTCCGGTTCCTTTTCTCCGTTTCTCTTTGTCTCTTTTCCTGTTTCTCTTTCTTTAAACAGATTTTATGATAATTTTTGCTCCGACTTCCTTACTTTCCCGATATTATTTCCTAGACACTCCTTTACCCCCGACACTTCTTTTCCATGAAATCATCAAATGAAAATTTCTCCCGACACTCTTTCATCCACAAGCCTTTCCCTGAATCGTATTTCCCCATACATTTTCCGAACATTCTTTTCCTGTATCGCTTGTTTCGTCCGTCGCGATTCTACCGCCACTCTTTTATAAAGTCTGTTTTCCTCCAAGACTACGTTTTGGGTTACTAAGTTCGTAATTTTCTGATTTCCTTCATCACTTTCCTCCGTGCCCGTCCTTTTCTTCTTCACTTCTCTCAACACTACTCGTTTCCTTCGGAATTCGTCCTTTTTGGGCACTCCGCTTCTCCTCTCACCCCCCGTCCCTCACCACCGCCCCCAGCGCCGACTCCCCCCTCCACTCCCCCGCGGTGGCCGCGCACCCGCTCGCTCGCTCGCTCGCCCGCCCGCCCGCCCGCCCGCCCGCCCGCCCGCCCGCCCGCCCGCCCGCCCGCCCGCCCGCTCCTTCCCCAACTCCCCGCTCCCCCACCACTCGCCCCGCGGTGCCAGCGCACTCGCACTCGCACTTGCACTCGCTCGCTCGCTCGCTCGCCCGCTCGCCCGCTCGCCCGCTCGCTCGCCCGTTCGCTTCCGCGCCCTCCAACTTGCCCCGGGCGGAGAGTAATATCTTAACGCGCAAAAACCCGATAGGATTTAGTGCTGACAATCCGCAGCCGCCGTCGATCGCGCAGGCGAGAACATCGCTCGCAGATAACGCGGGGGCGGCGAGGGCGGCGGAAGTAGATGGCGGACGGCCGGGTCTGGCCGGGTCGAGTCGGGCGGCGACGAACGCCGGATTGGAGCGGGGTGGGGGTGGGGGGGCGGAATGGAAACGAAGGTGCTGAATTCGGCGTTTCTGTGGAAATGGAACGCGAGGTGGCGGGGAAAAAAAAGGCTGAAAATCGGCGCTTTGCGAGTGGAGACGGTGACGGTGATCTTCGCGGTGATGGCAAAGGCGGCGATGACGGGTTTCTTCATCAAAGAATCAGGGTTTGAGGAAGCGGGAAGAATCTGGAGGCATTGTGAAAAGATGATTCTGGGGGAAATCTTCATAGGGCAACAGGAATAACCTTAGAGAACGAGATAGCTATGTGAAAGACCGATTTAGAGCTTAGCAAGTTTAAACTATAGTTATTATATTGAACTAAATTATCATTGCAGTCAGAAGACATTATATAAGGTAAATCAGAAAAAATAGAGATGCAATAAGAAATTTCATTATATAAGGTAAATCAGAAAAAATAGAGATGCAATAAGAAATTTCTATATATAATCCACAAATTTAAAATAATTAAATTTAACAAAGTTTAATTAAAGGAGTCATAAACTTTCCGGAAAAGCAATTGCTGTTTTTTATCAAGAAGTAAACAAATATAAAAAATAACGGTAGCGTTAATAAAGGCTAAGTCATTGCTCGTGAGTTATGACCGGACAAACAGTTTCGAAGTTTTGGAATTATACGTGAATGCGAAAATAGAAATATTGCCAAGCAATGTTTATCGTCACATGACACATACACCCCGCTAAAACTTACAATCAATAGTGAATTGCTCTTTGTCGTCTGTCATCTGCTGCAACTCAACTGTAAGAAGTAGCTGCTGCATTTGTACTTATTAGATGGAAGAATTACAAACAAAGAATATTGTTAGCGAGCTGGAAATGAGTCGAACCTTGGTGACGAAGAACGACATGGCGAAGCTAGCGTGTAACGAACGGTCGAAAGAACGGAGCAACGCGAGGTAAGGTACGCCGTGGCGGGAAATGCAGGGCAACCGAGGGCGGAGCAGGGGCGACCGGGGCGGCGCGGAGCGGCGAGTGCAGGAAGCGAGGCCGCCTGGCGGAAGCGCCGAGCGGAGCGGGGGCAAGAGGAGCGGGGTGGGGCGGTGAAATTTCTCAACGCCGCGCGCACTCCCTGGAAGAAGCGAGCGACCGCTCACAGCGCCACCGCGCGAGGATGGCGCGCCTGTAGGATGAAGTGGAGCGGGGCAGGGCAGGGCAGGGCGGAGCGGGCTCGGTGAAGAGCAGGATATGGCGGAGCGGGGAGGGCGGAGCGGGTAGGGCAGAGCGGAGAGGGCGGAGCGGAGAGGGCGGAGCGGAGAGGGCGGAGCGGAGAGGGCGGAGCGGAGAGGGCGGAGCTGAGAGGGCGGAGCGGAGAGGGCGGAGCGGAGAGGGCGGAGCGGAGAGGGCGGAGCGGAGAGGGCGGAGCGGAGAGGGCGGAGCGGAGAGGGCGGAGCGGAGAGGGCGGAGCGGAGAGGGCGGAGCGGAGAGGGCGGAGCGGAGAGGGCGGAGCGGAGAGGGCGGAGCGGAGAGGGCGGAGCGGAGAGGGCGGAGCGGAGAGGGCGGAGCGGAGAGGGCGGAGCGGAGAGGGCGGAGCGGAGAGGGCGGAGCGGAGAGGGCGGAGCGGAGAGGGCGGAGCGGAGAGGGCGGAGCGGAGAGGGCGGAGCGGAGAGGGCGGAGCGGAGAGGGCGGAGCGGAGAGGGCGGAGCGGAGAGGGCGGAGCGGAGAGGGCGGAGCGGAGAGGGCGGAGCGGAGAGGGCGGAGCGGAGAGGGCGGAGCGGAGAGGGCGGAGCGGAGAGGGCGGAGCGGAGAGGGCGGAGCGGAGAGGGCGGAGCGGAGAGGGCGGAGCGGAGAGGGCGGAGCGGAGAGGGCGGAGCGGAGAGGGCGGAGCGGAGAGGGCGGAGCGGAGAGGGCGGAGCGGAGAGGGCGGAGCGGAGAGGGCGGAGCGGAGAGGGCGGAGCGGAGAGGGCGGAGCGGAGAGGGCGGAGCGGAGAGGGCGGAGCGGAGAGGGCCGAGCGGAGAGGGCGGAGCGGAGAGGGCCGAGCGGAGAGGGCCGAGCGGAGAGGGCGGAGCGGAGAGGGCGGAGCGGAGAGGGCGGAGCGGAGAGGGCGGAGCGGAGAGGGCGGAGCGGAGAGGGCGGAGCGGAGAGGGCGGAGCGGAGAGGGCCGAGCGGAGAGGGCCGAGCGGAGAGGGCCGAGCGGAGAGGGCCGAGCGGAGAGGGCCGAGCGGAGAGGGCCGAGCGGAGAGGGCCGAGCGGAGAGGGCCGAGCGGAGAGGGCCGAGCGGAGAGGGCCGAGCGGAGAGGGCCGAGCGGAGAGGGCCGAGCGGAGAGGGCCGAGCGGAGAGGGCCGAGCGGAGAGGGCCGAGCGGAGAGGGCCGAGCGGAGAGGGCCGAGCGGAGAGGGCCGAGCGGAGAGGGCCGAGCGGAGAGGGCCGAGCGGAGAGGGCCGAGCGGAGAGGGCCGAGCGGAGAGGGCCGAGCGGAGAGGGCCGAGCGGAGAGGGCCGAGCGGAGAGGGCCGAGCGGAGAGGGCCGAGCGGAGAGGGCCGAGCGGAGAGGGCCGAGCGGAGAGGGCCGAGCGGAGAGGGCCGAGCGGAGAGGGCCGAGCGGAGAGGGCCGAGCGGACAGGGCCGAGCGGACAGGGCCGAGCGGACAGGGCCGAGCGGACAGGGCCGAGCGGACAGGGCCGAGCGGACAGGGCCGAGCGGACAGGGCCGAGCGGACAGGGCCGAGCGGACAGGGCCGAGCGGAGAGGGCCGAGCGGAGAGGGCCGAGCGGAGAGAGTGGGGTGCAGAGGGAAGAACGAAGAGGATGGAGTGGAGAGGCTGGAGCGGTGAAGGGTGGGGCAGGGCGGGGCGGTGGGGAGCAGTGCGGGACACGGCAAGGCAGGGTGGAGGGGGTTGGAGGTGGAGCGGGTTCAGGCGGAACGGAGAGTGGGGGGCGAGGCGGGGATGGGCCGGGCAGAGCCGTTGAGGGCGCAGCGGGGGGTGGGACGAAGCGAAGCGATGCGAAGCTCGGCGTGCTGCAACTGCGAGGAGATGAGGATGAGAGATAGGTTGGGTGAGTGGTTTCAACGTCGGGACTACTGAGACGAGCTTTGTGTGATGTGGTCGGGTGGGTTGGAAAAGGTGAGGACGACGGGGGAGTGAGTCGTGTGTGGTGAAGTGAGGCAGGGTGAGCCCGGTGTGGTGAAGCGAGGCGTCTCTGAAGTGACAAATGAGAGACGGTGGCGGCTGTAGTGGTGTGGTGAGGCAGACTATGAGTGAAAAGGGGGAGCGCGTGGGTGGAGAGTCTGAGCGGATGTGGTGAAGTGAAATGTGTGATGAGGCGGTACGGAAGTCATGGAATGAGACGGGAATGGGTAGTCATGTCTAGCCGTATGTAATGAGATGAGACGGGTGTTGGGGTGTATATTGTGAGAGGACGGAGGTTAGAGATGGGACGATGTAAGGAAGGTGGGATGAGTCGAGGTGAAGCGGTCCTGTCGTCAGCGAGAACTGTGCGCTCTGCGGCGGCTCGCTTCCGCTCTCTCGTCTTTGCCTTTCACCTTCAATTTCATCTGGCATATGGTGCCAGACGTTTTTGTCTTCTACCCCGGTAAGTAGTGAGAGCTAAAATCGAACCCTCGGGGAAGATGGGAGTATTGGAAAGTGGTGGAATGCTTTAAAAACTTTCATTGGAGTTTTTTCTGCAGTAATAACATGCATTATTAGATCACAGTCACTTCTTGTAACTTTTGACAGAAAAATGTCGCTTTAGCGCAAGCATTCATAAATTCTCGGAAGGGCAATAGGAAAGTATAATGCAGATGTAAATAAAGAAGTTTTCTTGTTGTTGTTTTAAAAAAATAATTAGCAAAATAGTCTAAATTTTAAATAAATATGTAAATAGAAATTTTGAAATAATCCATATATAACAATATTAATTGGAATTGTTGCTTCTATAAATAACTATAATACTGATAAGTAAGTATCAAAAGATTATTTTACATTCGCGATAAGAGAAACATTCTAGAAGTTAGATTCTCTCATTCTTTTAAGAAGCAGGGGACTTACGTGTTGTAATTTATAGACTTTTTTGGGAAACTATCATTTTTGGAGAATAAAAATAGTTTTACAAGGTGTACAACTTTGCTTCCGCCGTTTTTCAATAGTTGGCTACAGTGGTAAGTAACGGTCGCGATAAACAGATCGCATACGTCAGGCAGTTAGCTGTGAGCTTCGGCAACATAACCCCATTCAAACATTAGTGGATTTGTGTGCAACGTTACGTTGTTCGCGATTGAAAATGTCAGTGTACGAGGCGAATTCTCGTCATTTGCGGGAGGCTCTGCTTTTTTGTTTCAATATGAAGAAAACTGCGGCTGAGTCTCATCGAATGCTCTCCAGTACTTATGGTGAGGACTGTATTAGTGAGAGAACGTGTCGCGAGAGGTTTCAACGCTTCAGGAATGGTTACTTTAACGTGGAAGACCGGCATAGTGGCGGAAGAGTGAAAGTTTTTGAGGATGCAGAATTGGAGGCATTGCTGAGTGAAGACTCGCGTCAAACTCAAGAAGAACTGGCACGATCATTGGGGGTGACACAGCAAGCCATTTCAAAACGTCTCAAAGCCATGGGTATGATTCAGAAAGAAGGAACTTGGGTCCCATATGAGTTGAAACCGAGAGACATTCAAAGGCGTTTGTGTGTTTGTGAACAGTTGCTTCAGAGGCAAAAACGGAAGGGTTTTCTGCATCGTGTTGTGACCGGGGACGAAAAATGTGTTCATTACGATAACCCTAAACGGAAAAAATCATGGGAGTATCCCGGACATGCTTCCACGTCGACGGCCAAACCGAACATTCATGGGTCCAAGATCATGCTCTGCATTTGGTGGGACCAGCTCGGCGTCGTGTACCATGAGCTTTTAAAACCAAGTGAAACATTCACAGGTGATCGATATCGAACGCAATTAATGCGTTTGAGCCGAGCATTGAAAGACAAACGCCCGCAATACAGCGAGAGGCACGATAAGGTGATTTTGCTGCATGACAATGCTAGGCTCCACGTTGCAAGAGTGGTCAAAACGTACCTGGAAACGTTGAAATGGGACGTCCTACCCCACCCGCCGTATTCTCCAGATGTTGCTCCCTCTGATTATCGCTTGTTCCGATCAATGGCCCACGACCTGGCTGAGCAAAACTTCCGATCTTTTGAAGATGTCAAAAAGTGGATCGCCTCCAAAGATGAACAATTTTTTCGACGCGGCATTCGCACACTGCCGGAAAGATGGGAAAAAGTTGTGGCCAGCGATGGACATTACTTTAAATAATATCTGTGTAAGCATTTTGTTCAATAAAGGGTCATATTTTTGAGGAAAAAACGGCGGAAGCAAAGTTGTATACCTTGTAACAATCGACAATAATACGACTACGTTATGGACATAATATGCAAAAAACCGGTTATTTCACAGAATTCTCGTAAAAACAAGTGCAAAATTGTTTATCACAAATTCTTTGAGATTTAATGCATTCCTGTATTGCAGCACGTTTTTCTGATCGAACGGTATATATTTGTATGATCGAATAGCATTTGAACGCATCATTTTATTGTATGAAAACAATTGAAACCTATGTAGCAAAAGTTTCGATGTTTTTGATATTTCTGACTCACTGATGAGAGATTAAAATGACAATTTAAGAAAGTATATAAAAATAGCATGTCGAGTAGGCCGTTTGCAGTACATGCTCTGGAGAATGCCTGTCATATCTCGGGGCCATTTAAGTAAAGAGGTAAGACGTGAGAGTGGAGACGTTTCCAAGACGCGAGACTTCGCTGGGCCGCGGAGATCTCCCGCTCTTAGTGAGCCGACTTAGTAGGAAGTGGAAAATAAAGTGGCGACGTTAGTCTCCATTCCGCTGTAGCGCGCGACCACAAGTGTTACTCGAGCGCGGATCCGCGCCCACACTTTGTCGTGAGGGTAAGTCGACCGCTGGGCTATGACTCACGACTCTGCTCGCGGTTTCTGCCGTTTTGTTGCTTATTTACTATGTAAATCCTGTCAATGAAATTCGGAGATCTTTGAAATATTTACAATGCTAAATTGCAAACCAACTGTATCTAATAAGGCGATTTCTATTACAAAATGCAAATAATAATAATAATAATAATAATAATAATAATAATAATAGGAATACTAATATAATACATTATGTATATTTCTGACTCTGTGTTTCTATTTACTTTAACGCACAGTTTTTGACAAAAGAAACAAATCATTCAATGAAAATGTATTGATTATTTTAAATTTAGTCATATTTATAGACAGTCAAATTGTTAACTATTGTGGGAAAATGTTAATTCGGTAAATCAATTATGTTATCTTTTTAATATTTTTGAGTAATTTAATGTATTTAACTATCCATTATCCAATTATCAAGAGGCGTTCCCGAGACATTATATACAAGAATAAGAAAATATTTTAATAAAATTGTTTTAACCAATTGACATTTGTCCACAATAATTAATAATTTGACTGTCTATTAAAATATATAGGATCATTTTTAAAATATATATTTTCAATATTAATAAGACAGCCATAACACAGGAAATTGAAAATGCATTGACTGGGAAAATTAATTTAAAAACACATACTAGTCAACAAATATAGCTTAATATTAGTTTAAAAATATCCATAACATGAATTTATTAACAGCATTCATAACCCCAAACAACTCTTCTTTTGAAATCTCCAGTTCATTTATTTACATTGTGCATTGAAATATTTAATAGATAAACTTCACTTCATACATGTTTTGAAGTAACATACTGTATACTTCACTGACTAGGCAAAACCTTTCTTTATGAAATGCCTCATTAACTTCTCGCGCATTTTCGGGATCGTTCGTAATTTCAAAAATCTCTTTAATTTCATAATATAAGTACTGTTTTCCTATCAAATATTTCTCATTGTGAACTTAATAATGTAAAGTAATTTCCAAACACACATCTTAGAAAACCATTTGCCGATAGCTTGCCTTTTAATATCTGGCTCACTAACGTCTTGTGCTTTGCTCGCATGCCATTTTGCAGTCTATATACCAATTACCGTCATCATAGAAACTCTACTCCACATTTGGTTCAATTTTAAAACTTGTATGTGCAGTTCTTCATCGTTATTGGTTATGTAAATAATTATGTCGTGTAAATAATATAACGATTCGTATTCTGTACTCCGTTTATTTCATGACCCACTTCGAAACGAAAGCCTGGCAGTCAATGGCGCTCTGAGCGCTGTGTGGTGTGACCGCCCTCCACCCCAGCGTTCTACGTCGGCCGCTTCCGCTGCCAGCGCGGATCGCACACGTCATCGCCCACGCACGTCGCCCACGCCCACGCCCACGTCCAGAGGGTGGGAGATGGGAGGGACGGGGAATGGAGGGTGGGAGGGGAGAGATGGATGGACGAGGGAGGAGTGGGATGGAAGAGGTGGAGTGGCAAGAACGGGAAGAAGTGGAGTGGCAAGAACGGGAAGAAGTGGAGTGGCAAGAACGGGAAGAAGTGGAGTGGCAAGAACGGGAAGAAGTGGAGTGGCAAGAACGGGAAGAAGTGGAGTGGCAAGAACGGGAAGAAGTGGAGTGGCAAGAACGGGAAGAAGTGGAGTGGCAAGAACGGGAAGAAGTGGAGTGGTAAGGTAGGAGAAAGATGGAGTGACAAGGGAGGGGCTGAAGGCGAGACGTGGATTGGCAAGGGTGGGACGGAAAGGGGAGATGCATTGGTAGGGAACGAGAGAGGCTGGACAAGAAGGAGATGCTACGCAAGGTGGGAGGTACGCAACGTAGCGGGGAAGTAGGGGTGCGGGTGGGCCGAGGGACAGTGGCGGGGGTGGAGTGTGGGCTGCGACTGCCCGCCCGCCCGCCCGCCCGCCCGCCCGCGCGTACGCGTCGCCAAGCAACGGCGCTCACCACGCCCCCTCCAGGGAACGCCCGCCGCATCTCTCGCCCCCCCCCCCCCGACGACGGCAGCGGCGGGGGCAGGGGGCTCTCTGATTGAGCTCAGATACAAGATTGCTTGTCCAATCTCGCGGTCAGATGCTCCGCCACCGCGGCTGCCGTCACCGCCACCCACTTCCCAACCACCCTCTTGACGTCCCCACAGCCGTCTCCGCCCGCCTCCGCTTATGTCTTCCATTCACGACACCAAACACATCTACCGCCACCGTTCTTAACTATTCCTTCTCCCGCTGCCTGCTTTGAAGTCGTCCACTACAATTCCCTTGTTCACTTCCCCGCTGTGCCGTCTGTGGCCGCCGCCGTCCGTCATCGGCGTTGCCTCTTCCGTGACGGGCGCGCCTGTCCGTCTATCCGTCGTCCTCCGACGGCCCGTCCAGATGGACGCGCGCGCCCCTGGCGGAATTAGTTCTGACCTCGCTTTTCTGCGGACTCGCGAACCCAATTATTTCGCTCGAGTGGTTATGGGACGCTGCTTCTCGAGAGCGCACGTTCGCTTCGACCACCCAACCACCGAACCACCCGTCTCGTGGTCCACTCGCCCACCCACATCGCCCACCGCGAGCTGTTTTTTCCTTCAGCCGTTCTTTTTTTTTTTATTCGAAAATAAGTATTGGAAGGCTGCTACTGCGATCGAGGAGTTCTCGGACGGAAGACAAACAAGTGGCAATATAATGATATGGCCTGTAAATCGGGGCGGAATTGAAAACGCGTTTCCTTGGAAACGGCTTCCTCATTTCCACGAGATGCGTCTTCCGCGGCAGATGTGTGGTTTCGGTGACTCGTGGGCGCCCCCTCGCGACTGTTTTTTTTTATTTCCCTTTTTTTTTTGGTCACGCGTAAAATGTCGTTTCCGTCTTTCTTTGTGGAGGCGTTCGATTAGCTTACACACGTTTTGTTGGGTCTTTTCTGGGTGTTCACAAAACAAAAATATTTTGTTGGCGATAATTTCTTTCACTGGAATATTCCACTTACTATTACAAGTATATACGTAGCTGAGTAATCAATAATGTTGGTATATTTTCTATCTTAACCTTTAATAAAATACTATCCATTACTTTTACTTTTTAAGACATAATTTTTGTCATTTGCGGTAATATGTATAAGAATATATCATCAACAAAATAAATCTGGTTTTCAAAATAAATAAGGTCAATGAATATCTAGTTCCATGGCATTAATGATTCGCTGTAATATTTCGTCATGTCTTTTGCAATACCTTGTAAAATTGATAAACTTTCATAATTCATTGGTATTGTAATGCTAGTTTTGAGTGTTCTAAGTTCATATTTGTTAACCATTTGCTTCAGGAGGACCTCTTAAGGAAGTTATACAATTAATTGTATTCATTTTCATATTGAGTGTTGGTGAGAGTTTGTAATAACAAGGCAAATACGTAGGAAGTATGTATTATGTCATACGTGAAACCTACTTATTACAAGTGTATAATGATTGCATATATGTGTAATGCCATTATGCAAAAATGCGTTTAATTTATAGTCATTTTTAAAATGTTCGATTCTATCTTTTGCAAAACTTATACGTGATTTTTTTTAGCTGATCATCAATGCCATTTTGTTTCTCATCGAAACAAATACAAGTCACATTAAAGTTATAGTGTCACGACTTAGTAATACACGAAAATCACATTTGAATCGGAGTTGTGTCGACGACCTTTCACAGGACAAACAGCAGACTATGCACAGTAGGTCACCACCGGTCGCCGGATGCGCTCTTCACGGGAAGCCATTTAGACCGGCGGCGGGGGCGGGGGCGGCACGATGGCAGTGGAAGGGGTGGGAGGGCACGGATGATGGGAAAAGAGGTGGGTACGGCAGGAGAGAGAGTGCAGCAGCGGCCGCGGCGGCGGCGGCGGCGGGACGGCGGGGTGGCGAAGACGACAGGGACAGCAGGGGTGGAGGGGCGGCGGGGGCGGCGGGGGCGGCGGATGCGGTGGGGGCGGCGTGGCGGTAGGGCGGTGAGGGCGGCGGGGCGGTGGGGCGCTGGGGCGGTGAGGGCGGCGGGGCGGCGGGGCGGTGGGGCGGCGGGGCGGCGGGCCGGTGTGGCGAGGGGGCGGTGAGGGCGGCGGGCGGCTGGGGCGGCGGGGATGTCGTAGGTGGCGGAGCCGGCGGGGGCGGCTGGTGGCAATGACGGGAGAGGTGCGGGGGCGTGGGCGGCCTGGGCGGGGGCGGACGGAGGCGGAGACGGGAGCGTTTCCTTCCGCGCGCCGGCTGCCCGCCCCCTATCAGCTAATCAGTTTGCTTGCGGGGCGCGGCGAGCCGTTCTAATGAGCGCCGTTTAGAGTGCGGCCTACAGCGCAGCGCATACACCGCGTGCCCCTCGCCTCTCCGCGCAGACGGCTCAGATGCATGAGGCTGCGCCATGGAAACTACTCTGGCACAAATGGTCTTCTTTGCTTCGAAACAACGCGAATATTTTTAAATCGCGCTCATTTGGTATAAATGATTGAAGTAAAATTATTAAATTGATGTCTTATTTTATGTGACGAGACCCAGGCCATGAGGACATGCTCTTCCGTCTGACCATGTAAATTTCGCCTCGCTCCTTTCACCAGCAAGGGGAGGAAGGAGGTATTTCTTGAGTGACGAAACAGGTGATTTGAATTGAGCTCAGAGGATTCATTTAGGATTGAGGATCTTTTACTTGCAGTAAATCTACTAACATGGGACAGCCGGCTTCACTTCCTCTCCGGAGAAAGGCGTATGAAGAAATTTTTCACCGTTAAAAATCCACGGCCTCGATCGAGCGAACTTCGGTATAACAGTCCGATACGCTAACCGTTACACCATCGCCGCCGCGATTGTGACTGACGAAGATTATGACTGACGGTGGTAATTTGTCTAGTTGTTTTCCAAAATGCCAATTAACATCGCAGAGATCACAATGACAGAGCCAAGTCTTCAAATGCTCCGATTTGTTGTTTTATTAGATTTCTGATTTCAATTTGACCACAATTTTCAGTTTGTCATTGGTCGATTTAGGGGTTACCGATATGTTTGTCAAACTAAAGTAAATCCTCGGAAACAACAAATAACGGAGAACAGAATTAATTTTATATGAAAGTTGTTGTTTAAAGTTATTTTTGGTAGCATTCGCAGAATATTAAGAAAATTGATCTCTCCTGTGTTACATAAAACTTCAAACGGTTGCAATTATCGAAACAATGATCCTAGTAATAATAATAATGAACTTGTATAACCGTATTTTAAAGTACATTGTGACTCTGAAATAACTTGAAAAAATGCTGAAAATTTAAAGTAAACATATATAAGTAAAGTAAACATATGAGCAATCGTTCAGAAAAATTCAGCCACTGAAATGTGAAATATACATAGGCAGTGTGTAAGGATGTCTGTGCACGTATCTTACAAAGGAAGGAAAACGCATATTTCCTAAATTTAAATTCTTCCTAAATTTAATTAGGGAAGAATTGAGAATGGACAACGAAATATATTCTGCGCCATACACGATGTTACCAATACCAACACAGACAAATAGCTATGCACCGAACCAAATATTTTTCCGTAGCATAACATTTACACCATTATTACGCATTTGGTCTCTTGGCTACCTTAGTAAACTGTCTAATCATACACCAGGAGACAAAGAGAATTAATACCCGGTCGGCCATTTACACTTCGAACTATTTGAATTATAGACGATACCTTACACCAAGAGCAGGTTGTCCACCAGAGCAACGCAATCACTGCCGGGGACTGGTGTTTCCGGCGCAGAACAAAGAGATCATCAGTTGATATTGACCAATCGGGAAGCGACTGTCGCCCCGGCCATGGGCACAATGACGTCACTCAGCGTCACCACAAACTCTCCGCCAGCACCGCCCCGCCAACTCTCTCCCCCTGCGGCCCCGCGGCGTGCGGCCGGCTCGGAAGTCAATTTGTTCCCGTCACTCTCCTCGCATTCTCCATTCTCTCTCTCTCTCTCTCTCTCTCTCTCTCTCTCTCTCTCTCTCTCTCTCTCTCTCTCTCTCTCTCTCTCTTCTGATCTCCTGATCTCCTCCGCCCACGTGTCGCCTCAGCGCCGCCTTTCGCGTTTTCAATGCCGCAACATTCAATAGGCCGGTGCGCCCGGCGCCGCCCGGCTGGTGCTGTCAGCGCGAATCGGTTTGTCTTGTCGATCGCGTCCGCGCCGTGTATTCATGTCGGCGGAGCCGTCGACGGCGGCCGTCCAGAGGGACGGCAAAGCCGCCGTGGACACGCACAGCGCCGTCTTGCGGAGCCTTCGCCCCCGACGGGCGTCTGGGGCGGCGTTGCCACATCCGCACCGGGAAAGTCCACCCTCCTAGAAATAAAAATGCGCCCAATTATGCCAAATGCCTAGGGGGGATAAAAGATGTGCGGTGAAAAAAGCGGACTCTATATTTCTAAATAGCAGCGCATTTACAAGTTGTTTCAACGAAATACTCTTGTGAGTATCATAAGCCATCAATACTTGTACAATTAAATTCCGTGGTGGTAGCCGATATCTTGTGGTAATCCATGGTATTGTACAGGAAATAATCTCCACAAAGGTTTAAATATTTTTATTAACAATATTCCAGAGTCAACTTTCGGGAAACACTTTTCCCATCCTCAGTGGATCTTACTCAAGCAACGTGGATCTCACATGAATGTTACAAATGGTCAAAATAATCAAACATGGTGGTACCAACTAGATGGCAGCCATCTCTAGAATCTAGAGATGATGAATCTAGAATGATTCTAGAGATGGCTGCCATCTAGTTGGTACCACCATGTTTGATTATTTTGACCATTTGTAACATTCATGTGAGATCCACGTTGCTTGAGTAAGATCCACTGAGGATGGGAAAAGTGTTTCCCGAAAGTTGACTCTGGAATATTGTTAATAAAAATATTTAAACCTTTGTGGAGATTATTTCCTGTACAATACCAATACTTGTACAATTTGTAGAAAAACGTAGGCGCGATTGCATGCCTGTTTCAGTAAAGATACAAAACGTGGGACATCTTTTCATAGTAGCTGCACTTTTGCAGATTTTCGAAACCAGAACACTTGTGAGTGGGACATATGTTTCAGAAGCCATCGATGGTTTTTTAGGAAAGAGTGCATACTGTTGATGATTTAAGCAAAAAAAACACATCGCTTAAAATCCTCCCAGGGAGCAATTGATTTCACCTATTGACGGATTTTCGTAAAATGCATTGTCTTCCCACAATTCGGCGTTTCTTTCCAGTAATTGATGGAAATCTTCCCGATTTGCCATCCTTAAGGCCCATTCACAATGCAAACATAAGCATTGCATGGCGTTCACATAAAAGTTAGGACTACGTCCACAAGCGGACTCATTCACAATGCGTTCGCATAACCATTACACGTAAGATGTTAACTTAAAAGTTTGCATGCTTCACGTTTCTGTGCTTATGCGTAAGAGAGACATAATAAATGAACCAATCGCAGTACATTAACTCAAAATCGAGAATCGAAGTCGATACACGAACTAATCCCATATGGGCCATGAACACAGTCGATATCTGAAAATGGATTCTCTCATCCAACAAATAGTAAACTTGAATGTCTCACAGCCAATAGAAATTCTTTATTTTGCTTACCTTTATGTTAAACATTGTGAATACATATCACTTATGTTAATGTTTACGTCAGTGCGTTATGCTCATGTTTACGTTTGCATTGTGAATGGGCCTTCAGTCTGGGGTGGGATGAACGGTGCGAGCTGTTATAGTGAGGTTCTTCGGAGTCAGAGAAAAATGGCGTCGAAGTATTCTATCTTCGAGTGAGGACAGTCAATTTGAAATAAGGTCGTTTTTCATCGTCTACCCTGCTCCTTTTCTTCCCCTTTTCCTTAACAGATTTTTTCGCCTAATCTTTTTTATTGTTTTTATTTGTAAAATAATTATGTTTACTATTAATGATGAAATGTAAATTCTTGCGTTTAATTTGAATCACATACTTATTGATCCTCGTAACGTTCAGATGTTTGCCACTGACGGTCAGTCATTACTGAAAAGCTTGCAAAACTGTTTACTTTTTGGTTTGTATTTGCAGAAAACGCCGTTTAAGCACAGGCCTAGACGGTGATTTGAGTCCCGTCTTAAGTTAGAGCGCTCCAATAACTTTTATATACGAGAAAATTACGACATTTTGACTACAAGAAAAAGTTCAATTTTAAAACAATACGATATTTCATCGTATCATAATAATCAATATATTAACATATGGTATTATATTTACTGCGCCATAAACACTTTTTATAACCCAAAACATTCTATCACCTTGAAACTGTTCCTGTAGTAACACACTGCTTCCTCACGTCATTCATTCTTGCATGGTTTCCAGTAGGTGTACTCACAAATGAAATATCGCGTAACGTTTTATTTGACGTAACCATGGAGTACATTAACACTGCATTAAAAACTAATTTTATCATTGATTGTTCGCGGCTCCATGAGTTACATTATTCATCTGATGCCTCCTTCTACCACCATAAAAGCGTATGGCTCAGAAACTGGAGCTTGTAAGAAAGAGTCGTGTTCACTAGTAGTTGGAAAATTGAGCTACGAGCTAGAGGGTCGAGACGTACAAAGAAGAGGTCAAAGGTCTGTGTACCGAGACTGAAGGTCAAAGGCGAGAAATGAATGCCTTTGGGCAATGGTTGCACTAGAAAAGGCCATAGACAGAAGAACAATTGCAAAGAAGCGCATTTGCGAAAGGGTGAATGTGATGGGATTCTTTTTCGGGTGCATAGTTCGTAGGAGAATGAAACCGAGTGTTAAAGAAAAAGTGCGCAAAGGACATTGCGCCAGAAGTATTATTTATATGTAAATGTCCGTTGTCTTTGTATTTCATTTGTCTACAAAAGGTAGAGGCAATTGCAGTAGAAGTTCTAGTCGAAATCAGATTCTTCAAAGAAATTAATATATTTCTTAACAAGGAAAAGCAACATAGGCATTGTTTGTCTTTTTATGTTTTTCTGCCTTTAATTTTCTTCCCTACATTCCCTATGAATTTTCGTTCTTTGCACCCTTTTCATTCTTTATTTGGTTCATTGTTTTTCTGCACCTGTTTCGTAACAGATATGTATCTATTATTAATGAAATCTTTGTTAATTATATTTTAATTTTTTATAAATAGACTACAACTTTATTCGTACATTAGATTCCACATTGAAGAAGGATCAAAATACAACTTGTACGAAAGAATTTATGATAGGAAATGTTGAGTTACCAAGTGATGTGGCAGCGTAGAAGATACGTGTTAGGAAGATAAAGGTATCCAATGGGCAAGCGTCGTCTCAGCGAAGCTAAATGTATGAGGAAGGAAAGAACAGGTCCAGAACAAATTGTAGGCACCCGCGAGTGAGAAGAGAAGTCAAGGGAGTAGGATGAAGGCAGTTTGGAAGCCATTAGGCGAGGGTAATGGCAAGAACGGAGAGTGAGCAAAAGTAGGGGCGCGAATAGAAGGGAAGACGGAGGCCGGGGGCGGAGGCCGGGGGCGGAGGCCGGGGGCGGAGGCCGGGGGCGGAGGCCGGGGGCGGAGGCTGGGGGCGGAGGCCGGGGGCGGAGGCCGGGGGCGGAGGCCGGGGGCGGAGGCCGGGGGCGGAGGCCGGGGGCGGAGGCCGGGGGCGGAGGCCGGGGGCGGAGGCCGGGGGCGGAGGCCGGGGGCGGAGGCCGGGGGCGGAGGCCGGGGGCGGAGGCCGGGGGCGGAGGCCGGGGGCGGAGGCCGGGGGCGGAGGCCGGGGGCGGAGGCCGGGGGCGGAGGCCGGGGGCGGAGGACGGGGGCGGAGGACGGGGGCGGAGGACGGGGGCGGAGGACGGGGGCGGAGGACGGGGGCGGAGGACGGGGGCGGAGGACGGGGGCGGAGGACGGGGGCGGAGGACGGGGGCGGAGGACGGGGGCGGAGGACAAGGATGGATGACTGGGGCCGAGAACGAGGGTGGAGGACGTAAGCGGATGTCAGAAGCGCGAGTAGAAGACAAAACATGTGTGAAAGCGAGAACGAGAGTGACGAGAGACGGAGGCACTAGCAGAAGGAAGCTGTGGCGAGAGAGGTGAAAGCAGAGAATGCTGCGCGAGAAGGATACCGTAGGGGGAGGGAGGCGGTAGCGTAGGCAGGCGTGAGGGAGGGAGGCGTGTGAGGCGGCGGCGTGAGGCACGGGCAGAAGCAAAAACGCGGGCGAGGACTCGGGCGAGAGTGACGCGGGCGGAGGTGGGCGGTGGCGGACGGCGGGGGGGGGGGGGGGGGCGAGGGAGGCGTGGGCGGGGCGGGCTGCGTGTCGGGAGGCTGTTTTCCGAGTTCTCGTGCAGGCGCCGCGGGGGAGGAAGCCCCACGGAGGGCGGCACGCGGCCCGGCGCAGGGCTTTGCATCTGGCGCGTGATATCGTGCGCCGCGCTGCGCTGACCCCGGGGCCTTCGGGCATTCTTCCAGCGCGAGCCCTGCTACTTGACCTACATTACTTCTGACAGGAAATCATCGCTCCGTATCCCACGCAAATAGGGACAAATATTTTATCTTATTCGTAGGCACTTTTAGTGCTTGAAAAAAGATCGTGGGACGTTTCCTTAAGTTATTTTAATCAGACATGTAGGGGGCACAGGAATGTACTTGTATTATGAGAATTAGAGTATCAGATTGCTAGTACTCGCAGATTTTTGCAAGCACTCAAGCTTGGCGTGAGAATTTCATTAGGTGGACGTTCGCGTATGATAAAATAATGTGGCTGTCTTTTCCAGTCTCTAAATTCCTCTTCAATAATCCTGGGGTTCTATGGCTGGCATGTTGCCAAAGTCCGTTCTATCCTCGGGGAAAGAATATCTGGCGTTCCATTCGTGTGTAAATCGTTCTATAATGATTATGTTGGTCCTCGGGGACCCGACTCTCCTACTTTAAATATTCTTCTAGAAATGCTGTGCTAGAAGTGCATTCAAAATGTGTAAAGTTTTCCTCGAATTTCAAGTATCAGATAAAAATAGCGTCGACACGAATTCAAAGTAAACGTAAAGAAGTTGAATATGATAATGGGCAGTAAGACAACCAGAAAGGATTAGGTAGCACGGACGGAACTCATAATACAAGTGGATAAGACAGTTAAACATAGTAAATAAGAGGAATGATTCGAAAAGCATTGGAGATAAGATAAAATATGCGGATGAAAAGAAAACTAAAGCCGTGGAGATAAAGGCGTCACAGATGTCACAAAAAATTCAAGATGAGATTATGTTATTATTATCTATGTTAAATGTAGTTCCTGAAAATTTATATATATATATATATATATATATATATATATATATATATATATATATTTGTAGATTTATTTTTATTATCTATTTAAATGTGGTTGTTGAAAAACATCAGAGTAGTATTTCTGAGAAGAACTTCAGGGATATTAATAAGAGAACAAGAGAGGTTGCGAAAGAAGTAATCAGAGAAAGGAGAAGCGAAGAAGAGAGAAAACCAAGCCGACGCCTGCGCTCGTGGACAAATGAAGAGCGTGGAGTGCGCGCGGACTGTTGGTTGGGGAGTGGGGGCGGAGGAAGGGGGGGCGAGGGAGGGGCGGCGCCCGGGGCCGGAGCTCACACATCGGCACGCCGATATCCACGCCCCCGCGATGGAATCAGGTGCCGAAGTGGGGCGATCAATACAGCCCACTGGTCCTGCCCCCACCCCCACCCCCACCCCCACCGCCCCGACCGCCCTCGCTTTCGGGAAGGATGCAGCCTCGGCCAACCTCGAACCCTCCAAGCAGACTCCGAAGTTCGCTTTGGTCTCCGAATGCAGTACCTTCCCAATCAGACATCGAGTGCGGGGCTCGTACTCTGTACCTCGAAGGGGCCTAATGGCTTGCTGCGTTAACTTTCCTTGCTTCCTGCCGTGTTCCGATCGGGAAGAGGGGCGGTGAGAATTTCCTCCCAGAGTTTGAAAACTACACTGAAGAGAGGATAGTGAAGCAATGACCCTACTCCCTACATTACATAACTGCATTAGGAAACATTTTAATTTTTTAAATTTCATCCTTAGCATCGAAGAAAAGATGCATGCCCAAATGCGACACATCCTTTCAAACTGCTGCAAAAAGTGAAAGAAAAAAAAACAAGATTTACTGAAAATTTGAAAAATTAAGTTTGTAATACTCCTCTTAGTGTGACACTATCGCCTACAATATATTCGAAGTTTACTGGTGATTCAAATACCGGAAAAGCATTAGTTTTTTTAATATATAGATGATTACTAATGTAGTGTTATCGTACATTGTTGCTTGAAAACAAGTATGTCTCCTTCATAATTTTGAAGTCATGACAAACACATCTAATAAATGGAAGTAGTTTTGCTATGTAAGTATCTCCTTTCACCTATTTGCAGATAAATATTTATTCATTATTTTGTGTTATAAATCACTAGTTTAACTACAAACTTTACAAAAGGTTATTTGTTGTCAGTGCTATTAGATTTCATAAGGTTAATAAGTCTTGAAATGAAATTCTCTAAATTCTTTAGTCAAAGCGATTTTACGATACCGTGAAAATTATAGTTCACTATGGAAATACTCGCTCTAAATGTTCCGCGGATATTGACGAATACCCATCTCATCCCCCATCTCTTCCGTTTTCCTCGATTCCCCGAACTCTCAAGCCTCCTGTCAGCGCCTGGGAATCGAATAACCGAGCTTTAGCGAACTTCGCGATATTCCAGGCCCCACTACCTTCGCTGCAAATTCCTGACGAGAACTTGTAACCCCTCCCCGTATTTGGAGTCTTTACTCAGAACTCGGGCATAAACTACGGCTTAATAGTTATCTAGAGGAGAAGAACCAGTGAGCCTCGAGGAAAGCGAGTTTTCTTTGGGAAACATATCTACACAATTACTTCTTTTTAAAACCACTGAGATAGATTTCATTACTAAATATAGCGTCAAAGTGCAAAGAAATTGGTTCATAAATGTTCTAAAGTCGTTCCGAAGATCAATGGCTTAGGGTATTATATCTTTAATGAATACTTTGCAATACCTTTCATGGTTGCTAAATGAATATTCTTCATTTTTCCATCGTTTGAGAGGTGCCATTTACCACTGAGTTCCGGAAGAAATTAATGTTTAACTATTGTTATATGCAACAAAGACTTTTATTTGTTGTTTTCCTACATATAAAGCAATTATTAGACAGATGTATAAATTTGCTTAAATATGGAGGTATGAAATGGTTTGGAATGTCAACGATTTAATTTCTTGCAAATCTTAGTGAAAAGGGAATAAACAGATGTAATAATTTGCACGTCGTACCTGATAACCTATGTTTTTACTCATGTGTAATCGATGTTAATGACTGCAAAGTTGTAAGCAGTAAACGTGTTTTACTCCTTTACAATCAAATTACTTACCTTACATACGTTTACATACATGTATAATTAAACGTCTTGGCAATGGAACTAAATGATTGAGGACTTGTGAGTTATTGGTGTGTTTTTCCCCTGCTGCATTTTAACCTAAGTTAAACCTTGTTTACATGTACATTGCTAGCTTCTGTACCTTCTACATCTTCACTAACAAATCTCCTTTTTAAGTGATTATCTATACGTAATACATGTATACACTTGCATTCATTAATATTCATGGCAGTGTGCTCAGCAGTGAACTATTTAAATGATGGATGCGGGTAATGCAAGTATTACCATCTTGTTACGTGTCCGAAGTTTTTGAAGACATAAAAGTGAAGTGTACAGAAGTCAAATGTAATCGCATAACTAAACTGGAATTTAACATGTTTCTCTTAATGCCTAGAGTGTGATTTTTGAATTTTCTTTCGTAAGCGACATTTTTATAGCATTTTGGCACGCTAAATAGAATAGATAGCGTTTGAATTTTCGTTATTGAGTGGATTTGGTTAAGAACAGATATTTCTGACCATGTATGTAGGCTACTAAAATTCTTCTGTAAACACTACAAAAATACAGAAGAAATTAACATAAAGTGTTATTTCAAAGCCCCATATTCTCCAGAGAGAACGGTGTATACAAACATAACTAAAACGTAGTACGATAAGAAAAAGCACTATTCCAATGGATTTTGTCCTCCCCCAATGTTTTGTAAGGGCTTTATCACATATTGTATTCGAAGGTCGTAGCTTAAATCTGCGGATGTCTCTCCGGAGGCCAAGCCGAGGGAGCAGAGAAAATCCCAAGGCGCTTTCCGCGCGCATACAACTTTTCGATTCAGCAATCAGCTCCCCCAGCGGTGGCACATAGCACCACCGCTCCCTTGAGGGCAACCCATTTTCCTTCCAAGGCCCTCTGCAGACACCATCGAGGGGACACGCGTCCTCAAGCACGTCACGGAACTCCACGCTCTCGGATTGACTCTGATTGCTTCGCACCCCCCCCCCCCTCCTCCGGCACGGCGCTGCACTCCACCTCTCTCTATTCATCCCTTCACACCGCTCGCGGCTGTGGGGCGGCGGGGAGTCTCAGGAAAACACTTGTGTCGTCAGAATGGATAAAAATAGCAGTACTATAATATTAATGTCTTAAAGTTCGAGGAGCACTATACAAAAACACTCAGTACTTTAAGACTTAAAATCAATATTAAAGGGCGAGTGGTGTTTCAAACTGACGAAAATAAAAAAATATAGGTCTTAAAATAAAATAAAAAAAGGTTATTGTATTCTCATTTGCTGACAGAAAATTCTTTGAAATTTCTTAGTTCTACGTTAAAATTTTTATGCTGGATAATTCGATGATGTGATTTTAACATCTATGTATTTCTTTCTCATGTAGTTAAATTAAAAAATGAGCACAAATAATACATTCGTTTTTTTTTAAATTTATTTATTTCTTATATACGGTCTATTTGCTACGCACTTTATAGGTTTACGAAAATAGTGAAGTCTGGACAAAATACTCGTAAATTATATTCTGTTGGTATAAGTACTGTTTTTATGAAGTTAAATTAACTTCAAGAACATATAGTAAATTCGAAGGAAAACTAGTTAACGTAGCAGAATAAGCCAGTGTTAGAGAAAATAGAGCTAGAGGTAAAGAAGAGGACGATTCTTGATCGTGCGTAATCGATTCTGCCAATTGCCAATTCCACCTCCCGCTTTCCAAGCCCCCTGTATGCGCGAGGCGTATCCCGCCCGCAGGGGGCTCTGAGAAATCGCCGCCGGAGCCGCGCGGTGGGGCGCGGCGGTGGATGAGGCGTGGGGCACTTGTCGCCAGGCGGACGTCCATAACGGCCGCCGCCCCCTCCCGAGGCGCCGCATGTCGATTGGCCCCGCGAGGGGGCGGGGCCACCCGCCGGGAGCCGAACGTCGCCGCCCCGCCCCGCCCCTCCCAGACGCCGGCGCACGCTCCCGCCCGCCTGCGGCAAGAACGGAAGGACGGAGGAACTGAGGAGGCGTTGCTGGAATATGTGACCGAAAGCGGCCCCACCCCTTCGGCATTCGACGTACAGCAAGCGATCCCAGTTCTACCACTCGGGATCAGTAAGCTAGTTGATGGCATGGTTTTGGGAAATTGAGAGAATTGGAACAGTTGATATCTCTGATACAATGTTGCAAGAGGAAACTACGAGTATTTGTCTAGATTTCAAGGAAAGTGAAATCCGCTTAACTCTGAACTTCGACATTTGTCTTGCTTGAAGTAATTGTAAAATTGCTGTTAAATCTTCGACGATTTCAAGCTAGTTGCTATAAATGCTGGAGAATGGTTGTTAAGCAGCTTGTCACATTTCTGATTCGGCGAATTGCTAGCGATCGCTCACCAAATCTCGAGTAATGAGGATGTGTTTCTTCCCATTTGCCGAGTGCCAAACATCCTATGTCGCTCTGCCAGCAACGTGTTGGACAAAATGGCGCGTCAAAAGAGGCGAGCACTTTGCTTATTCGTAGTTGGTCGAGAGGTTTCTCGCCACATCCGAAATATCACAAGTGTGAAGCTGCTTTAGAGTAATGACCTGATTCGGGCAAGCCGACAATTTAGATGTTTGATGCCAAAGGTTTGTGTTTAATTTAGACTATACTGAAAGTTGTTGATTAGAATTCATGGTTGTAATGATGGTGATTTATCTATAATTTTTGGAACATAATATGAAAAAAAGGCAGAGTTGGCATTGAGGTAACGGGAAAAGAAACTCGAAGAAACGGAGCAGTCTGCAAGGAAAGGATAACGATGAAGTTCTTCAACACATTATGACAAACGAATGATTTGCGTTTGGCTTAATTGTTACCGTAGGACCAATTGTTGGGGGATATAGATAATTAGTTTAATGCTAATCAGGTTGGTATTCGTACTTTTGAACTGTAGAAAAAATGAACGAGAAAAGTCTGCAATGAGAGAATTGCAAAGACAAGCAGCGGTTGATTAAAGGAAATTGTAAAAAAAGTGGGAGAGAGTTTGATGTTACCACGATGAAATAAGCGGAGTTGTGAACGGTGATCTGTCGTTGACCGTGCAAGTTATGCAAAATAATCTAACGACGACTACAGGCCTAGCGATAAGGATGTCAGAAATCTAAAGCACAGAATGAGGTACAGCCAAAAGGTATGGAAAATGGCGGAATGACTGCAGAAAACACCTCGTAGAGGACACAGCGGTGGTGGAAGACTGGTGGTGGAAGGCTGGTGGTGGAAGGCTGGTGGTGGAAGGCTGGTGGTGGAAGGCTGGTGGTGGAAGGCTGGTGGTGGAAGGCTGGTGGTGGAAGGCTGGTGGTGGAAGGCTGGTGGTGGAAGGCTGGTGGTGGAAGGCTGGTGGTGGAAGGCTGGTGGTGGAAGGCTGGTGGTGGAAGGCTGGTGGTGGAAGGCTGGTGGTGGAAGGCTGGTGGTGGAAGGCTGGTGGTGGAAGGCTGGTGGTGGAAGGCTGGTGGTGGAAGGCTGGTGGTGGAAGGCTGGTGGTGGAAGGCTGGTGGTGGAAGGCTGGTGGTGGAAGGCTGGTGGTGGAAGGCTGGCGGTGGAGAAGACGGCGCCACGGCGGTATCGAATGTGTTAATGAGGCAAGGAGAAAAGCTATCGACGAGCTAATGACAGCGCCGGTAACCCCGGACGTGCTAATGACAGCGGCAGCCCCAACGACAGGGATTTCAGAGCGCCGCAGGGCCGGCAGCGACGCAGCGGCGCGCCCAGCGAAAAGGGCGGCAAAAGATGGCGGCGCGCCTGCAGGAAAGGCCTGGCGAGGGAGGCGAGGGCGCCGTCGGCGGCGCCGCGCTGAGCTACGAGCGCCGGCCGCCGAGAAGTGGCTCAAATTAGCATCGCCGGCGGCTCCGCCCCCGCCCTGCACGCCATAACTCGCCCCCTCCCCCATCCCCACCCCGCCCTCGCCCACACCCGCTTTATACTCGTTCTCTCCCACGCTAATCCACAGCATCACTTTTCTCTCCCGCGCCGCGCGCCCTCGCCGGCTCGCCCTCTCGCTCCAGGAAGCGCGGAACACTGCGACATATCCTAATTCCATTCCTGCAGTTTACCCCCCGTTTCTTTATATTCATGTCCGCCCCTGCGTTGCCTGCTCCCTTCGGTCGGCGCCCGCTCCGTTCGCGAGAGGGGGGGGAAGTCGCCGCGTGGGGGGGCCCCTCCCGCGCCGCACACACAACTCTGGATTTCTTCACGGGCCGTCACCTTGCGGCCGGGTGGAGTGGGCCGGGGAGAAGGGGAGACGGGTGGAGGGAAGTGGGACGCGGTGGAGCAGGCGGCGAGGTGCGATGGGAGGGAACGGACGTAGGGGAACAGTGCGAAGGGGAGCGGGGATAATGGAGAGGGGAGGACGTGTGGGTGGCGGGGATGAAGGAAAGCGTGGAATGAGGGGAATCTGATTGCGGTGAGGTGGCATGAGGCGGGGTGTGTCGATGTATGGCGGGGACAGCGTGAGGGCGGGGAGAGGTAGAGGGTGGGGGGATGAAAGGAAGCAAGAAGCCGAGTGGGAGGTGGGCGTGGCGAGGCGACATGAGGCGGAATGTGCCGGTGTGTGGCGGGGAGTGTGTGTGAGCGGGGAGAGGTATGGAGTGGCGGGGATGAGTGGAAGCAAGGAGCGAGGGAAACCTGAGTCGGGAGGAGTGGCATGAGAAGGAATGTACCGGTGCGAAGCGGAGACTGCGTGTGAGCGTGGAGAGGTAGAGGGTGGAGGGGATAAAGGGAAGCAAAGAGCCGGGGGAACCTGAATGGGATGATGTTTCATGAGACGGAATGCGCCGACGCAGGACGTGAACTGTGTGTGAGCGGGGAGAGGTATAGAGTGGCGGGAATGAGTGGGAGCAAGGAGCGAGTAGGAGCTGGATGTGGCGAGGCGGCAAGAGGCGGATATGTCGGTGCGGAGGAGGCCAGTGCCTGCGACAGTACCGGGAAGGACCGTAATGTCGCGGGGTGAGTTTAAACAGGGGGCGGGGGATGGAGACGGACAGAGCGGAGCGAGGCGGGAGGATGGGGAGCAGGGCAGAAGGCCACGATGTGATTCCTCGAAAGCCCCGCAGATGGCGCGCCGTCGCGCGGTGGAGTGGGCGTCAGTGGGCGCGACAGCCCATGGAGAGCGACGCAGTTGTGCTGAACGCGACGTTCCTTGAGGCCGTTCCGCTGGGAGCACAGCGCGCTCTTGCGAACAACTTGCGGGGAACGTTGATGGTATTAAAATGCTTTGAAATTCTTTATAATGCAAGCAGTGGTGTTTGTTAATCGTGAAGAACAAATAAAAATAATGCTTACTTCGCGTATATGTCTGCTAACATTTCTTTTTATAATTATATTGAGCTTATTTAATATCGCGTAATTATTGTTCAAATTATCTAACACATAGGTTGCGGAAGGTTAATATAGCATTTCATGTTCTTTATCATTAGTTGAAATTACGTGATTTTTGCGTGATTTTCGCGTGATTTTGTGTGGCAATAATGAATAATGAAACCAAAGAACTCATTTTAATTTAACTATTTTTGTCTTTCAATGAACAAATTTTCGTTAAGGAGAAGATATTGTGTATTTTATATTTTTCAAAATATATCTTTTCTAAATGTAATTGTTTTTGGTACTTTCAGACGACTGTTTAATTGATAATATTGTTTATATTCTTTGTATGTAATATTAAATTAAAGGCAGAGGAGCATGTTCTTCCGTCCATGATCATGTTTTATTATGTTGAAATTTGCCTTTTTGCTGATACAGGCTGTTAGTAACACGTTGTGAAAGGAGACATAAAGGAAAAAATTAACAATACTTTTCCAATAACGCCATTCATCGCAACCGTACAAATACAACCTGATTTAATAGCGTTCCACCAATATCTTTCTCAATCCAAAGTGAAAGTCCTTCTAAAAACAAATTTCCTTTACCGCACTCAAACAAATCGGATCCACAGAGCCGATATTCGGCCGTAGAATGCCAATTGGGGTGAAAGTCGGCGGGGCAGTGGAACGGAAACACAGAAGGCTTATTAGGAGGGTAAGCACCCGTCCACTGCAAAGGCCGTTAAGGCTTTCGGCGCCTGTGAGACATCGAGAGGCGAGTGAAAGTGCGTTCTGGGAGCCAACAGCGAATTTCGGGTACTGTGGATTCTGAACATTGCACATTACCGCATCCACATCTTCGAGTAACGAAGTAGTACTTTCACCTTAAAGGGAACGTGTGAACATAAAACTTACTTCAAAAAAGCTACAGAGAACGGTGACTTTCGAAGCAAGAAGAAACTTTTTCGAGAGTAGTATGGAGAGTGAATCGGTAGCCATAATATTTATGGCTACATATGTAACATTTTTATCGTCAACTATAAAAAAATATTGTCCATTTGCGATAAATATTTGGTTAAACGAAAATATAATTACCTGAAATCATCTTTTTAAATCCATTCGTACAAGCAATTAATTAACAACTCAAAACAATCTGTGCTTTTGAAAAAAAATATATTTAATCCAGTCGGGAAGTGCTATCAATGCAGCGGAGGTATTAGAAAGAAAGGGAAAGCCAGGGTGGGAGAGGGCCAAAAGTCAGCAACAAAAAAAAAGCTCACAGAGGGCAGGACGTATGGCTGGGGTCAGCTGAGCGCATTCACCTGTCCACGGGAGGGACCGTGATGAAAGCGTCCATTGGCTGGATTGAGTGAGGGTCGTGCTGGCGCCGGGGCGCGTGGGCGTTAGCCGGGCAGATGGTGCGGTTCAATGCCCCGGCGAGCGCCCACTTTCACCATGTGCCACCGGCGCGGGCGCTCTCCGCGATGAAATGTTGAACGGCAAGTTAATGCGCGCGGCGCGGGGCGCGGGCGGGCGATCGCTCAGCCGTCGGAGCCCGAGTGCACCCCCCCTCCCCCTCGCCGCAACGCCGACCTCCACAACCTCGTACACTATGTGATCGAAGGTATTCGGACACGTGGCTGAAAATGACTTACCAGTTCGTAATGCTGGAATTCAATGGTATTGGCCCACCCTTAGACTGGATGACAGCTTCCACTCTCGCGGGCATGCTTTCAATCAGGTGCTGGAAGCATTCTTCGGGTAATGGCAACCCGTTCTTCACGGAGTGCTGCACTGAGGAGAGGTATCGGTGTAGGTCGGTGAGGCCTATTACGAAGTCGCCGTTCCAAAACATCCCAAATGTGTTCGATAGGATTCATGTCAGGACTATGCGCAGGCCAGGGAGATTAAAGGGATGTTATTGCCATGCAACCACTCCGTCACAGACCGTGCAGTATGAACCGGTGCTCGATTGTGTTGAATGACGCAATCGCAATCCCCAAATTACTCTTCAACAGTGAGAAGCAAGAAGGTGTTTAAATCATCAACGCGGGCCTGTGCCGTGATCATGCCACACAAAACAACGAGGGGTGCAACCCCCGTCCATGAAAAATACGACCACACTATAACACCATTTTGCATCTGCCCGGATACTTTTTATCACATAGTGTAGCTAGGTCGAACACAGCCGCGACCTTGAGAAGAATTTTAGCAAGTTCCGGCTGCTTTGATCGTATGTTGTCTCGTGCTTTCTCTGATCAGTGCCAGGCGAATACCGGAGCAGGTCCCGAACAAACGCGAGCAATCTTTCCTTTTCATTGTCGTATCCTCTCCACTTATCTTTACACATACTAACACTTCCATGCACTACGCTACCACACATGCCGGGAGACCAGTTGGGAACTTATAGATTGTCTCGGCTGGGGAAGTGCACTGCTGGTGGGAGATACCTAGTTGGGGAAAACCCCGCAAGTCGACGGATAAGTCAGCGCCAGATCTCGACATCCAATGGGGGAAGATCACCGCCACCGCCTGCGATAAACATGCACTACACTTGAGGGACTAATTACCGTAGCAGTTCACGGCTCGGAATCCCTAATCAATTAATTACTCATTCTTACTCACCTCCGCACAGCTGCTCTCACCACAAGGCCTTCGTCCACTCCATTTCTTTCGTCTGTGAATTTTCCATTTCCACAGCCTCATCACTATTGCCACTCCTACGGCCATTCCCGGTGCCATTTCGGTGCCGCACTTACCTCTATACCGCCATCCCTGCCACTGCCCCTGCCTCTTCCTACGCTTCCAACTTCACTACCATAACGACCTTTGAATCTGCTCCCCTCCTGCCGCACTCGTGCTGTCCACACCCCACTGATCGCTTTTGCCCACCGCATTTCAGCCTCGCGGTGACGTCATAAACACCACGCACACGCGCTACGCTGCACCGCCGCTATCATCACACAGCGCCCCTCCGCCCGTTCCACCACTACCCAGCCGGTGCCTTCCCCCCTCCCCCCCCAATCACACCGCAGCCACTCTCGTCAGTTTACGGCTCCTGGCGCCGCTCCTGCTGCCACCGTTGGCGCTACCTCCTGCCACCACTGCTGCCACCCCTACCGCCGCCCATGACGCCACCGCTACTTCCATCACTATCGATGCGTTTGCGCCACACTTTCTGTCGCTGCTCTCGCCTCTCATGTCGCACCCGCACCTCCCCGTCACGCTGGCCTCACTGGCCACTGTACTTCCGCTTCCTTGGGACTACCACACCACTAACCGCACGCTACTTCTGCGTCTCCTCTGTTACCACAAGCACACCTTCGTTCCTTCCACCAATTCCAACCCGGTTTACCTTCATCCCGAACGCCAACAAAAGTACAATCATCACCAACACTGCTACAATGTCCATCGACATGATGATAATGCTGATGGGATTCTAGCTCATATCTCCAGCACAGACAAAATTACCTCCACTCTCACCACTGTTTCGACAATACTAACCGCCATCTCTGCTAACACAATCGCATTGTCAAATCACCTCTACATCACCATCACCACCATCAATAACACCACTAACACCAATTCACCACTAACACCAGCACCAACCACCACCACCACCACCAACAACAACAACAACAACAACAACAACAACACCAACACCACCAACACCACCAACACCACCAACACCACCAACACCACCACCACCACCAACACCACCACCATCGACACCACCACCACCGACACCACCACCATCGACACCACCACCACCGACACCACCACCACCAACACCAACACGACCATCACCACCACCGACACCACCATCAACACCAGCACCGACACCATTACTACCCCCAACACCATTATCACCACCACAATTATCACCAACACCATTACCTTCACCACCAACACCACCAACAACAGCACCATTACTACCCAGAACACTATTACCACCAACAACACTATTACCACCACTCTCACCATCAGCACCACCAACACCACAATCAACACCTCCATCAACACCATCAGTACAACCACCACCAAAACCGCCACCAACCCCAACCCCAACACTGCGTTTCCTTTTTCCCCTCCCGCAGCAGCGCCGGCCCCCTCACCGCAGGCGCTCGCATCTCGTTACCGGCGCTTTCAGGGCTTTGAGCGGCGGATTCCGCCGCTCGTTGCGAGCGCTGGCGCGCGCCAATTTGCGCGACCTCCTGGAACCATCGAAGATTATCCTCAATGGCTCTAAACAGGCTGCCTTGCAGGGCTTCTTCAAAAGCGACGCTTTGCGACCTAATGAATGTCCATACAGCCAATGCGGGGATCGCCGGTATTTTTTTGACTATACACGCGATACCCGCGAAATGACGCGAGCGCAACTAGTTACAGCTGGTTTTTGTTCGTGTTACGAGGGCGTTTTTATAAGTTCATGTACTGTTGCAGAGGAAAAGCCATATTAGGCGAAATCAATCAGGAGCGGTGGGATAATGCAAGTAAATTCTGGGAACTAATTTGATCTAAAATATGAATTCTAACCGAAACGTTTCGTGTATTGAGTGGAGATGTACAAAAAGGCTGAACCGATTAATATATGTATTGTTCTAGGTAATATTAATTGAAATTACATTTCAATGTTTAGAGACCCAAAAATAGTTACATTTCTTTACATTTCAATTTTTAGAGAATTTGTTTGCTCACTGTATACGTGTATTTAAGTACATATATTTCAGAAACATTTTCCTTTAATGCATCCCATTTTCATCACATTCATGAAAAGCTAAAAAAGAAAGGCTATTAGCACTAATAGATGTGAAGTTGAATTGCACTAATAAATGTTAAAAGTTACACCGAGCAAACACGAATGAATCAAATGACAAAAAACTAAACGACAATACATTTTTAGAAGCATATACGTAGTTCTGTGAGTGTACAAAATAGAGTTATTATAAATGAATTTTAGGAGCAATGTCTCTCATAATTAATCTATTGGACGTTAATTCTGTACATTACTTTGTAACTTTATGTCAATCCAATTGAAAGGCATATAGAGAGGAATATCAAATCTTTATTTAATTATAATAATGTTTCGTAAAATGCACACGCACTTTACAATTCTTCCTCGGAAGCTTACATTCGTTTGAATTTTTTGTTAATATTCTCTCTTTTAAACAATATTCCAAAGGCGCATTCTGTAGCACTCCTATTCTCTTTGCACTCTCTTTAATGTAGCACTCTCTATTTCATAATTTGATTGATTATAGGTAAGTTTCAATTTGGTTCTCTCTTACGTTAATGTATAGTTTTTCAGTTCCTTTTTTTTAAAGTTTGGCCACATATAAGTAAATATTATCAAAATTCCCTCATTCCCTCATTTACTTTATAATTTTATTCAAATAAAAGAAGTGTTCAAAATTATGTCATAAATATTTTAAAAATCGAGATATTTATCACAACATTTCGGGGTTCGTTCTGTCTCCCTCATCAGGTGTCATAATTGTTTGATATTCAGAATATTATTAATTGGAATGAACACACAAATAATAGATAAACATCCAAAACATGATTCTTAAAACATTAGTTATGGAATGAAGAACACAAAAATTATCAAAAATAAACAACAAAAACTATACCCAATTAAGGATGGAAGCCTACCCGTTACTCTCAACGCAATTATTTAGAATACCATGTGGATTTTCATCTTGAATGCCGAAACGTAGGTTTAATGAAAGTTATGCACGATGGTGAATGTGTAGATCATTCAATGTGTGTCCATGATGTGCCCTCTTCCGAAAAGCCTGAGAAGACATTACAGATGCTCTATGGAATCTGCGTCGAGACCACGTTTGTCAGAAAATGTGTAAAAAGTACGTGAAATTCTTGGAGCAGGTTGATGCATGTCTGCAATCAATGAGAAAAGGTTAATTGAAAATCTTTCTGCAATCGAAGAGCGCAGCACAAGTATTTGGGCAAAAAGTTGGTCTGTGCACGTTTCGTTCCACACACTCTCAAACAACCACAAATTCGTCAAAGTAGAAAATTGTAAAGACGTTATTGGAACTGTTTGAAAGTGATATACATTTTATAAAAATCATTATGATGGTTGGCGTGGTATTTTTAGTATAAAGACTAACAAAGTGCCAGATGCCGAATGGTTGAGTTTGGAGAAAAACAAAGATAGTGCGCTAGAAGATAGGTCATTTGAAGCTATTGCAGCCAGTGCTTCGATTATAGGGAAATAATTTACATATAGTTTGTGTCCGAAGATCGCAGTATAAATTCAGAATATTATTTTGGCATTTTAAACCGTTTGAAGGCTAGGGTTAGTAGAGTGTGGTCTGAATATTGAGAAGAATATTTATGTTTATTTTTCCGTGACAAATCTGCAGCCATCAAGTCGAAGAAGTTTCGTGATTTTTTTATTTAATAAAGGAATCCCAACAATTCAACATTGTGTATATTTTCAGATTTTGCACCGTGCGACTATTGATTGTTTCCCAAATTGTAGATTACAAAGTAAGACATGCCAGCACTCTAAAGGACATTGGTTGTCAAGGAAGATAAGACAAGAAAATTAGAGAGCAGTTTTAAACGCAATTACAAAAAGCAATTACTACAATACGTTTTTCTGTTTTTTATGGAGCCAGTTGTTCCAGAACTTAAACAGTCCGTGTAGACGCTGTCCAATTGCAAAAAATAGATATAATGCTTGAATTAGTAAGCTCTTGAACTTTTGCATGAGAAATTCACTCACCTCCCTCCCCTGATGTAGTCGTATAAAGATATATATTACATTTTCCCTCGCATATTAAACATGTAGACCAAACTCTCGTCTCGGCTAGCGGCTGAGATTATCTCAAAATCAGAGTTGCCGATATGTTCCCTCAGCTCGCCTGGCCGGGAGATTCTCGAGTCCCGACAGTGCGGATTTGCGATTCCTGCTAGATCTTTCTTTCTCTGTCCTTGCCCTCTCCTTTCTTATTTACACGCTTTCCCTTACATCCGCTCTTAGTTGCTCGTTGGTTAGCATGCTCTCTTCTCACGGCACAACTCCGGTTTCGATTCTCGGCCGGGGCAAAATAACTACTGTGCGCTTTCCTTACCTAAATGTCCCAGTATGTACTGCTGTGTGACGATGAGAAAGCCCACCCTAAGGTTATGAAGAGTAGAATACCCGGTGAAGGGATGTCTTCGTGCTGACCACCCGATCCCTTTATCCAATGACCGAGAGACTGGGTCACATCGCTGGTCGGGCAAGCTCGTAGCGGTCTGTCGAGTAATAGGACAAGATAGAAATCTTACATTCACTAATCTACAACACATGATATACCTGGATGTGGTAAATTCACTTCGCAGCAACCACCAAATCTCATCAACCAACAGAAGAAACACCGCCACTCCCAGACATAAAAACATTCACTACCCTAATGGAACAAGCGACAATATCAGTTCATAGACCCCGAAAACACCAAAGAATCAATCACCCTGAATTTGGGTGTGACAGTAATTTAGAAACACTATGCAAGAGGAGCACATTCCCGCGATACCCTAATCTACCACATACGAGGAAATACCTGGACGTGTAAATTCACTCGAAAGTCAATAGGTAACGCCGTATCTGATCATCCAACACGTGAGGAACACCACCATACTTCGGCATGAAACTCACTCAATTCACTATCGGCCCTAGTGACGATATCCGTTGGCGCCAACCAATTATCCTGCTCGCGGGCGCGGCGCGACCGTAGGTGTGGCACGTCCTGAGGGAAGGGGTGGCGGGCAGGCGGCCGCGATGTGGTCTCGCCCGCCGGCCGCGCCCCCCCCCCCCGCACCTCGCTAATAACTTACGAGTCGGGCCGCGCGGCGGGTGAGCACGGCGCCGCCGCGCCGCTGATTTAGGCGAACGGGCCGCGTCTGTATTTATGACCGTGTTTACGAATGTAGGCGCGGCCTGACGAGCCCGAACAGCGCGCGTCGAACCGCGAACCGGAGGGGACGCCGCGCTGTCGCCGTGCCGCAGGATGTCGACGGACCATAGTGCGCGGTAGCGGCTGGTGCGAGAACGAAAGGCTACATGCGATGCCTGAAGTCACCCGGCATGCCGGTGTTTTCTTAAATAATGTATTATTATTATTATTATTATCATTGTTGTTATTATTATTATATACAATGGCGTATAGGCCATTACTGACCACGCTACACAATTAACGTGTGTAATTCTTCCGGGACCAGCCTTTCAGCTGTAACCCTCAAGGTTGTTCTACCTTGAATTATGAAGAGATAGGATGATGATGAGGGGTGAAGAGACAATCACAAATAGGGCGATGTCTATGTAGGACTCGAACCTGCAGCCTCCTCGGCGTAGAAGACGACAGCCGTATCCGTCTGCGACACGGGGCTGACATTATTATTATTATTATTATTATTATTATTATTATTATTATTATTATTATTATTACTATTATTATTACTATTATTATTAAATCTCGATGCGAGCGGCAATTAACAGAAGTCTAAGCATTAGAAGCATGAATGGTACTTTTTGGAAACCCATTTTCTGAAGTTCTGTTCAGCAGTGTTTTGGTTGCTGCAGTATATTATGATATACTATTATTGTTATAGTTAACATTAGGAGGTCTCAGATTCCAATTAGGTAAGTTGCCAAATATTAGCTTGATAATTTAAACATTGGTAAGATTGTGGCACAAAGCGAAATCAAATTAATAGGTCCACTGTTCGTATCAGTGATAAAATCCAGACGAATTTTGAAGCAACATAGTAAATTCGCGATCCTTCTCGATGGAGATATATTTAATGCAGCGCAAACAGTACGCTTAAAAATTACTTTTAAAATTAGGAATAGTAGTGCGAAAAGAAATACCCAACTTTTCCAAATATTTCTTTAGATTGTCCCGTTTTAAACACTTGTACTCGCGGAGGCTCTAGCATCACTGTTTTGGACAGGCTCACTCAAGAACTTCGCAGTCAGACACAAAATTGCGTCTTGCGTTTTGCGACTTCATGAACCTTAAACTTGCGACCATATGTTTTAAAATTGTTCTTTTTTTGCAGTCTGCATACTGCATTTAAAAACTGGAGCACACATTTACAGGTTTCTTTACACGTAATTACCCCTATTCGATTTCAAACAGTAAATATTTACTATGAACGAAAATCATAATCGACATGCTTTTAAGCACATCTGAGAGAATGACGATAAAATACTAATCTAACAACATTTTTATTATATTTGTGACAGGATTGGAATAAAAAAAGATCACTGGGTACCGTGTGAGCGTTTTGTTTGCAAAGCAAAAGCAATCATAATCAATTATACAAAGCTGAGATTTTTGTTTTCTGTTATACCGGACTTATTACAATACGGAAAAGCCATTTCATTAATGTTTTTAGATACGCAGATCCATAATCAGAAAAACTAGCTTTATTTCTGTTTTCACTAATTTTCAGTCGTTTTTTTTCAGTCGCATTTCCTACCATCGGCATTATTTCTCTCTCTGAAATATTTCGCAAAATTCACCTCCAGTTTTTACTCTTTTTTGCTTTCTTTTCAACCTTCTCCCTCTCGCTTCAAAACAAACTTCTCAACTTGACATATTTCACACGTAAATTAATGGAGGGTTTTGCTATATTTAAGTTGTGAAAATGTTTTGAAGGCCGCAATTTGTTAACGGAAATGAAAAATGTCTTATGTTTCTACTTAATATCTCTGCGAACAAAATTTGCATGTAGTTTCTAGCCAGTGAGGTTTATCATTCGAAGTAACTTAAAACTGGTGATATTTATGAATTAAGACAATTTCGCGAAAGTACTAAACTATTGAAATTCGCTCTCTGTAGCTAGTTTCTCGTACTTAGTCTGTAAGTTTGGCTTAGAGCATTGTATATCTGGCTCGGAAAAAACGGAAATATAAAATACTATCTGTCCGCCGCTGTGTTTATATCAAATGATAACTTTCGGCCTTCACAATCATTCCCAAAACAATCATTAACGACCGATACAGTTAGGAATGTCAAGATGGAATCGATTTCGCAAATTTTTCTGATAACAATTAGTTCACAAAAGCTCGTAGTTGAGAAAGTGTGTACCAAAATCATATCGTAAATTATTTATCCTGAAATGTCCACTAGATCCCTCATTGAACTTCTGACAAAAAAATGCCTGTTTTGATTTGTTTGTGTACATAGAAAAGCAATATACTCTGGTAATATTTCACTCATATTTACTATTTTCCAGCATATTGCTGCATCTATTGCCAAGTATAAGATATTGTATATAATTAAAATAACATAAAAATTAATATTTCTTCAGCAGTTATAATTTGAATATTAGAGAAACCTACAATATTCGTCTTCAAACTCTGCTAAAAATGTCCCTTTAAAATATGCAATAGGTCATTGAGCTTAAACAGGAAGGAATAGTTGTTTCAAAGATATTTGGTTTTATTTCGAGTTTATATTCACGCTATGAATTTTATTACATTTATTATAAATAAAACTAAAATGCACGCAATAAATAGTATGTAGTTATATAAAATGTTCAATATTTTGAACTAATTTTCGCTATTAATTTTTCGTAAACTAGCAATATCAATTTATTACCAATCAAGACGATACAACGAAAATTATATATTATGTAAAACGTGTCTTCTATAATGGAAATTATGACTAAAATTCTTCGTAAACATTTTTTTAAAATTATGTGTAATATTATCTAATATGTTATCATGTTTCATACGTTTCCATTTCCTGTACGTAACTCGTGATGGAACACTGTATCGAGGAAGTTTATATAGTTATATTAAATACAGTGGATGGATCTATTATTATGTTGCCATTTAATTTAATTTATTTGATTGATCTTGCCACAATATTGGCGTTGCTGCTTGAGCGCGCAAATATTTTATGTAATTATCATGACATCGACGAGTAATTTCGTGCATAGTTAATCGATGATATCAAATGCAGCACATTGTAATAGCTTGAAATTGAAACCAGTCAAAATTATATAGCTAATTGCATATTTATGAGACATATATTTAAAAGTAGTTAACTGAAGACATTTTAAAAGCTGGGCTAATTAAAATATTGCAATATTCTCTTCCTTCTTGATATGTTTTAATTTTAATATTGGTTACCATGAATTAATACGTCTTAGTTTACTTCGATAAAAGAATTGAATAAAATAATTTCTAGTACATAACAAAAATATTTGTAACATTGTTTGTAACATATTTGTAACTTGCAAAATTAGTAAAAATGTTCAAAAAAAAGTCATTTCCAAGTATAATTGCTGTAAAATTAAAAATTTTAAACACGATTGTATTTGTGGTGAATGTCTTAATATATTAAAAAACACTGATAAGTTGTAATGACCGTTCTTTTAAGAAGACGAGATGTATATTTATATTGGAAAGTAAACAATATTCCTGATGAGTATTCAATAAGAAAAGGGTTTTTAATTAAACAGATAAAAGGAAAAAAATGCACATTCGTATTGAAGAGAGAGGACGTTGGATGAAAATAAATTCGACCTATGCTAGTTTTTCTCTCTTGTTGCATACTCGTACACACACACATGCGCTCGCCCACACACACACACACACACACACACACACTTACACTTCGTGCATCCTCCCTTCCAATTCCGTTTACCTCCATCACCCCTACGTTAGCTCAGCCGCCCTCGGGCGATAGCGTCACGAACACCCCTTGCGCCTGCTACTATATTCATGGATACGCACGGCAAGACAATTCCCTTCTCATTAAAATTGCCTTTGAAGGTGTCCGCCAAACATGTGGACCTCGTATGGTATGACGCAACTAGGGCAGCCCTCGCACAACTCCATGGACACGGAAGGGTAATGTGTACCAATGATAAAGCTGCATACGACATCGAAGTATATGGCCTAATCGCTGAACAATGGAAGGCCCGCTCGTTCATTTTGTCAGATGATTAATTTAAACGTAAAATATGATATTAAAATTTTTGTAATAGTTTGGGGAGAAAGGGTTAAAGTTTTCCCCTTCGATGACTCATAGGTTGAAAGGAGTGCGTGAAGTAAAGTTAATCATGAATTTGTATGACTAACACATTTTGTTTACAGAATTGCAATTCAAGAGACTATTTACACTTCGCAAACAGAGTTCTATTATTTCACAGAGATACTGATTCCACTTTAAAAGTAATTCTTCAATTGTAGCATTAAGGATGAAAGAAGACATTGACCAACGCTAGCTTTATATAATGTACAATACGGTATTTAACTCAAATCTAAAGCAACACCGAATCAATATTAACAACAGTTATATTACAACAATATAATGCTCGTAATAGCTATAAATATATGCATTCCCTTAGTCACGTCTAGGGTTAAATCAGATACTTTTATATTTATTGAGCCAAGTTACTTTTAGCAATGGTAAAACTACCTACCTAATTTTAGAATTAACTTTGTATTTATATCAGAGCAAATCAGGAAAATTCGTTTTTATCATTAATTATACCTTCCAGACGTTAACATTTTTCGCTTTTCCGTTCGTTTGAGCGTATTGTTCTCAGTACCTTCGCGATGAACCACAGAAAATATATAAAGGTGATTCCGAGAAAATGCCGAGGTATATTTTCAGATGTTAATATTTCATAACTGTTCTTTGACATATTACAAATGTTTACTGCTTAATATTTTTTATAAAGTAGTAGTTTACTTGTAACTTAATTTTGGATTTTATGTTTCAGGTGAGTGTCCCTTGAAATATATTCATAAACATTGGAGAGCAGTGTTCGGTAAGTAAAGCATGAAAACGCCCCGAGAGAACAATGCACAAGGGAAAAATTATTTCGAATTCGAAAAAAATGTATTCTAACAAAAAAGAGAACGAAATTCTGTATGATTATACACATCTGAACAGAATTTCGTTCTGTTGTTTAATGAAACATACTTGAAAATCATATCTTCTCCTCTGCATTGATATTATAATGTTTTTAAAGTAAATTCACAAATATATGAAACAGATTTATATTCATGTCCGGAATAACAAAACAATTTATCTCTCTACTTAGAGAAAAAAGTAATGTAGGAACATTTGTCTCAAAAAATCTATTTCACAAATACCATAGTAATATTTAAATGTACTGCTTTAATTTTAACAACACAAGTCCATGTAAATATTATTTGTATCGTAAAATATATATTACGATTTAAGTTTATATTATTACTATAACTATTATTATTATTATTATTATTATTATTATTATTATTATTATTTTCCTCTACATTACGACTTCAGATTTTGTGAGTTGGTTGAATATAAAATCTACTCCAGGTCGCAACAATCTACCGAAGGAGCAGATCTAGGGATAGTCGGTACCTCTACGATACTTTGCGCAAAATGTGATCAGTTGCAAATGCTTGCACTTCCCAGTCTTTTGAATGACCTGGGAGTTTAGGCAAGTTGTTACACAAATTTTGCGGAACAAATCCCACAGCTCTGATGACTGTGCTCTCGTTATGACCCGTGCTCTCCTGATCTCGATTTACAAACTCGTACATTTGAGATGTTTCTCTGCCTCCTTGGTTACGACAATTTGATCACAAGGCACAGCAACATTTAAAAGTAGACCCGACTTATTATTATTATTATTATTATTATTATTATTATTATTTTATTATTATTATTACTATTACTATTATTACTATTATTAAAATTAATACTTCGTTATACTATATTTTCATGATGTAGTTTCTAAAAACCAGTTCTAAAGTACCCCAAGTTGGAATAGGAAAACAATCATGCACTAACGAATAATAGTCAATCCAAATGAACGTTACGCGGACATTAAATTCTCATTGGCTCCCAAAGACCACTCACACGCATATCATTTCAATTCTTTGCATTTTCAGAACCGAACCACCAAATCACAAGCCAGTGTAAAACCCTTCCTGCTTTCTCTTTCGTTTCATTTTGAACCAGACATTTTATTTCGTTGGTTTCCCACTAACACAAAAGAGACAAAAGTCGATGCCCAACAAAAAGGTAACTCTGCCCGATTGGAAGCTACGGTAGAATCTCACGTGCGACCTTTGCGAGCACGCCAGCGCGGACTATCGCGACGATACGTGCAGAGGCGGCGGTGGCGGCGGCGGCGGCGGCGGGGCTGGAGGGTGGCGGCGGGCACTAGTCCCTAGAGAAACGGCGATTGCCCGCAAATCATCGGCCGCGGTCGAGCTGCGCGGTGGCGGGGGCGGCGGCGGCGGCGGCGGCTAGGGCCCAAGCGGGGCGGGGGCGGGGGCGGGGGCCGGCGCTACGCTGCCAGATAAGTGCGGCTATGAATTGTGCGTGTGCCTGATGTACGACCCGTGCTGCCCTCTAGGGAGGCCACCGCCACCGCCGTCGTTGCCGCCGCCACCGCCACCGCCGCCCCCTCACACGTCGCCCGCCCGCCCGCCCACGCAACCCACCTGCGCCGTGCCTGCGGTCGACGGTTGTGTCGCAGCGTCTGCTGCCGGCGTTTCCAGCCGACCTCATTCGATTGGCCGCGGAATCGCAGGCGGCACCGCACCGCAACTGTTGCGCAAATAGTGCGGGAATACACGCGTTGATGGAATGCAGACGCCAGCAATGCGTTATCGCTCTGGTGTATCAGAATAATAGTGAGTGGAAGGCGAATACCTCACAACATTCATTAATATTCACTTTATTTTATTTTCACAGTTGTGTGAAAAAAATAACATGCGGTGAATGTTGTTAGTGTAGAGTCTTTTATTTTGCCGATGTTACGTGACTGGTTCTGAAAACGTAAAAAAATTATATATTAAAATAGTTTAAAAGACTCGTGTATTTACAAACATTGTGTAACTCATCTCTCATAAAAGAAAATACTCGTGAATAGGTTTTCTTAAATAATCAATGTCTTAAAAAGTGTAATGCTGAAAGTTGGGTTCGTATTGATTTGATATTTGTGGTACTCGTACAGGTCGTTATGTCTTGAATTTTGAATCCTTGTCATTATAATTTTCATTCTGTGCACAATATGCGATTTTTCTTCTAATTCTCAGCTTAATGAAAGTGGCTCAAACTATCTTTATGTTCTTCTTTAATGTCACTTTGGAGAAACAAACAGAAAAAAAAATTCATAAAAATAGCGACCCATAATGGAACTTTATGGGATAGTTAATATGGATAGTTAATATCTTCCTATTTCAAAGGTTGTTTTTGTTTTCGAAATCTCAGAACGAGTATTATTATCTGCGTTCTTAGGAGGTGTCCCGAATAAACAAAATGAGGAAATCCGCAGCAGAAGAAACTGTATCGATTAAAGCAGCGTTTAAAAAAGAGAGAGCAAGAAGGAAAGATTATTCGTGTGCTGCATTTCCTAAGTAGCGAGACAGTAAAAACAGCGCTGGGTCGTCAGCACGGAACGGAGAAGGGGCGTCTGCAAGGCGACGTTTCCGTTTGTGCCCGCAAAACCGCCCCCTGTCACCACAGTTCCGTCCCAGACCTTCTCCCGGACATCCCACTACGCCCGCTCGTCCCCGTCCGTCGCATCGCCCACCGCCTCACCCCTTGGCCCTCGTCGCAGCCCCGCCCAACGCCTTCATTTGCAGCCCTGCCCTCCGCTCCTGCCCTTGCTACCCTCCAACCCGCCCTCCCCTCCCCTCCCCTCCGCTCCCTCCAACTGCACCACCCAACTTCCTGTCATCATTACACCTGCTGTCCTGTGTCCCGCCACCCTCAAATTCCCATCCTCCATCTCGCCACAAGACACTTTGGCACCTTCCTCCATGCTACCCCGTACCTCACAAACCTGTAACTCCACCCAACTTCTACACCGCTACCCTCCATCGTACCCAAAAGCGCACCACACTCCACTACCTCACCCTGCACCCTATACACCTCACCCTACAATTCTTTACTCGTCACCCTACACACCGCCAGCCCATCACCGCCTCCCTCGTCCGTAGGACCCTGCAGCCCCTATTTCTTGTCCGTTCCATTCTCCTTCTACCAACCTTTCCGCTATCCGTGTCCTCAGCCCATCTCTCAACACCGCGCGCGTCTTCTCGACCTCCCTCAATTCTATCAGTTCACCTCGTTTTTTTTTTCGTTCATTCTCACCTCTCGCACCCCTACGCCTCTCCGCCCACGCTTCCGTTACCCCTGCAGGACGCCTGCCGTGGAGGCGTCTTCTCGTCCCCTCGTTATCACCGTCAGAATTCCGCATCTCACTGGTTTACATAACATTAGCATAGCGTTACTTCGCACTCGTAATTATACTTTTTAATTTACATTGACCAATTTTGCATAAGTCCTTTTTCATTATTATTAATGCTTCAATCTTGAGCCCGCATATTTCCTTTTTAACGGTAGATGTCACTGTGATAAGTGTCCGGGGTTTTTGAAACAACGAATTTACATGATTAATTGATAACGCATCTCGCGAATTGTATTTCAAGAACTCTGTAATTTTGTAGAACGCTGAAGTGAGGTTAATGGTATGTGAATACTCTTTGCTCTTGAATCAAAATTTTTATGGCAGAAAATATGCATACCTTACTAGGAACTCCTTATCAAGGCTACAAGCGAAAATGAAATTGAAATTTCGGAAAAAAAGTAATATTATTTTTTTAAAATTTGGAATATTGACGGATCATTTATTTAAAAAGTAGTGGTGTTTAAAATCGCTTAGTTTTAAATGTCACATTTTAGCTCTTTCAGAACCACCTCTCTGCGATTTATTAAAACTTCCTTTTGGAAGTGTTATATTGGCACCGTTTTTCGCCTTTCATACCTCTCAAAACAATGTTCTCACTACTTTTTGAATGTTCCATTATAAGTCTCCCTGTCGCATTGTCACTTGAAGCTCTCTATTTCTGATTCATTTATTTCTTTATCTATCATCAGAATATTTTTCCCTATATAGAGATATTTTTGAAATCGTAGACGTAATTTGGGAAACATTCTTCTTTTCAATAGTATTGCAACTCGATTTGAATCGCTTAATTTTTGCAACTACCAACATAAATTCTGGAATAAAATTAAATTGTGGGAATTCTGATTGTCGAGGAATAAAGTTAAATGCTGGCAGGTCTCAACTATCTTAATGATAACGAAATGTGATGAAGAGAAATGATCTTAAATATGGACACGTCATTCCACACACGTAAAGGCAAGAGAACACGCGGAGTAGAGCAACATCCACGAAAACTCTCTTCAAAAAGCATCTCTCTACGTGAACTTTAAACGCTTCTGTTTCAGAGGTGGGTCTCGACACGAGTCAGTAGAATAAAAGCCGAACAAAAATTTTGCACGAGTCTGTAGAATATTCTTTTTTCACCCGTCACTTGCACGAGAGACAGAGACAGACAGAGAGAAAGAGAGCAAATAGCGAAGGGGAGATTTTATGCCCAATTATTTTCCATAAAAATCTGCATAATAAAGATAGCGGCGCTCGCACAGGCGGTGCGCGACCGAAGCTATAGGGCGTCGGGGCGGGGCGGGCGGCGGGGCCCGGGCCGAGCGTGCGAGAAGGTCGTGTCTGCAAGAGCACGTTGCAAGAGCGGCGTTGGCGACGAAGCGAGCACCCACGAGCGGGCGGGCGGGCGGGCGCGGGCGGGGGCGGGCGGGGGCGGGCGGGGGCGGGCGGGGGGCGGGCGGGCGAGCGGGGGCGGGCGGGGGCGGGCGGGCGCGGGCGGACGCGGGCGCTGGCGGGCGGGGGCGGGCGGTGGTGGGCGGGCGGGGGCGGGCGGGCGGGGGCGGGCGGGCACGCGCGGAATACCAAAGCCGAAGGAAACGCGCGCAGAACGCGTCATTACCGGTCCTCCGCTGAACCCATTCCGACATTTATGTTTCTGTAAATAGCCCCCCATTTCGCTCGGCAGTAAAATAGTCTTTCTTGTTACCTGCATAATGGGTTCGACCTTCGGATGTCGGCGCGGCTGGCGCCAGCCCCGCCGTCGTGGCGGGGGCGGCCGGCGAGGAGGACTGGTGCGATCATGCGACGCGAGGCGACGGGGCGTGGCGGGACGGGGCGGGGCGGGACGGGGACGGTCGGGGACGGTCGGGGACGGTCGGGGATGGTTGGGGACGGTCGGGGACGGTCGGGGACGGTCGGGGACGGTCGGGGACGGTCGGGGACGGTCGGGGACGGTCGGGGACGGTCGGGGACGGTCGGGGACGGTCGGGGACGTTCGGGGACGGTCGGGGACGGTCGGAGACGGCCGGGGAGGGGGCGTGGAGGGGAGGAGTGGGCGTTGGGGGTGGGGAGTGAAGGGAGAGGAGGGGAGGGGCGAAGTGGGAGCGGAGAGAGGCGGGGCGAGACGGGTTTTGATGGAGGGGGCGAGGCGAGGCGAGGCGAGGCGGGGCGGGAACGGGATGGGCAGACAGGCGGGCGGAGAGAGACGTGGCAAGTTAGCTAGGAGAGGCATGGCGGGGGCGGGGCATGGGGACGTGGATGATAGATTGATTGATTCATTGATTTCTTGGCATATCAACTGCTGTGCTAGTTAGCAGCGTTAGTGTACTGAAGGCTTGTTATGCCTAGAGGTGGCGGCATTTCACTCGCACTAGATATGAGATACGGCGCCGACCTACATGTGGAATAGCTGGGGGGGTTCCTCTCCACATATTTCCCGAATCTGAATAAGCTCAAAGCTTGCGGCTGGCATCTTGACTGGTCCCTCGATATTTGTGGTAGTTTTATGCATATATGTCTGTGCAAGGAGGCAGAAGAATAAGAAGATGGGTCAAAGAAGAATAAGAAGGAAAATTCAGGGGCCGTCCCTGACCTATTTGTTAGGATACTGCTCCGAAATTTGTCTGATATAGATCGGAGAAATCACGGAAAACTACCTATTAGAGCATCCGGCCGCTAGAAATCTCTTCCGGACAGCAGCGGAACTCCATACAGCTACTTATATACAGGGTGCGGCAGCATAACTTCCTTTTCTAAAATGCGCGCCCTTTTTTAAAATGCAGGCCTCAACGGCAAAGGCACGCTCCTCACTATTCCAACGCATGATGGCGACTGAACCGTGTCGGGACAAAACTTTACAGTACCCCCTCTTGACATCCCCCTCTTGACGCTCCGCTATGACATCAACTAACTGAATGGCGCGCATTTTAAAAAAGGAAGTTATGCTGCCGCACCCTGTAGTACCGAAAATCCGCCAGCGCTAGGACTGGAACCCTAGGACCCCCCTGTCGGAGTTACTTCAAAACAGCGGCAATAGGCTCAGCGAAAGTGACATGGAGAAGTAAGGGATCGTACTGGTGCTTCGGGATATGGTGAGCCATGGGGGTCGTAGAAATGAAAACATGGCGGGGCAGAGGAAACGGCGGGCGAGGGCGTTGTGGGGCGCGGTGAGGCTTTGGTGGTACGGGTTGGGTTTGGCGTGGCAACGTCTTCTGCGAAAGTGTACAGAGATATTTTTATCAGAAGGGACCGCTTTGACATCTACTGCTTGGCTACTTCTAGCGACATAACTACAAGTTATGGCCAAGCTCTCAATTCGCCAATAGGTTCGTACAGTTCCCTAACTTGTCACTCTCTTTCTCTCTCTTGCAAGACCCTACATGACGGTCATTTGTTTCGCGACAAACTAGACCCTTCATAGAGGAACTCCTCTATACCAACGACTTAATAAGACCGCATTTTTCTTGCCATATTTCCGTGTGTATTTGAAACCAAATAATGTCAATGTCGCATTTTGACAATGTTATTAAACATATCCGAACACAAATGTTTATAAACGTTTGTAAAACGATTAATATTATTATTAATTATAACATTATTTATAATAATAATTATAAATATAATTATAACATATTATTAATTAGTATTAATTATAACAAAATTAATAATTTTGTTATAATTAATTATAACTAAATTAATTATAACATATTATTAATTAGTATTAACAACGTTTATAAAATACTGTAAGTGTTCTCTGAATGTAGCAGCTCTATTGTCTGCTGTCAACAGTCATTTAAATATATTGATACCAGACTACGAATTCGTGACGCAGACATTTAGTGACGAGACTATATAAGAAAAGTCCTTTGTTCTAAATTGTAATACATCAGGAAGGGAGGGAATCGAATCGAATCGGCGATGAGGCCTGCTTTGTGAGGTTACACCTTTCAAAGGTTTTTTTTAATCTATTGTACGAAAAGGAAAGTACGTTTCCTTCTGTCGTCTGTAGAAGAATGAACAAAAACTAGTCAATAAAAACAGTCAGTTTTGGTCTGCACACCTTGTTTCTTCGTCATTAGTACTAAAAAAGTATTTGAGAATAAATTAGTTTAGAACTGACGGTTTTTAATTCTCTAGTGAAAGTTGTGTTCTGCACATGATTCATTTATCGTTGTATCTCCCTGCTATAATATTCGATTGAGATTAGTTCTGTATTTTACCGAAGTATACAATTTCAGTTTGCATAGTTATTAAAACGCAAGAATATGAATATAAGAGATTTCGCCGTTGCGTATGTCATTTCGGGGACATTGGGAAATCATCGGACTCGATCCTACTTTTTTAAAATTTATTCTTCCTTGACATGTAGCCCTCTATAGCTGTGAACGACTGATACAGTAGCTGATTTTTTTTATACACCAAGTTTACATGATATATTTTTTTGTCGTGGTTATTTCGTTTCAGAAGCACCATATATTACACGGAAAGGCTAATCGTTTCCAGTCTCCTTAACGAGGGTCATAAAGTTTTCTGGGTAATTTCCTTTTCATACGTTTTCGATGAGGGTTCTGTTTATCTAGTTTGAAATGGGTTGCTGAAGGTATTCGAGAAATTTTTGTATAAAATTGTGTGGATAGATAGGAAAAATGAACAGTGATTGGGTGATACCGAGATCTTGATGGAGTTCGGAGTTTGGGATAAACCTGGGTGCTTTTGTGATTATTTTTAAGTATTTATTTTCGAACGTTTGTATTTTGTGAATATCGGTTTTGGATGCGACGGCCCAGACAGGAGATACGTAACATAATATAGGTCATATCATTGTTTGGCAGAAATGAATGGATGTGTGTAATTGAAGTGGGGATGATTTCTTAAGTAAAGGATGTAAGTGATGTGTTCTTTTAGTGTCTTGTGCAATTTTGTGTATGATATTTGATCTCAATGTGAGTCATCTGTCGCATAATATTACTTCATTTTACTAAGTAAATGAAAATCAAGATCGTAATTAAGAGGTTCGAATACAGAATAGAGGATGGCACTGACATTTAAAGATTGTGTGGTGAGGGTGACCTGAGGTCGAATATTTTCGTGCTCTATTGAATAGATATACCTGAATATCTATACCTAATTCTATTAATATTTTAATGAGAGTTTATTAAATATCTTACGAGCGGCTTTGTGTTAATTATATTTTCATAAAACCTACCTGGTTTTTGCAATAGAATGACGTGAAAAAAAAAAGAGATATAAAATTGATTATGATATTGACTTGTTAAAAAAGAAGTTACTTCATATTACATTAATTCTTCATGTCTTCATGACACTGATATATGTACACTTTCTACGATATGACCTTTTTAATTAAAATTATATTTTGTACAATACCTGCTTAATTTTATTTGTTTTATATTTCCACCAGAAGAATAAAAGGAAATTAGGTAACACAGAACTTGTTCTCAAAGACAGATAAATGGCATAACATACAAAAAAACTGCGTTTATTAAGATCTTTATTTTGTAAGGTTCGATTTTAACGTTTTAACCTTTCTAGTAAAGGTAGTTGATATAATTTTTCTGTGTACAAGTTCAAACCTTTCTAAGCCAAGATTCTTTCCGAGTTTTAAGAATATGTGATGCTTAACTGACGCTGAAAAATATTTAGTTTTTTCCTGTTGCCCATGCGTAAAGTCTGCAAACAAGGCGTTCTGTTTTCTTTGCAATTATGGAGAGTTCTTCTCAGAACGACTTCAACATAAAAGAGATAAAACTTTTAAGAGCTTTCAGACAGGAGTTTATTGTTTAAGAAACTTACAGTTAATAAAATTATGTTTACAAAAGGCCATCGAAGAGGACTCGAAACGAAAAGAGAAAATGCATTCAACTTTTTACAACTACACTTTTGTCATAACATTTTTCTTAATTGAGGCTTCGTAATTCTTTTGTGTCTTTTTGTCTTAATAATGAGGTCTGAAACAAATTAAAAATATTTCTTCTGGTATTCAATCGTTTCTTCAAATTATTAATGAATCGTTATATTAGCGACGACCTCAGGTGTGCAAGCGCTTCAATCAGCGGCCAAATACTGGAAGCTGCAGTTTCGAATCTCGAGTAAGATATTGGAGATTTGTCCTAGTGAATGTGTTCATTTCTTTCGTCATTGCGTATTCATTATTAATCGTCATACCCACATAAATAATATATGAGCACCTTTCGCTCAAGATCACTCGACCATGTTTCATTCATTAAAAGTCACATGTACATCCCCATTTGAGTCCACCTGACTTCGAAAGAGAATGGCGGCGAATGCCTCTTCTACCCTAGAAATTAAAATGGAACTCACTACTTAAGGAACGCTACTCAGTGAGACATGTTTTCTTCACTCACCTGCAATCGAAAAAAATGTGTTTATTGTGCTTAATTATTATGTCCGTAATGCCCAAAATACATAATGGAACCATATTGGTGAGACTTGTGGTCGATAGACTTTGAAATATGCATCCAGCTTTAGTGAAAACAATTAAAAATGTATAGTGAAACATTTTTTATTAAAAAATAGGATTTATATAAGACTAACTAAAATCTAGGAAAATAAATAGACAATTTTTCACTCGATGTGAGCAAGTATAATGTTTATTAGGTATAGTTTTCATAGAACGTTATATATAATATAAAAAGTATTACATATATATTTATATTAATTTGTGAATATGATTTGTAATTCTCAGAAACCACTGAAGACAGTATTTGTTATCAGATGATATTAAATGGGTACATAATGAATATCTACTTCTGATTTTATTTTGTTTATATAGATTTCTAAAATGTATATTATCCATTTACAAAAAATTTTACACAGATTAAGATATTACAGAAAGCTTCAGAAAAATAAATACAGCTTCTAAGGAAATCTGAAGAAAGGCATCGACACCTTCATGTGAGGAAGCGTTTGGACCTTGGGAAGCTTTGGATCCATCATATTATAATTTGAAGAAGATCGTTCGATCTCAGGTTGACGTTTCAAAAAAGGGAAAGGTAAAAACTTCTGTGAACTTTGAAGAGTTCTTTCGGGCATCTTCGTCTTCCGGGAAAAGTATCTCAACCTTGTTTTAACATGTTTCCCAGAATTTCGAGAATCGAACATAAAAAAGTCTTCACCCTTACAACCCATCTCACGTCCAGAACAGAAGATTTTCTTTCTTGGTAGATTACGTTACTATGAAAGGACGGCTAATATATAATGAAGAGCAAATAAAGAGTGTTTACTAGCATCAACCATAATTCACATTCGCGTTATTCTGAAAACTTTCCTCCTTAATTCTAGGTATCGAGAAATTTCCGCAAATGCAATACCGACTTGACTTATTAATACATTGTGTCATTTGTGACTGACAATTGCACTCAGCAGTGTTGTGCCCTGTAGAAAATATAATTTGCTTTTCAAAAAGTTATCAAAGTCTTTTAGTGTGTACATACGACTTATTTATAAAATGTTTCTCTCAAAAAATTCTCTGTGGTACATTCAGCTGTTTTATTTGTTGCTTTGTTAATTTTCTGTTTATTTGTTGTACCATTTTTATTTTTGAAGGCTGTTTTGAGATTTAACGGTAAACAATTTTTGAACTGTTGGTTGTTAACGCTATATTTTTTCCATTCGAGAATTTATGTTTTGAAGATTCTTCTGGGATGAATGTTGCAAGAGTGGTCATATTTTAAGGATAAAAATTTATTTCGAGAAGAATAGTAAGGGGTATAAAAATAATTTTCAAAATTGTAATTTAGGACCAAACACGCGTCTGTTAATTTCCTAGACATAAATATTCATATTCCATTGTCTCTTTGTTTTGTGTTTTAAAGGGTTTATTGATCATATCTACTTACACATTGCTAAGCTGTTCAGGAAGGAGGCGTTATTATTGGAATCTGTGAATTCAACGTATTCGATTACCATTTATCCACACAAGTAAAAAGAAATGAATAGGATTTCGAATTAAGAATAATATCGTTAAAAAAAATATAAAACATGTTCTTAACGAACTTTTCTGATGATCTACAATATTTTCCTTTATGACTACTAATATGGACAAATAGTCAGCCATTTGTTTTATTTGTGACAGGGAGAGATGGTTCAAGGCATGAACTGATATCACTGCAGTCCCTCTAACGGGGAGGTCATAAGTTTGACTCCCGATGGTGACAGGTTATTCGACATTAGCTTGTCAACTAGGTCAAATTCAGTCGCCGTCTGGAAGAGAATTGTAATGGCTGGCTGATCTGATCGGTAGGTTTTCGTAGTTTCTCCAATCAACACCAGGCGAATGCCGGAGCAGTACCGCAACAAACGGGCGACGGACCGCGCGCGATCTTACCTTCTTCTTTCTCGTACTAACCTCACCCCTTACACACACTAACATGGACTATACTACCACACAGGCCGAGAGTCCGTTCGCGAGCTGAGAACTTCTCCCGCCAGGGGCGGTGCCCTGCAGGAGGGAGATAACCGGTTGGGGAAAACCCCGCTAGCCGACGGTAGGTCGGCGTCGGATCTCGCCATACAGCGGGGAATGACCACCCCCACCACCACCACCCGGCCAAAAATTTACACTACACTTACGGGAATAAGGCTCTTAGTAGTTTACGTGCCCGGAATCACTAACAATCAATCAATCAATCAATCAATCATTGTTTTATTTGTATGAATTTATTATATTTATTTGTAGGTGTTTGATATTTCATAATAAGTTTATCTCATTTCAGTATCTCAATCGTAATGGTTATCTTATTAATTTAGTAGCCCATTGGTTTTTTGATCACTAACCGACATTATGTAGTTTACTAGTTCTTTACCTACCTACGATTACTAGTTTTTTATCACTTCTCGTGGCATAAACAGCATACAAGCGACGTATCCCCTCTCTCGAGACGTTTGCGATTTGAAATTTTCTTTCACCGCGTTAACGTGCAGAGCGCGCCGTCGTCGCTGCCGCCGCCGCCTCCGCCAATTTTTTCCCTTGCACCTCGCCTGAATGCACATTGTTAACATTAGAAGTGCATAGAAATCAATTTCGATCACGGTTCTATTATGTCCTAATGGAAGCGGCAGCCGCTATAATGGAAGAGGTATGCATACTGATTGCCTAGCTCCGCCACCCCGCCCATTACATCGCGCGCCGGGATCGAAGTGATGACCCCCCTCTCTCCGTTCCCCTCTCCGTCACTCTCTTACCCTCTCCCTCTCTCCACACGTCCAAGCTCGCGGCCAGGCCGGGCTTCAGCCCGCATCGGATCCAGCGCCCGCCGCCCTTGTCACGTCCCGCGCAAAGCTTCCAACCAGAATTACGGGAGCGAGATGGTCGCCGCGCAAATGTGGAAATCATTTTGATGCGCTCACAAAAGTTTCCAATGATTTTGTGCACGGTTTTGTATCTTCTTCTCCTCTGAAGAACTTTACAACTGTTTTCTTTCATATGGTGAGGTAGTGTTGAGTCAGATTCGTAATGAATCTGCGAGATAAATAGACACGTTCGTTCGTAGATAATACTAATTCAAGAAGATATGACATTTGACATTTTTTATATCAGCAGTACATTTTACTATCACTTACTCAACAAAATTGGATTCTTGAGACTTTCGGTCTTTGAAAGATGGAACACTTGTACGATTAAAAATATTTGAAATATTTATTCTTCATTACACCTACAACATAAATACATAAAAATACTCAAATATTCCTGAAATGAAATATTCATGCAATAATATTTCATTATCATTATTTTTGAAGGTGTGCAACTTCATTGTTGCATAATATTCGATTTTTGATATGAAAGTTCTATTGAACGAGACATACAAATATTTGAATTGTTATTATCACTGCATTTTAATTACTATTTTATCCTATAAATGTTGTTTGATCGGCAATCACGGTCCATTAGTGTCATCTTACGGTACATTATCAGAATTTTTTAAATAGTTACATGGAAAAGGATTGAACAATGTCAAAACTCAGACGAAATGTATTAGTATTGGGGTCATAAAAAGTTGCAAACCATAAGGGCGATGATGACAAATATTAAAGTTTGGAATAGGCTAACCTTGTTAGGATATTATCTTAATATTCTCGTCATTTTATGAGAATTAAAGTAATTTGAATATAATAATTTCGCATCGTGTATGTAGCGGAGCCTGGGGAAGAATTTGTACCTCTGGGCGAGCAAGTGCTCGTTCACAACACTCAACTTTCGAATGCGAATTGTATTCCGCTGAGAACGATCCTCTCCTTTCAAAGCCCCACGAATCCTCGCATCCTGTTTGCAAAACAACGAAGAATGGAGAAGATTAATGATTGGCTATCGAAATTCCTTTCTGCGAGGCTTGCTGTGTAGCCTATAGGATGGTTTTCTCATTGTGCTCGGTATTCCCATACGAATATTCGAAATATTCCCTAAGGCTATGAATAATTCACAGGTACCAAAACCCCGAATAGACTTATAGTCCCGATCACCTGGGTCACCAGAATTTTCAATACGTGTTGTTCGTCTGGGCTCCCCTCCCGTGCGGAAAACTAATTATAGGTTTTGTGTGTTTGAGGTTTTGAGGGAAAGTCTGAGCATTCATGCTGGGATATATTTTAAATAACATAGTTATCGCCCGAAATCATTTATTTACCCGTCCATTCACGTTTGTAATCGTGTTACCTGCAGGAGCCAATCAAAATTCGAAACATACCTTCGACCATATTGGAATATTCCATGCACCCCCGACTACTTTTCCTCCCCCGTCCCCCACCTCATGCTCCCGCCACGCATCCACACAAATGGCCGCCTGTCCTCCCCACCACAAGGAGCACTGAATAATAGGGACCGGTGCTCTGAAAGGGCACTAGGGTAGCACCCGTTATCTGCTCCGCTACTGACGCCAAACGTTGCCATATTCATTAACGCAAATGCGGGTAAAGCGGGACTTTTTTAGAGTAAGGTTCAAATTTGCTTGCGCAGAGCTTGGGAATAGAGGGACCGATATCGAACGCGCGATGAACGAATATGCTTTATCTCTGTAATTGGAATTGGTGCCTTATGGCAATTAGCAATAACGCTAGCGGAGCATAAATGTGCAAACGAAAAAAAATATCCGTATGTACATTGGACTTAATAACGTTTTTCAAGTTGAGGTTGTCTGTTGTGTTTTTTTCTTTTGGTGGAAAGTGGACGTGGTGGAAAAGGATCAAAATTTGTAAACGAATCAAAAAGTACTTTCGTTATCTAATAGTAATCACTCAAGCATCGTTTAAACTTGATGAGAGAGGGCAGAAGATAATCTGCATCCATTCGCAAAACCGCTAAGCCTATTTCTATAAAGCGATTTAATTCATCTGCGAAACTTTTATGCGACCTCAGAGAAAAATCCATCGTGTACGACGTGTCCTCCAAACAACTCGGCGGAGTTATCCGCGGAACCTCGAGCAGACTCTGGCGGGGATTGCATAAAGAGTGTAGTTGTTGCGAATGGTTAAATGCTTGACACAAATGTTTGTGGGAAACCTTTCATACGAGCCGTCGACAGTAATTGAAGTACGCAGCTGACATAACGTCCGACGAGATATCGAAGGCTGTTTCCACCTCCCCGCCGCTCCCCGCCGCTGTCCGCCGCTCCCCGCCGCTCCCCGCCGCTCCCCGCCGCCCCAAGCCCGCTTCCCACTGCCGCCCCAATCCATCGATTCGACGTTGCAGTGTTGGCGGAGGCGCCGATTGGGTCGCCGACATCCCAACAATTGCATCTGAACTCGGGACGCCTCCCCCTCCTGTTGTGACTAATTGCCTTTAGTTAGCCAATAGGTTTTGCACAATGAACTTAGTACTCATAATCCCTCGTGCAGCTGTGTTGTATTTAATGCGATTACCTCGGACGCGACGCTGTAGCTGGCGGCCGGCGCACTGTGAAGCGCGGGCGGCGTAGGGTGGGAGGGGCGGGGCGCGAAGTCGGAAAGGGCGGGGAGGGCACGGGGGGAGGCCCTGTGACGACAAAGGGCGATGCTCCACCTCTAGCCGCGACGTCTCGACAGCGCCGCGGTGTGCAGCCAGTTCAAAGCGCAGAGAGTTGCGTTGGCGATCGCACATCCCGCACCGCTTTGGTGGCTCATTCATATTGAGTGCTCTTCTGACGGAACTGCCAGAGTGTTTGTACGTGCAGGTTCGCGGATGGGAGCGTGTTCGTGTGTGTGTGTGTGTGTGTGTGTGTGGTGGGGGGGTTCCCGCAAACATTAGCCGCAATGCAATAATTATAGGCGCGACGTGCGATGTGGAGGCAACATCATATGGATTTGTGTTCAAACACTACTTTGCATATGCGGTGACCCCGCCCTTCATTCATATACTTGAATCATTTAGAGGGCAAGAGACCGCAGAATTTGCTGTGTTCAGTGCGGGACAAATTTTGATAGCGGTGATCCCTTCATTGGCTTTATCAATTTTGCATCTTTTCTTGCCCTGTAAATCCGACTGGTTCTTGAATAATTGAATGGGGATATTTTTTCAAAAAATATTTTGATTGAAATCTGTTAATCGGCTTTTACAAAGTGCTGGTCATTTACGTGCACAATACTTAATTTTTAATAAATATTTCCCGTAGTTATCATTAAATTCAAACGAAATATACTCGGTGATGAAATATGTATTTCCGTTAATTAATTTTTATGGATGTACATTATTGTTTTTTAATCATTAAAACACCAGAAATATGCTTATTTAGAACTTCAGATTAATTTTGCAACTGGAGATTTTCGTATTAGTAATGTTTGCATTTCCATTTTTGTAATATTAAATAAAAAAAGTAATAGTAAAAATGACATTGAAAGAAGTAGATAAAGACATTCTTAATACTAGATTTACTGCATAATTTTCGCAATTCTTGTAATCTCTAGAATTTGTAGATATATTTCTCAAACAAAATTAAGAATGTTGACTTTGTCAAGGCAGCGTGCATCCAAACAGGGGAAGCATAAAACTTTGGAGTCTAAGGTTGACATATCTTTGATATAAATGTCATCGTTATAGTAATAAGCAATATTGACAGTTTTTATTTCAACTGACAATGTGAAGGCAGCCGCATTGCTTACAGCATAATTTCTTTCTCTCTGTCCGCCACTGCCCTCTGTGTTATCTTCCCCTGTTCTCCGTCAAGCGGTTGCATAGCATAATTTACTTATATAATAAGCACCTGCGTAGGGTCCCCCATTCATGTAAGGGGCGCTTCAAGGAATAAAATATTGAAATATTTAAAAAAATCATAAAATATGGTTGTGCATCTAAATTAAGCAGTGTACTGTAATAAAAAGATATCCCATTATAGTGGTTTTTACTAAATCTGAAGATTTTTTCCTGCGGGGATCCCAACATAATTTTGAGCTTCACTGCCCCGCAGTACCCAAATCCGGTCTGGAATAGCAGCATCCCTCTTCTTCTTACTCCTTTCACCTAGTCTTTCTCTCCCCCCCTCCCTTCTCCACGGCCCTCGGTCGCTCACGCCCGAGCTTCTGCGCGCTTGTTTCTCAACCTCCACATCTCTCTAATTAATGGATTACTCGGTCTCCGCAGCATAATTAGGACCCTATCTTCCGAGATCCTGTGTAATTTCATTCTGCGAGGTAAGATATGACACGTTCTCATGAAAACTTTACTCGCAAAATGTGGAGGATTTTCTGCATGTTGGTTTCGAAGAAGATCGAGGTTTAGATGGAGCAGCTTCTTGTGTCGTCTACGATGTCTCTTCTCTTCCTCTTTGCCATTTTCCCCTTAACGTATTATATGCTTCGGAAACATCGTTAGTATTTATTTGCAGCGAAATTCACTTTGTATTACATTAATATTGAAATTACGGTTGTAACATCGATAGGGTAGAAAGGCATTAGTAAGAGAGGTTCGTCTTCATGTCTCAGTAATCACCAAAATGTATATGATGGAAGTATGAGGATTATGAATAAAGAAGGAAATAATTAATATTAGGATGGAGACGATATAGTGGAAATCATATACAAGATAAATAGAGGGAACGCATCAAAAATGTATTTTCACACAACTTCATTATGTCAGCATATGAGCTTACCTTTCTCTGGAATGCTGATGAATTAATGAATGAGTATGATTGTGATGATACAATATGATTACTTAACAATGGTATAAGAAAACATTTAAACGAATGAGACCTGGTACGTGAGATCATTGGTTTGGAACGACTGCATTACCAAAGACAACAAACTCTTTAGAATTATAAAAAAAAATAATACATGGAGTTTTACACATATATTATTTGTCACCATGAAAACAATACGAAATTAGAATACGTATTTGGCAATTTGGGTCGATTATACGACATTACCGGCTAGCTAATTGTGTCCCTCATGCCTGGGCTCAGTTAATTCCCAAGGATGAAGGCTCAGACATATAGCGAACATGACGAACTCCCTTCAACGTAACTAGCAAACTCCGCCTGACTCAGCATTTTTCTGTCACACAACTACAGAAACTTGGACGTTTCTAAAGGAAAGTTACAACTCTATTTTTGCTCCGACCGGGGAATCGAACCCGGAGTCGCACTAAAGTAGAATATTTGTATATAATAATCAATAGATGTAAACGTGAAAACATGGTATATGCGAAACCATTAATGATCAGCACGTGCCAACAATATGCGCTTCCCTTCCCATCAATACGTTCCCTCTCACCCCCCCCGCCAACCCATCTCGGCACGTGCGCGTCTGAATCTGGCATCCGCCATAGCCCGTCGCGGCTGCTGCTGGCACGTAGAGCCAGTGTCCCCAGTTTCGAGGCGTTACCGGGACAACCGGGTTAACCCTCCGCGCCGAGGCACTAAACGCTTATTACAGACGTGGTTACGCAGCGTCAGGACAGCCCCGGCGCGTGCGCTACTGAGCCCCCTCACCCCACCCCACCCCCACCCCGCCCCCACCCCGCCCCCACCCCGCCCCCCCACCCCGCCCCCACCCCGCCCCCACCCCGCCCTCACCCCCCACCCCCGCCCCCACCCCGCCCCCACCCCGCCCCCACCCCACCCCCGCTGCTCTGTTGGGCTGCTGCTAGGTTACGCAGTGTCAAGAGGAGCCAGGAGGGAGTGTGCCACGTTTGGACGTGGTAAGAACAAAATCATGTACGGTCATGAACATGCATAAGCCGTAAGCGTCGCGGTACGGCGAGATTTGGAATAGTCAAATTTGTATGTTTTGATCATGCACTGTCACTCGCCACCGACCGTCACTTGACCAGTTAGACGAATGGGGAAGTGCTAATATATTTTGTATTTTCTAGATCAACAAGTCGGCAGTTACAGCACAAACGTCGTTTTAATAACGATGTTATCAACAAGATCTGGGAAGAAATAGCATGGGCAATGGGTTCCAAGAAGAAGACATTTGTTTTACAAATGAATTAGTTCGTACATTCTCCAATCTCGTGACTCCTTTAACAGGACGTCCGTCATCCACCCAGATTATTTACATTATTGACTCATATTGAACCATCGCAATTACGCCCTAAAGTTTCTTGATTTCGAATTCAAATTATCTCAAAGATGCAACACGAGCGCTTCGACTGCGCTGTCTTTAGAATTTTTCCCTTCACGCCGCCTCCTGTACGATCCGTTGCCGCTTGCAAGCCTGCCGCGCCACGCTGCAGACATTGTAGCGGTGGTGGATAAAGACATGGAGTGAATCAGTTGAGGTTGTAGAAAGTAGAAATGGCGATGAAGCGGGTATGGTACCTAGAGGGGGCTGCTGATGGTTGTAGAATATATTCTCACTGAACGAGTAGTTCTGTTCTTGTTCTAGTTGTTAATGGTGATAGTAATGGTATTGGCGTTTCTGGTGCTTGTCATATCAGTGGTTCTGGAATGGACGGAAATGATAGTAATACTAGTGATGGTTATCGGATGTTGCTAGGGGAGGCAAATACGTGACAATAC